>WIGN01000029.1:0-236884 GCA_014235955.1 Colletotrichum sojae
CCTGGGTACTGTCTCCAGATTATCACCCTCGTAGATCCTCACAGGCAGAGAAACCTCAGACACTAACAAGATTTCTCCTTCACCCACCTCATCAAGACCTCGTGACCACAGCCACCGGCCCACCCCGCAACACTTCGAACGTTCCCTTATCATTGTGAGTAACCCATCCAATTCTCATGGGGCTGTGGTCTAGCGGTCAAGATACTCTGTCGGTAACACCCCCTAATCCGCCAGTATTTCAATGGAGTTCTTCAACTGTATCCTATTAGTAAGTACTCTTAGTAGTACTCGAACAGTGTCAGTACACATTGTATACTTAGGGCCGGCAGAGAGGTCGATGGTTCGAATCCATCCAGCTCCATTACTTTTTTCTTTCACCCCCCCCCCCCCCCCCTCTCTCTCTCTCTCTCTCTCTCTCTCTCTCTCTCTCTCTCTCTCTCTCTCTCTCTCTCTCTCTCTCTCTCTCTGGCGTTATCTCTGACTAGCAAGCACCACATCCGTTTCTTCAGCATATTATGTTATTGACTAGATGGGTTTCATTCACCCTTAGAGGTTAGCAGAAGCATGTCAAATTGGAGATTTTCAATCGTCTAGATAACGGAAACAAAGTCTCAACAGTCAATGCCAGCGCCCTCGCGAAGCAAGACGTTGTTGCACTGGTATTTCCTGATGGTGTAAGTAGTACTAACGCCTAAGTCCGACCCACCCACCCAAGGAACGAATTCCGCATCGTCCGACTTACCTAATCAGCCCTGCGGCGCTTACCCGCGCGGCCTGCGGTCCAATAGCCAGCTCCATTCTTCACCTTCCCTCCCTTCCCCAGACTTTCCTCCCCTCCCTCCGCTCACACCCCTCCTCCGGCCCATCCCCGGCGCGGAACGCAACACAATGCCGGACCACGCCCCCCGGAGCCTATTCGCCGTTCCCGCCCCCGTCGCCGCCCTCTTCCGGCGCTTCCCCCTCGCGGTCCTCCCGCCCAACGACCTGCCCCTCCGCGCCCCCGCCCGCGGCGACGCACCGGTCCTCTATGTCTTCGTCGCGGACGAGGACGCCCCGCACGGCCGGCCGAGCTTCAACCCCTCGTGTCTAAAGTGGCAGGTCCGTCAGACAAAGCGCACTCCGCAACGAGATCTCCAGCTGACATGTCTCCCCCTCCCAGACCTTCCTCAAGATATCCGGCGTAGACTTCCGCATCCTCCCCTCGACAAACCACGCCTCCCCCTCCGGCGCGCTGCCCTACCTCCAACCCCCGATCCCCTCGCGCCCGATACCCGCCGGCAGCAAGCTCGAAACCTGGGCCCTCTCCAACTCTCCAACACCCTCAAAAACGACCTCCACGACGGTCCCCGAAGGCCGCCAGCAAGCCTACCACTCCCTCCTAGAAACCCGCGTCCGAACGGCCTGGCTCCACGCCCTCTACCTCTCCCCCGCCAACCGCCCTGTCCTGCAACGCCTCTACATCCTCCCAGCCTCCAACAATCCATTGGTGCGCCTGACCCTGCTGCGGCAGGTGACGTCCGCCGCCGAGGCAGAGGTCCTCAAGTCCACGCGCAGCGCGGCGACGGACCCGGTCAGGATATATGCCGACGCGCGGTCCGCCTTCGAGGCCCTGGAAGCGGCGCTGCTCTCGGAGAGCCACAAAAAGAGCGAGTGGTTCTTCGGCAGCGCGGAGCCTGGGCTCTTCGACGCCTCCGTGTTCGCGTACACGCAGCTGCTTCTCGACGAGCGGTTCGGCTGGGCGGACGAGACGCTGCCGGACCTGCTGCGCGAGTTCCCCGCCCTGGTGCGGCACCGGGAGAGGTTGCTGGCGAGATGCTTCCCCGAGCTTGCGTGAAGCACGAGCCCAAAGGAAGAAAGAAAGAACCAATGATGAGGCATTTGTACCCTGTATTTATACTGTAGAGGCGTCGCGAACAAAACGCGAGCCGGACCATGTAGATTACGTGACTGAAACGATACCACAAACCGCATAGACTACGAAAGCTTCCGGCCATCGCCGCGGCTTCTTCAAAAACACACAATCAATCCCCACTCCTGCCTAACCAATACGAGAAAGGGGGGCATGATACACACATTAGAACCACCGAGAGAAACCAAGAAGAGAAAGACGTTACGAACGTGGATCCGTTTGTGCAGCGGCGTCAAGACGCCCATCAGGCATGACCTATGTAAAAACTAAACCCGTCCGCCGCGTCGAACCAATGCAAGAAGCCTCAAGTCCCACTATGAAGATACCCTTCCCTCCCCCTCCCCATTCGAGCCGTGAACCTGACGCCGAGAGTATTGAGTGTAGAGAAAAAAGCAGAGTGGGAAGGAGGAACATGTTCTAACTCGCATACTAGAGTGAAATACCATCTATAACGAGTCAGCAAGTCCGGAGCTTGCTGTTGTTGCCGAGTGGAGGAAAGTCGTAATTCGAACTGGTGCCTTCCTGGGTCATCATAATCCTTCGACCTCGATTTTCCTCAAATGGGTTGGAAGTCGTAATTCGAACAGTGTCATCCCAGGTCATCATCATCTGTCGACCTCTTTTTCCTCAAAAGGGCTGCGACTTTGGGATATCCTCGATGACGTCCTGTAACGAGACGAAGGCGCCTGGTCCGCCGTTTTCTCTCAAATCGTCCAGTAGCACGCTCGTCTGAGCGTACACCTTTTCGAGCGCGGCACGAGAAGACTTGCCCAGCGACACTGCGACGCATGTTAGATAAGTGCCAGTAAGGATGACAGTCGAGATACTCACAAAGAATGGCCGAGTTAAGCTCTTCTGCAACTGCCAGGCGCCCTTTCCTGTCGAGAAGGTGGGCAACGTCTTTCTCCTTTAGGGGGTTTGCGTACGCAAGTAGCGAGAATATATCCTCCAGGTGTTTGGAGACCTCCCTTCGAGGGTCATTCTTGAATTCCGCCGACAGCGTCCGCCCGTATTCCAAAGTTGCATTTTCCAACTCGTCAATGCCCGGGGGAGCTCCCTCGGAGTCTTCCGTATCCATCCGGTCATAAGATCCGTTTTCGGTAACGTTCGCATCAAGGTCCATAGCTGATGCGCCAAGATCGCTGCCGGCGTGGCCGTTGCTCCTCTTGCCCTCCATCGTGATCCTCATCTCCGCGCCGGCCCGGACCATTTCAATGAACTTGCGGCACCGTAGCTTGAAATAGACTTGCTCGTTGTCCTTGAGCACCTGGGGATAGAACGCGTTGGTGTGCTTTAGTGCCTTATCGACGTCGCCTTCGAGAACCGCCCTTCTGATACCTGCCGCACTGTTAGTGGTGGCAATACGACCCGGCCAGCTCTCTTACGTTGGCGCTTGTTGGCATGCTCGTCATCCTTAACGTTGATGCCCTCAATCGGAGCGTTGGGGTCGAGGCTGAGAGCCTGCTTTTCTGAGTTTATCTCCTCTGCGAAGGCTCTCGCCGTCTCCACGTAGCCGTCGTGCTGTAGGAATTGCAAAACCTGTCCCTTGTCAATTCCATCAAATGATCGAGTGAGTGAAGCCACGGCTTACCAAAGCTTGTATCAGCTCCGTCTCGTTCATTGATGGCGCAAGACTAGCTGTACTCGTTTCCGAGATCTCACTCTGCAGCCGCTGCTTTTCCTCCTGTGTGCCCAGCATATTAGCATCCGTTAACAACCCCCCAAATCAAAACAAACACGTGTCCTATGTCGATATAGCAAGACAAGAGCATCGTATGCTTGCTCTATGCCCAATGCTGGGGTTGAGAAGAAATGGTGTCTCACCGTCATCATCCCTTCGATATCGAAAACGAAGGGCGTTTGACCAAAATTGACGCGCACATGCTCTCCCGACTTCTTTAGGCCTACCGTGGGGTAGAGGTTGCTGCCCTTTCCGATTTCGCGAAACGCAGTTCCTGGTGAATGCACGTCAGCTCCCGCTGTTCCTTCTCAGACCTCTTAACAGTTGACATTTCATACCGAGCAAATGGCCGTTCTTGGTAAAGAATGCACAACCGGTGCGGAAATTTATACCGCACCCGATGACATCCGACGCCGTGAATGGGGGCCCGTACGCCTTGCCCCCATTTTGGCCGGCATAGCAGTGGCCGTCGTCGCTGTGGTATCCCCATGAGTCTGGTTCCCAGCCCGGGGGTCTCGAGAGTGCCACCGTCTTGGCCGAGAATCCGATGCCGATCGTCATACTGTGCACTCATGTTAGATACTAAAGATACTCGACCGTGACCCAGAAGACATACTCGTCTCGCTTTCCTGACAGAATCTGGACCTCAAAATAGTATATGCCACATTGGGGGGGCATGTAGCTGTCCGCACGTATGCTGAAGGCCTCGTGGTCGCGTTCAGTCTGGCCCCTGGGGCCGATGTACCTGACTTCCAGCCCATCCGAGATGATGTCCAGCGCGCCGTACTTGTCGTCTTTGTTCCACCTCGTGGGCAGCGGGGTAAATGTTTCGTCTTCCTCGAACGCGGGCGGCTTCTCGATCACGTCGTAGTTAACGCCGCGATGAGACGTAGGTTTGCTGTGCAGACTGACGCTGCTCGCGCTCGTGGCCAAGCTGGCGGCGGCCTGCACCTGAACGGCCTGGGAGTCCTTCTGTGCTTGCACCTTTGCCCAGTGCGCTTCTTCTAGGCGCTGGACGTACGCCGAACCTGCCAGGTACGACGGGACGAAGAAGCCGTTCCCGTTCCCGGTACCAGCCAAATCGCTTGACGGAGCCGACATGAACATATCGAAGACCCTCGAGAAGGAGGGCAGCTGCTGGGAACCCCGCGACAACCGTCCAGACGCCCCGTTGAGGCTGGCGCCGTTCCTGTCCCCGTCCATGTCGCCGCTTCTGTCCGGCTCGTAGCCTCTCGATGCTGGCTCGAAAGTTATGTCGTCGGAAGCGTTTAAAATCTGGGAGATAACCGAGGTGCGGCCGGGATGGGAGAGGTAGGGCGGGTTAAGGTTCGGAACACCTCCGGAGGCCACTGATGCGTAGGAGAAGCCCCGTGGGTTATGGCCGGAGCTGCCAGTCGGTGTGTTGGAATCTGTATAGCGCGGAGAACCATGGAACGGATTCGACATGGCTGGAGGGGTCGGGAGGTGTGGAAGAGGGCGGCAACGGCGGGCTCGGTGCACCTGTGACGTTGTCGTCCGCGGCAGGAGCTTCGCAGGGCCCCGACAAGCCGCAATCCGAGCTTCCCAGGTGGTTTATGCAGCGGCGACCGAGTCGATTCTACGGCACTTGGAACGCTTTTTCGAACGTATGGTCACGGCCAGAGAGACGGTCGGCTTTGGCAGCAGCGGCGGGAGGTCGTCGGCGGTCAAGCAAGCAATCGAGTTCGGGATGGCGTGCTGAGACGTGGGAGTTCAGGCTTGGTTCGCGCTATTACGATGGTGGTGGTGTGCGGTGAGGTGGTCTCAGACGAGGCGGTTGTGGGTAGCTCTAGATTTATTCTCGCTCTGCCGAATGAACAGGAGTCGCCAGTGCTAAAGAACGCCGCGGAATAGCTCGACTGTCATGATAACGCGGTGATGAAGTGTCGGAAGATGGGGGTCGACTGAGGTCGGGTGCTATCGCTCCAGGCCAGGTCGTAGGTGGAGATGGGTGCGGAGGTACAGGGTGAGCGTGCTGGTTGGTGGTGCCGGGAAGCTGCCCTGCTGGCTCTACATAGGTACCTCCAGGGTCGGGGGGCGGAACGGCAACCGTAGGTACACTGTAGAGGGGCGGGTTCCTCGGGGAAGGTTGCGGGCGGGACCAGGTTGGGAGCCGTATCCATGCGCGGTGCGGTGCAGTGACGGAAGTTTAGGGCGATGTCCAGCGCGCGCGGACGAATGATAGGCGGGTGTTTTGCTGTTGGGCTTGGCTTGTCCCGAGCGTGTCCGCCGTCGTCCCAGTGCAAGAAGCCGCTAAACAATCACGAGAGCAGGTCATTGTCAGAGGCTAGCGAGTCCAGTTGAGGCGCCAAACCGGGCCAGTCGCCGCAGCCCCCCTACTGCAGGTAGGACCTCCCCAGGGATCGCTAGCGCAGCGGCAGCAGCGCAGCAGCAGCACCAGCAATCCAGCTGGATCAGACGGTGCTATCGGCGTCGACACTGTCTGGGGGATCGCCTGAAAGCCGAAACACTCACCCCGTATGCCCTCCAGAGCGTGCGAAATTACTAAGTGTCCAGCGATATCTACGAAGTAAACCATGTTCAGATGGACAAATTCCTCATTAGAATTTCAAAACACTAGAAATCTCCCACCGAACAAAGGCACGACGTCGGGTGAGACGCTGGACCAGACGCGCCAGAGGATGGGAATCGCTGTCATCATACAGTGAAAGCTCCAACGGCCTGGCACTGTTTCTTACTCAGCCGGCTCAGTCCTCTTTTGGGGCTCTTGCATCCCAGCCCCCCTTGCTTAAGTAAGATCCGTGCCTGACACCAACGTCCCTTGGTCCCGGCCTCTTCCATCACAAGGAGGCAAATGGGCTGGATGGGGGAATCATGGGAGGAGGGCACCAATGCTTTTTCGCACTTTTCCGCCAGTGGGTTGGTTCCCACATGCCTTGAGCCACCGGTGAATCACAACAACGACGCCGGCAGCCCCTCTCCGAGGAGTCACCACTCGCTGTTCAATCAGGATTATCGCGGGTTTCGCTTTCGAATGCAATCGGATCTCGAATAAGCAGACGACAAGCCACCGCCGCGTGGCACACTCGTCCTTGACTGACCTGTCCTGCCTTGCCTGTTTGGCGTCAATGCTGACGACCCGCGAACCCAAACCGACCGGCCAGCAACTCATTCACCTGCCAGCTGCACATTGCCCATGATTCAATTTTAACAGGAGTGGGACTTGCTACATCCGAGGGTCTCGGCACCTCCAACAGTCATTATCGCCGACTCATCCAGGCATCACTCATCGTGAAGGCCACGCCAGCAACATGATCATGACGATCGCATCAATTCTATGGCCTAGCACGGCCTCCGCGTGCATGCATGCACCATCTTCATAGTATACACTCTGATTTCGCCGTCCTCGTAAACGCCATTTCCCTTGGCAGCTCCTACGCTGAACCAGCAAGCCGTATTTCCTCCCAACGCCAGCGGGCTTGTGCCGCCCGCAGAAAAAAGATTGACCGAAAAGACTGCAGATAGAAGGCGATGAGTGCCTCTGTCAGATGCTGTGCGCCCCTGTGGCCTTTTCCGTGGCCCACCAAACTCCAAGCTATTTGATACAACCACGGGATAAGCCTGGCCAGGCATATGCCGCGACAAAATGGAAGAAAAAAAATCGAAAGCCCTGCGTGCTGGCAATCATTCATGACGCCGCACTGATGGCCATCGGAGCCGGAGAGCTGGCCGGGACGCTGCCGGGCGCGCTCCGCATCTCGACCTCGGGGCCGCTGTTGACGGCACTATTGGCGTCGCTCTTAACTTGGTCGTTCTCCTTGTTCTCCTTGCTGCTGCTGTCGGCAGAGGCGGCCGCCGACTCTTCTGTGGTCGGCTCGGGGATCGTTCTGGGCGGCGCAGTCCAGCGGGGGATTTCCCAGACGATACCCGTGAAGCTCTTGAGGGTAAAGCCGCCCCTCGCCCACTTGCGACACGGCTTGCCGGACCGGTCAAGAGCACGGAGGCCGGCGTTGATAGCTCCCTGATTTGCCTTGGGGCCCAGCTTGTGTCCGGCGGCGCCCGACCGGGCATTGGGGTCGATGGTGCCGTCCTCACTGTGTATGGGAGTCAGTATGCGTCGGGTCGGAATCGGGGTGATTGATGGGGCACGTACAGTCTCGCCTTCTTCTTCGGGCCAGGCTTGCCTCTAACCTTGGGCTGGCCATCGAGGCCGAGGCCGTTTGCAGCCGCTGCACCACGCTTGGTGCCCTTCTTCTTCACTCCCTCGGTGGGAGGTCCCATGGAAGCAGGTGCCGGGGTTCCACCCGCCGCAGGCGTAGCCGGGTTGGAGTCAGATGCATTCTCGCCGTTCGTAGCAGCAGGAGCAGGCAACGTCGTCGAGGTTGCTGGGGAGTCCTGCGTCTCCTGCGTCTCCTTTGCCTCATTCGACTCGTCGACATCCATCTTGACAGGAGAGTCCTCCTTGACGGGGCTAGGCTCGATGATCTCCCTAAGCTTATCGGGGGTGACGGACAGGACGACGACGAGGCCGCCCTTGCCTCCCGAGGACTTGCGTCGGACAGAAGCGTTGGGGGACATTTCGATGGATTCGTTGTGATGGAGTTGGGAGGATGAATAGATGATGGGTAGATGCGAGGGTGAGGGTGAGGCGAAGGAAAAGAAAAGGTGGTGACGAGCTCAAGGACCGGCAGGGTAGGCGACGCGGAGCTGAAATAGATCAGGCGTTGGCTTTGTCGGAAGGCAGCTGCTTTGATGGACGGCGTGGCGGTCGGGCCAGTGATCCAATGGCCACGGTTGTGATCTTTGGTGGGTTAGGGGATTGGCAAGGTTTTGGGCGGAGCGGTGCGCTGGGTTGCGTTGCTGCGTTGCTGTGCGGTGCGTGTCAAGTTGCGGATGTCGGGTTTGCAGGCCAGATTTTATTTCGCGTCGGCGACTCGCATGGTCGGCTCGGCGGCGATGTGGTGATGGTCTGGGTGCGAAATGACGATGGATAGAAAGTGAGGGTGGATGGAAGGACGAGATGGGGGGAGAGGAGAGAATTTTTATTTTATGGGGGAGTCCATCTGGTAAGTTTGGCGTCTCATTTTCGAGAGAGCGCCAGACCAGGCGGCGTGACAATAAACGGTTCTCATGCTGGGTTGGGTGCGGTGCGTGTGTGGTGTGTGTGTGTGTGTGTGTGTGGTGCTGGGCCTCTCTCGCACCCGTCAAGAATTGACCTCCAGCTTTCGCTTCCTCACGCGCAGCACCAGCCAGCACCGCAGTTGTGGGTAAGCGAAAGCCTAGGACCCGGGGGGGTCGCCCGTTGCCGGAAAGGACGCGCGGGTGGAGGTTTTCCCCCTTCCAGAGGTACAAGGATACATTCAGGATGCCTGCCATTTTTACGCGTGGGAGCTGGTGCAGGACGCAGGGCACCACGCATCGCGCAGCACAGTCGCGGTACCTGGGGTACCTCGAGGGACCTCCTGCCAATGTTGGCGATGGTGCCGCCAATGAGATGGGACCAGAGGGATGAAGGTACGTACCGCGGCACCCTCCGCTTCCGTGGCCGGCCGGGCCATTTCCCAGGTCTCGTCACATCACAGACGAGCCAACAGCAGCAGCAGTATTCCCAAGTTAGGAGGTACCTCACTGCGGCTGCAGACAGTAAGGGAACGATAGCAGAGTGGGCGACGATGAATGGCCTGTATTTCTGTCGTTTTGGGCCACGCTTCCATCGCCGGAGTGCCACGACCTCCGAGGAAAATTAACGGCGGTCGATACAGGTACTCTACACAGAGTCCGAAAGGGTCATGGATCATCGTCCGGTGTTCCGCAAGGTGCAGTGGGGAGTGGGAGACGCAATAGGTAGGTATCCTGCTATCGCCATATTTTTTTTCGAGTCAAGCCATGCCCGAAGAGGTAAAAGGGCAGCTGGGCCTTGTCGCGACAAGGTGAAGTGTTTCGCCCTCGCCCTGACAGACAGTTAGAGGACGGACGACAAGCTCAATCTTTGACTGGGCGAGTGTGCATTTTAAGGTGCTTTCTGAAGCATGGGGCACCGGGGGGACGGGATAGAGAGTGAGAAAGGAAGGGATAAATGCTTCAGACGGCGGGATGAAGAGGAAAGGGGGCCGGAGTGACAGAGTCGACTTTCCAAAACTTGCAGTTCCAGCAGATCCACGCTCCTCTTGGCTGGCACACTGCAAGTGCATCACTGTTCGTAGCAGCCTAGAACTCTGGAACTCTGAATTGGCGATTGCCACCTGCGGGCTCCGGCCTCAGCCTAGCATCCCCTTGAACGTTCGACTCGGTTCGTGAACTCTAGGCATTTACCAAACCCTCCGGCGTCGGCCATTATTGGTCTTGCAGGTCGGCGGGCACGCAGAGTCATCGCATCGACCCGACCTTGCTGGATCGGCCTCTCGTGACCGCGGAGCCACCGAGCGATTTTGAGAACACGCTGGACATCACCAACTCAACAGGGACAAGCCGGAACAAAATAATAATGGATCGAGGACGAGGTACCTCCGTGCCTCCGCAGGAGCCGGTGGTGACCAAGCCTAGGCAGGGCGGAGGATGATGGATCGTAAGCTCTCGTGGGAAGGGGAAGGGAAGGGGGAAGGGCGGGGGGCCACCGGAATGACCACGGAAGCATCGCAATCTGCGTTCCCTGCTCACCTCATCCAAGCAGGTTCCCTCGCAAGACTCCTTGTAATCTGCGAGCTCATCATGAGATGCCTACACAGTACGTACATGAATCGCTGCATCTGTGCACGGCACCTCAACGGATCGAGATATTTCAGATGCCGATGATGCATCATTACATCTTACTTTGATGCATCACGAACACCTGCCTCGGCTGCGTCAATAGCATCCACACCGAGCTACAATTAACGAGCGACGGAATCTGGTGACGGGGACTCGAACCGCCGTACAAAGAAAGGGGGCAGGTGAGATGCATTCCGCATCTGCCGTGGCCACTTCCCTGTCAGATGGATGGATACAAGAGAGAATAAAAAAATGCTTTTCACCCACAATCCAAACCAATCCAATCGCGCTTGACGAGAGCCAATCGAACTTCCGAGGTTCAAACATCCCGACCGGACACCAACAGAATTGGAACCGAAGTGGCGCAAGCCTGGATGGAGGCGAAGGCCAGAGCTCAGCTCCGGGCACAAGCCGCCTAATAATAAATCCCACCAAAGAAGGAGAGAAAAAGGAACACATTTCCGTTCGTCTCACTGCGTGCATCAAATATCGAACTCCGAGGACTTTGCTTTGCTTCGGCTACCTATTATGTATCGCCACTCAACAACAGAATCAACAGATCTCATCCACGCCCATGGAGACGAGACCACGGACACCGCCTCGTCACGGTGCATACGTCGTGTCATCCCCTTTTCCCTTTTCTAAAGCGGGGAAGTCGATGCTTCTTCCGGCGGTCAATCAAGCCGAAGACACTTCACTGGCGAACAAACGAACATTAACCACCAGCCCAGCCAGCCATCTGCCCTTGTTTCATCGCCTTCATCCGTGCGAACACTATCGCAGTCCACCACCACGACGGACCCCGTCAGGCTCGCGTTTGACCTGTGCCGTACCGTACCGTACCGCATCATATTACCCGTACCCCCAATCCACATCCCCAGGGATGCTCTGACTGCGTCATGCATCGCCATCGTCCACAGCCGATCATCACCGCCAACATGCCCTGCCGTCATCCCAAGGCCAAACTTCGCCGTGCGTCTCCGAAACCAGGAGTGATCACTTCCAAGTTCCGTGAACGGCCTCATCGCCGTGATAATTCCAGTGTCCTGCCCTGTGTCACGCTGCTGCGCAGTCGTCTCCTCGACCGACCCACCGTCCCTCCCGGCCCGATATCTTGGTAGGTTGGCATCGGGCTTTCTGTCGGTCGCTTCACCACCGAGATAATCACACGATGTTGGGAGAAATGCCCAGTGTCTCGCTTCACTGCCTCGACCAGGCTCTAGGCACAGCAAGTTCGCTGCGGCCATTGTCTTCCGGCGCTTCGAGAGACAACGTTCTCCATCTTTTCTCGTAACGGACATCGTCGATCTGCCATTGACCGAGGAACCATGTCACCAGAGGAATGTGTACGCATCAGCGGACCGAGACAACGTTCAGGAATGCGTTGCCATGTTTACCTTGACGGCAACGCTGCAAAGCTATATCATGGGCTCGAGAAGTCTCGACCGCCGTTGTTTGTCGGAAGATGAGCCATTACTTACTTACCAACCAACATTCCAAGATGCATTTCATCACCAAGACCCTTCACGTCTGCGCCGTCCTGCACGTCGCCTTCCGGGGCGCGTCCGGCGCCATCCTCCGCGGACGATCCGACGCCGATCCGGTCTACTTGCCATCGGGCAAGGCCGGGCTGTCGGCCCAGACCGCCGCCCTCACCGACGACCTCGCGGCCCTCGACAAGCATTTGAGCGACCTCCTGGGGATTTGGGACCCCGACGACGCGGACCCCGTCAGCAGCATCGCAAAGAGACAGGATGATTCCGTACGGATCTCCCGGCAGGCTCTGCAGGAGCTCCTGAGGCTCATCCAGTCGATCGAGGTGCAAGTCGCGGCGCTCCTTCCGCCCGACGACGGTGGCTCGCCAAGTGGGAGCACCGGCCCCGGTCAGCCTCCGCCCGGCCCGACGAGCGGCCCCGGACCCGTCACCCCGCCGGGCTCCGCTGCCTCGCCTCCTCCGGTGTCGTCTCCCGTGCCAACGGCCAGTCCGCCGGGCTCTTTGGCATCGTCCCCTGGCCAGTCCCCCGGCTCGCCGGCTGCCAGCTCACCCCCTTCCAACCCCTCGATCGTCACCCGAGACGACCCTGATAATGGCCCCCCCGTTCCCACTCCGTTTCTGACAAGTTCTGTTGTAGGTAATCCAAACCCTAGTCCCGCCACCACGGTGTACGGCACGGCCACCTCCACCACGCGGTGCAAGACGACGCTCACCCAGACGTTCACCTCGTACGTCTACGAGGACGGCTCGCCCGCGGTGGTGCCGCGAGAGGTGTCTTTCGAGGAAGAGGTTGACGGCCTAGAGGATTCGGAAATCGATGATGCCTCAGAGCAGGACGGGGACGGGCTCATCGAAGTTGGACCCTGGGGAGAGCCCGATGGCACGACGGGGGCAGATGACGATGTGGAGTTTGGCCAGAGTGTCACCGAGCCTTGGACGACCCTGACCACACGCCGTGAGTCTCGACGGAGCCCCGACCGCTCCAAGCTCCTTTTCATTCATGAGGACGAGGACGCTCTCGAGATGGCAGCCATGTGAAGCCCTAGATTGAAGCCGCGAGGTGAGCCATTCGAAGACATAGGGCTATTATCATTGTACTCATTATTGGCTCAGAACCTCGAGGTGGATAACTGCAATGACGAAGGGCGGTCACCGCTCTACTATGGATTACGACGAATGATTTGGCACACGATAGCAACGACTTGTTATTATTTTCTTCCTTTATCACACACTCATTCTGGCGGGAAATCGGACAAAACACGAAGGCATTTCCCAATCAGGGGACTGCTATATGTCATGCGGGCGCAAGAATTACCGGGGAAATGTCGTAGGGCGCGGATGACAGTTCGACAGCTGCATCTTACCCGCCGCTCGCGCGCGCTCTTCAATACAACGGGAACCTTGCCATCGTTATCTCTCCCTAACAGCCGCCCACGGTGAATGTGTGTGAAACCTGTTAGCGTCTCAGCCCCGGCAGTGAGAATAGGCGGGGTCCGGGGTCCGAGTGCCAAGAAGCCGAACGGTCCCGAAAAAGTGGAGGGGGGAAATCTGGCGGGTCCAGATCTCTGTACGCCCACGCCACACAGGCGCCCACCAAAGTTACCCCAGGCGCCACAGATTAGGCATGTCCAGGGTGGCGGGCGAGCAACGACTGGTTGCTTATCGCCGGATGGGAGAGCGGAACAGTAGCGTCTGACCAGAAGCCAACGTTTTCTTAGAACAACTAAATCAACTAAAACAAATCGTCTGTACCTCCTATTTAGAGCAACACGTCGATGAGGATGAGTAGCTGCCCTCCCTCGCTTTGACGCGGTAGGGAGCGGGATGTTGGGGTACCGACGGGTCCTCGTCACTGGCGTCAACGACGGCTGGGGAAGGGACAAAAAGGACAAGCAGACGAAAGGGGGCGCGCAGGCAAAAAGGTTTGACATCTTGGGTGTCCCCCGGATGGCCCGCGTGACCAGAGATTAGGTTGATATGACAAACAGAAATGGTCGGACGCCGGACGGGGGGGATGGTCTTTTTTTCGTGTCATGTCTTGGTCCCGGAGCGTAGGAACCCCTCTTTTCCTACGAGGCCGGAACAGAGCCGCGGCCGGCGTTGATTCCGGCCATTGTGTATATCACGGCGCCGGTCGGCCGCTGGTCGAGAGTCCAAAAATTCTCATCCCATCTCACTCTCATCTCAAACATCATTTCACAGAAGCGCCTCTCTCAGGAGCAGACTGAGAAAATTTGCCTGATTTTTCTCATACCCCTTTCAAAAAACTTCTTTCACGTTCTTGGAAGACATCCCCATCCGTCACTTACACGCGGTCCAGCCCGTCTTAGTCGACTTACACGGACGTCAAGCTCCCAAGCCACTCACACACCCACCACCACGCTATCACACCGCACTTACACCACACACTTATACACATCTTCAACCACCACCCTCCCACCTCACCTCCCCCCCCCCCTTTACACATCACCACTTCCCCCTGCGCAAGAATGGGCTCCATCGACACGCACACCTTCCCCGTCCTCGACGACACCCGTCCCGAGGACAACTCCCTCCCGGCCTTCATGGTCTCCACCACTCGCGGCTTCCTCCCCCGCGCGGACCCCATCGCCGTCCTGCCCGCCGAGTTCGCGCCCCTCGACGACATCCTGGCGCGCATGCCCGTCAAGAAGCTTGACGGCACGCCCGGCCTGCTCGCCGAGTCCAAGCTCGGCGACGTCGTGGACAACGAGTTCCCCAACTTGACGGAGCACATCGACAAGTACAAGGAGAACCTGCCGCTGATGAACGCCCTCTACCGCGACTACTCGTTCCTCGCGTCGGCCTACCTGCTCGAGCCCTGCCACGAGCGCTTCGTCCGCGGCGAGGGCTACGGCCTGGGACGCCAGAAGCTCCCCAAGAACATCTCCCTTCCCATCGCCCGCTGTGCTGAGATGTAAGTCCCTTTTCCCTGTCTTTTCGTCTACGCATATGTCTTACACCAACACAGCACCGGCTTCAACCCCTTCATGGAGTACGCCGGCTCCTACGCCCTCTACAACTACCGCCTCGAGGACCCCTCCAAGGGCATGGAGTACTCCAACATCCGCCTCATCCGCGCCTTCGAGCACGGCCTGGACCCCACCTCCTCCGAGGCGGGCTTCGTCCTCGTCCACATCGACATGGTCAAGAACACGGGTCCCCTGGTCAAGGGCACCATGGCCGCCCTGCGCTGCCAGTCCCCCGTCGGCGACCACCACGTCGACCGCGCCTCCCTCAACCAGGGGCTCTCCGAGGTCCTCTCCTCCCTCCGCAAGATCAACAACACCATGGAGACCATGTGGGACAAGTCCCGCCCCCGCAGCTACACCAGCTTCCGCACCTTCATCTTCGGCATCACGAACCAGAGCATGTTCCCCGACGGCGTCGTCTACGAGGGGGTCAACGACGACAAGCCCATGTCCTTCCGCGGCGAGTCGGGAGCCAACGACTCCATCGTCCCGCTAATGGACAACCTCCTCCAAGTCCCCATGCCCGACACGCCCCTAACAAAGATCCTCGAGGACTTCCGCTCCTACCGCCCCAGCAACCACCGCCAGTTCCTCCTGCACGTCAAGGAGCGCTCCCTCGACCTCGGCCTCAAGACCGCCGCCCTCGCCGCCAAGCACCCCTTCGAGGGCACCTCTGAGACGGAGGTCGAGGCCCTCAAGGAGACGCGCCGCCTGTGGCTGCTGATCCTCCACCAGGTCCGCGACTTCCGCTGGCGCCACTGGTGCTTCGCGCGCGAGTACATCCTCAAGCGCACCAGCCACCCGACGGCCACGGGAGGCAGCCCCATCGTCACCTGGCTGCCGAACCAGCTCGAGGCCGTCCTCGAGGAGATGGAGAACGTGTACGCCGAGGTCAAGGGCGGCGAGGGCGACTGGGACCTCGGCGAGGAGCTGAAGGATGTCATGGACCTCGTCTCAAGACAGAAGCACACCCTCCGCAAGGAGGTCGCCAAGTACTGCGCCGAGAGGGGCGTCAACCCCCAAGCGTCGTCCTGAGGTGTTGCTGTGACAAGTGGCGAAGGTGGATGGATGGGGAGGCGTTGATAAGAAAGTTCTGGTTTCAAAAATTCTCGTTTCATTTTTTTATTTTATTTTTTTGGGCAAAGTAAATACCTAGGTAGCGTCGAGTGCGGCAGATACGGGATCTGGCACGCAAACAATCAATGAAAAAAATTCATCAAAAACCAAACCATCAAAGGGGGAATTGGGAATTCCATCCGCTAGTTTACGCGCTATGCCGCTACGTGATGATAACAGATAACATGCGGGCGCACTAAAAAAACAATGACACGTCCAAAGAGATCTTCTTTTTTTCTCTCTCCATTAGTTACCCAGCGCCTTGTCCATATCCTTCCTCCACTCCGGCGCCTTCTTCCGCAGCACCCAGACGCAGAGGTACCCCGTCACCCACGTGAAGATGCCCAGTATCGTAAACACCCACCCGCTCCCGATGGCGTTGATCCAGGGCTGGGCGGCGACGGCTCCGACGCAGCTGAAGATGTTCCTCACAAAGTTGTTGACCGCCACGCCGCCCGAGCTTCGCTTCGGCATGAACTCTGTCAGCATCGTGGTGGCGGCGCCGCTAGAGAGAAGGCGATGTTAGCCGATGCTGAGCGATAGGGGCGGAAGCCATGAGGCGTTTCCCACCAAGAGGAATGAACCGCAAGATAAGAGGAGAACTCACAATACGAGCATGGAGCTGGCTCCAAATGTAAACAGACTGATGCACGGCACGAACCAAAAAAGGCCCTCCTGGGCCACCCAGCCGTAAAAGATAAGAGAGGCGGGGTACACCGTCGCCGCGATCCAGGCATTCTCGCGCATCCTGTCCTCCGGGAGCATGATGAGCTTGCCGTTCTCGTCGTACCGGCCGGCCTTGCGGGCCTCCCTGGCCATGATGAGGTCGAGCCAGCGCCCGCCCAGGATCGACGCGATGAAGTATCCCAAGCCCGCCGGGAAGTAGAACAGACCAAGGATGAGCTGGTTGAAGCTGTACGGATCGCTCGAGAAGGTCGACTGGACCGAGATGTTGACGACAAAGAGGGCGCCGAAGGTGATGGCCGCGAAGTACACGGTGATGGCAACGGGCGGGAAGTGCAGGTAGAGCAGCACCGACAGCGGGTCGACAAAAGTCTTCTTGAGCACCGCCGCCGCCTTTCTGCTGTGCACCTTGACCGACTCCGTCGTCTTGGTCCGGGAGAGGCCGTTGTTCTTCTCGGCCTCCGGCCCGCGCGGCGGCGCGGGAGGCTTCGGCCGGGCCAGGGTCTCGGGCAGGCAGAAGAGGATCATGATCAGCACGAGGCCGCCGTAAATGGCCAGCGCCCACATGGTGGACTGCCAGCCGAAACGCTGAGATAGGGCTCCGCCGATGATGGGTGCTGTAACGTGTCAGCGCTCTTGCCCCCGGTTTTGGTGTCATAGTTGCAGGTGAGGAAGTGCATACCTAGTAGAGGTCCTGTCAGAGGCCCAAGATAGAAAATAGACATGGCTCGTCCCCTCTCCCGAGGCTCCCAGATGTCGGCGATAGTACCGGCGCCAACGGCCTGGACGCTGGCGCTGGCACCGCCGCCGAACAGGCGCATCACGATGAGCATCTCAATGTTGACGCTCACGGCGCTGAGGATGGAAAACACCACAAACAACGCGAACGAAACGAGATAGATGGTCCGGCGGCCCAGTGTTTCCGAGAACGAGGACCACCACAAGGGGAAGATGGCCATAGCCAGCATGTAGAATGCTACGGACAAGTTGGTGATGGTCGGCGACACGCCAAACTCGGTTGACATTTGCGGCAGGGCGGCTTTCCGGCGTTAATATCGACATGCACGCAGAAGATCAGGATGCAAGCAAGACTTACGGTAGAAAATGGACGAGCCCATTGGCGACACGGCCGCGGCGAGAGCAATGATCAGGGTAATGGTCCACTTCGTCTTGTCCGTGTAATCGTACGGGCGATTCACCTCGGGGATGACGGCGAGCTGGCCGAACAGCCCTCGCCGCTTGGAGCGAGCGACGACGGAAAGAGCACGGGAGCGGGTGGAGGACGCGCGGGACCGTGTCCTGGTGGCCGAGGCGTCTTCTCGGCCGGCGGATGGGTCCGCACCCGGAGCGGGATCCGGGGATTGGCGAGGCCCGTCTTCGTCCCCATTCCGATCCGCTTCGGTGATCTCGTCTTCGCTATCGCTGGACGGGCTCAGGTCTTCCCTGCGCTCTGAAGCCGTTTCCGGCGGAAAAGACCCCTTTTCCGGGTCGCGTGGCGGATTTCCCATGTCGGATTGCCGATTCGGTGCCGAAGAAGTTGACGTGAGGAAACAAGATGGGAATAGCTGCGAGGCGTGAGAGGCGACGCCAGACAAGAGGATACGAATGCTTTCGGACTACTGAGACCCACGACTCGAGAGATAAAAAAGCCAAGAAATTTTTTTAGCCCATTAGGAGAAAAGAGATGGGAAGAGGTGGACGAAGATGACGACAGGAATTGCCGGGGCCTGGCCGACTTTTTTAATCGATCGGGTGCTGTCCGGGATTCTCACCCCCACCCCAGAAGGCCTTGTCATGATGGCCTAGCCGCTTCATACCATGGGAGAGGCCGACAGTCATCGAGAATGGACTCCCATCGGCTAAGTGTACCGTTCCGCGGTGGAGCGTGGATCGACACCGAGCTCGGCTCTGGGCAGCCGATGTGTTTCGAGCGCGACTTCTGCATAGTGGGCCGGCCGACAGCATTGCTACTACACTACTACCAACTTCCAAGTGGACGCCGAGGTGGACAAGTAGTCCCGTCGGACGCAAACCGCGAAGCGCGAGCGAGCAGACGGAGGCTTTGCATTCAGCATTTGCGCACAGGATGACGACTTAGACACCATCACCATGGCGGCAAATCGGCACTAGGCCTCGTCACTTGCTCGGTTCTCGTATGTCCGCTTCCCTCCCAGCTTAGTAAACGGAGAGATGCCGCGGTCGGCGATGGGAAGAACGGCGTGGCTATTCGGGGGTTGCCCGTTCTCGGGCCGCTCACTTCTCTTATCGAGGGCGGTCGTCTTATCTGACGGAAGAGGCAGCTCCTGTCCTGCAACTAACTGTCAGGGGCCCTGCAGGCTGGGAGGAAAGACGGGGTGCATACGCAGTATTCGTACAACACGGTGCCTATGCCACTGGAGCGGCCTGATGCTCTTGGCGGAATTCTTTCCATATTCTCAGACGAGACAGATAAAAGTAGAAGTGTTTGGTTTGACGTGAACCAAAAAGGTGGGCACCGGACCCGGCCTTCGTCGGCGCCTACCCAAGTTGGTGGAAGACAAGGGACCAGGTCCAGTGATGATGAAATGGGGCGAACCACGAGGTCCAAGGGCGCAGTGGACGTATGGTGCCTGCCATTCTAGTTAACACGGATAGGAATGCCGCGGGAAAGAAGCCTCGGCCGGTAACATCTTGTGTCGCAAAACCTCCGAAACTGGAAGGGGCGTCGTCCTTCATGACTCGAGATTGAGGATCCATCTGGGGCTGCAAGTAAGGAAACAAGTATTTCGTAACGATTCGGATAGTTTATAAGCAATATTGCAAAAGACCGATTCCCATTTGCATCCAAAAGTCGGTGTTGAAATCAAGAAGCAACACTTGCGAATGCCGATTCAGCAGGCCGGCCCATCGCAGGTCTCTCTTGTGGGTACTTACCTTGGGTATGTACTCGCCTATCTAATTTGTATGCGAGATACTTATCTGAGGTGGATCCACTGCTACCCACTGTTGGGTGATGACCAACTTGGAAGGTATTAGGTAGGTAGGTACCTCGGCACCTAGGAACCCTTCCATCCTCTAAAATACCTAACCAACATCGCATCATCTGAATCTTGGACTGCTATCAAACATTAGAGGGACGCTCGAGTGAGGCTCTCGATGTGTAGTCAAGGTGCCACGGGGTTTGCCGATCAAAGTTGACAAAGTTACATGGACTCGAACTCAGGCAGCGGCGCCTCCCGCTTCCCGCTTCCCGCCTCAGCTGCTCCAGCTGCCGCTCCGAATTATCGGAGTGCGGGGCTCCAAATTTTCACGGCGAAAGTGACGTCCAGCGTTCTTTTCGCCCGCCATCAGCGTGGAAGTGCCCCGCCATACGATTGACTCAATCATATCAAACGTCTCATTCGAAGAGCTGAACGTGCAAGAAGCCTTGCACCGGTGGCATATAGCGACCAACACAGACACTCTCTCTTATATCGGGATTTTTCCAATCACTCATTTAGCTTGTTGCAAAAAATGTCTCTGACCAACGCTTCCCCCGGCGACGCAGCAAGGAGTGCGAAATCGGCCTCCCACATCCTCGCAACCCTCCCTGCTGAAGCCCGCAACGACGCGCTCACGGCCATCCACGCTGCCCTCGCCGAGGCCAAGGATGACATCCTCGCCGCCAATGCCCGTGATCTGGAGCTCGCCCGTAAGGCTGCCGCCGATGGCCAGCTGAGCCAGAGCCTGGTCTCCCGCCTCGATCTCGGCAAGAAGGGCAAGTTCGAGGATATGCTCAAGGGCATTCTGGACGTGCGGGGGCTCGAAGACCCAGGTAACTACACCTCACTTGACACGCTCGAGTACGCCTGAATCTCACTCTAGGCAGTTGGCAAGGTCACTCTGAGAACCAAGCTGGACGACGGTCTCATCCTGGAGAGGGTTACCTGCCCCATCGGCGTCCTGCTCATCATCTTCGAGGCCCGCCCCGAGGTCATCGCCAACATCGCCTCCCTGGCCATCAAGTCCGGCAACGCCGCCATCCTGAAGGGCGGCAAGGAGTCTACCGAGTCCTTCATCGCCATCTCCACGGTCATCTCTGCTGCCCTCGAGAACTCCAAGGTCCCCAACTCGGCCGTCCAGCTCGTCACCACCCGCGACGTCATCCCTGAGCTGCTGGCCCTCGACCAGTACATCGACCTCGTCGTCCCCCGCGGCTCCAACGAGCTGGTCCGCTACATCAAGGAGTCCACCAAGATCCCCGTCCTGGGCCACGCCGATGGCCTGTGCTCCATGTACCTCACCGGCTCCGCCGACCCCGAGATGGCCGCGAGCGTCATCGTCGACTCCAAGACGAGCTACCCCGCCGCCTGCAACAGCCTCGAGACCCTGCTCGTCCAGGAGACCGCCCTCGAGACATCCTTCCCCAAGGTCGCCGAGGCCCTCTTCGCCAAGGGCGTCACCCTCCACTGCGACCCCCAGTCCAAGGCGGCTCTGCAGGGTAAGGTCTCGGGCGACGGCACCTCCAGGATCGTGGACGTCAAGCCCGCCGACTACGACACCGAGTTCCTCTCCCTCGACCTGGCAGTCCAGACCGTCTTCTCCCTGGAGGAGGCCATCTACCACATCAACTCCCACGGCTCCAAGCACACCGACGCCATCCTCACCTCGGACGAGGCTGAGGCCGAGAAGTTCATGGCCGCCGTCGATTCGGCCGGCGTCTACTGGAACGCCTCGACCCGCATGGCCGACGGCATGCGCTACGGCTTCGGTACCGAGGTCGGCATCAGCACCAACAAAATCCACTCGCGCGGCCCCGTCGGCCTCGAGGGCCTCATGATCTACAAGTACAAGATCAGGGGCCACGGCCAGGTGTCGCTGGCGTACGGTGAAGGAGAGGGCCAGAAGCCATTTAAGCACGAGAAGATGTCCTTCTGAGGGGACCAAAGCTGGAAAAGGCGGATTGACATTTGGCGTTTCACGGGCATGATGGAATGAGCAGATAAAATGAATCAAAAGAAGGTCTCCATCTCGTTCGGCTCAACTTTGGTTTGGTTGGTGAAATGCGTATCTATCGACGTCGTGTTCAGAGCTCCTTATTCGATCCAGCTCATGCTCGATAATACGGTCATTCGGTACACCAGCTATCGAATATCGTCAGATCCATCTCTCTGCGACAAGTCCTCGACGAGCATGAAATCCGGGTCTGGCGGGTGGAAAGAGATCCATAGAGCGATCGCCGTTGGACAGCTGTAAGCGCCGTCCCTCCTCACCTGGGCGCCAAGAGTAGTTAGAGACACTCTCCATCCGCCTCGGCGACCGCTGGTGATTGGACGACAACCCCCAAAATCCCGGCGAGCCTGCTCGAATTAGAATCTCTGGGCAGAGCTCGCACATGGCCTCACCAACTTCTTCCCACACCATCCAAAATGCAAGCCAACGGGAAGCCGGGGTGCTGATGCGGCCAAATTTCGTGGCCAGCCCCCCCTCGAGGGCAGGGGTCTTTGCGGAGCTCGCAGCTCTTTGCGGCGCGTGAAGAAGCTCTCCCTCCCTCTTTAATGGAACTGAGCCCCGAGGCGCCGCCCATGCGCGCGACACTTTTTTTGCTCTTGTTCTCCTCCTTCTCCTGTGTCGCGAAGATATTCCCCAGTTCCGTATCAATCGCGAGGTCTTCCTAGTATACTTGCGCAAGTCCGATCCTATTACCACTCGTCGCCCCGAACCACTCGTTGCACAGCTTGCAATCACCTGTAAGTGCGGGGCAGCCATGTGATGTGACGCGATGCGACCAACACCAATGACTGACCAACATGAGAGCAGATAATCTTGTCCGGCCGCCGGGCTTACTTCCCGTCAACCTCGCTGAATTTTGAAGCTTCTTGCTTCATCTCGACCTTCTTGAATCATCGCCAAAGACATCACATCCTCTGCAGCGGACATGTCAGCGCAGTACTATCCTCGTGAGTGGTTCATCTACCCCGCCAAAAGAAGCTTCAGCTGACAATTCTCATAGCGCCCCCTTCGGGAGGTAAGCCTTTACCTGGATCGCACGCGAGTTTGCTTCACGCCTCTTGCTAACTTGAACGAAGGCCAGGCTCAGCAGAACTATCCTCCGCCGCCGCCGCAATCTCCTCCCGCGCACCAGACCAAGTTCTCATACCCTGCTCCTGCCTCACAACCCCAGCGCGGCCACAGTGGCAGCTATCCTCCGCCGCCTCAGCCTTCTCAAGGGCAGCCGCAGAACTACTACCCTCCTCCCGTGGCCTCGCCGACGGCACAAAGCTTCTCGCCGCCTCCCCAGTCGAGCACACCGCAGAACTACCCTCCGCCTCCCCAGGCATCTCCAGGACAGGCGGCCAACTACCCTCCTCCTCCGCAGGCGACCCCGAGCCAGGGCCGCAGCTACCCTCCTCCCCCTCAGGGAAACTCGTCGCCCGCGCAGGCTCAGCCGCACTACCCGCCGCCTCCTGGCCTCCAACAGCAGCAACAGCAGCAACAGCAGCAACAGCAGTACCAGCAATCTCCTCAGCCCTCCCCCCAGCACCAGCAATACCAGCAGACCCAGCTTCCATTGCGGCAGTCGGGTTCTTCGGAGGAACCCCCAAAGTTCTCCCCGCCGCCTCCCAGCTTCGATGGACCGCCAGACGCATCAGCCATGCCCGAGAAGCAATTCGTGGAGGAACGACCCGTTGACACCAGCGACCCGTCCAATCTCGTAGGAGGCGCGCCGGCCGCGACGCACTTCCTCGGTGCCAGCGCCACGGTGGACGATGTGGGCACCTTTAACGGAGGCAGCTACCGCATCAGCCACAGGGACAGCAACACGATCCTGACCATCCAGCTGGCCGTGGGCTGCCCGCTGCAAGCGAAGCCTGGTGTGATGGTGGCCATGTCGCACTCGGTCACGCTGAGGGGTAACATTAAGTTTAGCATGAAGAAACTTGTGGCTGGCGCCGAGCTGGCCAGTTCGACGTTTGTCGGGCCCGGGGAGCTTCTCTTGGCCCCTCCCATGCTTGGCGACGTGACCAGTCTGCGTCTCACGGGCAAGGAGACGTGGTCAGTCGGCCAGGACGCGTACCTGGCTTCGACGCAGGGGGTGATCAAGGACTACAAGCGCCAGGGCCTGAGCAAGGCCATCTTCAGTGGCGAGGGCCTCTACGTTTACAAGATCAGTGGTACCGGCTTGCTCTGGCTCACCAGTTTCGGTGCCATCATCCGCAAGGATGTAAGTGACCCAGACAGCAACCCTTATAACCGTGTATGACCTTTTTTGGTGGCTGACCACTGGTAGCTGATGGACGGCGAAAAATACATCGTTGACAATGGACACCTGGTGGCGTGGAACGTCAAGTACATCATGGAGAGAGTTGCCTCGGGAGGCATCATCTCTGGCGTTGCCTCGGGCGAAGGCCTCGTCTGCAAGTTTACAGGCCCGGGCACCGTCTTTATCCAGACAAGGAACGCCGTAAGTTCAACCCCCTTTGAGAAATCGATGGAAGAAGCTTGTGTGCTGATTTGGTGCAATGCAGAAACATTTCAGCGCATATCTCAGCGGCCAGATGAACCAGTCAGTGTGAGCAAAAATGGAACATCCAGCCAGCTTGGGGTCCGGCTAGGTCCCTGGCGGGCGAGGACTCTGATGTTGAGTCGAGTCGGCAAGGTTCATGACCCTGATAGCACGGGAAAGGTTATTGGCCTTGTGGCGGGGGGAAAACGGAGAGAAAAAACAACAGAGAAAAAAACTGTATTGGATTTCTCGACCTGGATGGACCGGTGGAGGCTTCTGCCCGTCCCGGTTCAGAGCCCTTTCATCAGCTAAAATAAGTCTACATAACGCGAAAGAATCCTAGGTTCCTGCTGAATTTTTTTCTTTCCACTTCATCTTCAGACCATTCTCATCAACGTCAACTGCTCCTTCTCGTTGGTTCAAAAGCAGACTGATTATCCGCTACAAGCAACCATTCGCAGCTTCCTTTCTACCCCTTACGAACCGCAGAGCACCTGCTCCGTATTCTCTCGGTGACAATACATTCCACCTACAACAACAGCCTTGCTACCTCGATCTCCGTCGAACAGCTGCGCTTCAAGCCGCACCTGCTCCATACTCTTCTGGTGGTAATACATTCCATCTCCAACAACACCCTTGCTGCCTCGATCTCCTTCAAACAACCACGCTTCGGGCCTGCATCACCACCATCAACCTCGGCCTTTTTCTTTCTTTTCCATTTTTGGATACGCATCCCCGGAACCGACATTCGATCATAACGACAGTCGAAATGTGTTCCGTTGCCACCAGACGCCAATGCGATGTGGTCCGCATCGCGGCCGCCGGAAAGTTCGACGAGCAAAAGGACAACGCTCTCGTCATGGACTTGTTGGCACATGGATGCGACGATCCGGAGTGCAACCAACATGCAGCCATTTTCAACCGAGCAGCTATTCGCAGCATTCAGCATACCCGTTACAAGTTTGGGGCTTGCGATGATGAGCCCCTTGGGTACGAGAACCAGCTGGGAGCTGTGCGCACCACGCCTCGTAAGCACTCCATGGTCGATCTGACCAGGCTCCGCAAGTATGAGAAGAGAGGGATTCTCAGCGGCAAGGAACACCACACCAACCCGCCGCAACAGCCATCAGAGAACGCCACCACTGCCGCCATGCACGACCGTGTGGTCGTCAACAGAGACGTCCGGGAGGTTGAGACATCCAGAGCGGGAGCAGATGACCAGGCAGCCCGTTTTCAGCAATTTCTTCGGAAGCTCCAGCGTACTGCACAGGGAAGTCCGTCGAAAGACAAGGAGAACATCGGGGGCAGCAGCCAGCGAAGGACGCAAGACTCCAGCAGTTCCAGCACCGATACCAGCGGCTCCGTCAAACGGTCCCTCAACCCCTTGGCGAAGGAGTTCGCCGCCATTTCTTCCAAAGAGAGCCCTGTCGTTGTAGAGAAGCGTGGATCGGAGACATCTATGAACATTCCTCTCTCGGTTCTCACGCAGATCATGGCTAAAAATGATTCCGTAAAGGAGTCGGGAGACTGCTCGCAGCCAGTCCTCAACAAAACCATTGTCGATATCCTCAGAACATTTGGCATTCAGAATGAGGGGCCGCAGGTGGCGATGCCTCCGTCCGTGGGAGTCCCGTCTGTTGCACTCCCTTTCGGCGTCCCCCCCTTGATGGTTTCGCCTACAGTTCCTTCGGCCTTCGGTCTGCACGGCCAGGCCGCGATGGGTCCTCCTCCCGGACTCCCATACCCAACGGGCCAGCTTGGCCAGGCCGCGATGCGTCCTCCTCCCGGAATCCCATACCCAGCGGGACAGCAGCTTCCGACGATGCCAGTTCCTGGCACGACGCCCGCACTGAGCCAGCAACAACCTGGAGCTGGGGGGCTGCCCCAGGGAATCACGGGGCTCCCACTACTGCCACTCGGACAGAATCCCACCCAGGCAGGTTTCAATCAGGCGGGGCTCTATCAAGGTGGATTCGGCCACGGCGGCCCTCCTCTTGCTACGAACTTCGGCCCGCCCCCTGCACGAAAGCCCCGTGTTCCCGACGCAATGGCCCAGCAGCAGTACGAAGCATATATCGAGTTCCGCAAGGCCAACGACCCTCAATACGCCCTCGAATGCAAGCAACGACAGGCCAAGAGAGCTGCTCGATCCAGCACTCAACCATCCAGCAGCTCGTCCAAGACGGTCTTGAAGCATGGCGCCTAGGAATCTTCCGCGGACTCGACCTCGACCTGAGAGTTTGGAAGGATTCAGGAGACTGAGCAAGGAGATATCATTATCTGGGAGCCGAGTCTAGCCTGTGTGGGACCATTATTGATGAGGCACGTTTTGTAAACTTTTGTCTGCTTGTTTGCTCGCAGCATTTTCATGGTGGTTTCAATCATTGGCAAGGAAGGCTTTAGTCGAAGGAGTACAACGGCATTTGCTATTCATAGCCCGTGTTTCATTCAGGTTGGAGGAAAAAGCCTTGCATGATAGTTGGACCAAAAAGCCTCCAAGAATTTCATTATCTCCCTCCCGGGCAACACCGGCTCTTATTCGGCCAATAAACAGCCCTTTTGTTTAAAACAAGGTATCGCGTGTTTTTGGTATCTGTATGTATGTGTCTCTCTCGTATCGTGAAAGCCGTCCCAGCGCCTGCGTCAAATCGTAAAGTAAGGCCTCCTTCTTCGACTGTCTAATTATGTAGACCGAACCACCTTCGCCTGCCACGAACCTCAACCCTCGCCTGGTTATTTGTCACCCCAAGCAAGTCGCTGGTTGAAGACATCCGTCTTCGTCTCAAGGTAGCGTGCCTCGTATGCAACCGACTCACGGTGAGAGCATTCGAGCCAGGGACCTTCGGGTGTCGTTATCCGGAGAGGGGCCGAGAAGCTAAACCAATACGCGGCGGCATCAAGGAGCTATCGATGCATTTCTTTTCTCATGTTCTCGTCCTCATCAGCCAAGTCTTGAACTGTCGAATTCGCAGTCCCCAAGTATTTCTGCTTTCAAACCCCCTTGATGCCGTACGCCTCCAGCGCCGTACCGCCGAAGAGGGCGGCCTGGTCCTCGGGCTCGAGGGTGGCCATGTAGCACAGCCTCTCGGCGAGGAGCTTCCACTTGCGCCAGGCCTCGTCGACGCCGACGGTGCAGACGGGCCAGTCGCTCCCGAACATGGTGCGCCGGGGCCCGAAGGTGGCGAGCACGACGCCGAGCCAGGGGAAGGTGGCCTCGAAGATGGCGTTGGGGTCCTGGCGCTTCAGGGAGTCGGGCATCTCGGAGAAGCCGCCCGAGAGCTTGACGTAGGTCCTGGAGCACTTTGCCAGGGCGTAGACGGCGGTGCGCCAGTGGTTGAAGGAGGGGTCTGCGGTGTTGATTATGCCGAGGTCGGGTTTGCAGAGGTGGTCTGGGGGCGGTGCTGGTTAGTTTGATATTGCTGAGGGTAGGAAGTTACAAAAAGGGGGAAGGGGGGCTGACTGATGACGAAGGTGACCTTCTCCTCCTCCGGGACGCCCTCATGGGCGCGAGCGATGATCTCGAGCGCGTCGTCGAGCTGCTGCTTGCCGCGGCGGTGCTGATCCACACCCAGATCGAAGACGAAGCCCCGCCTGCCGAGCAGCTTCAGGCTCCCGATGAACTCCTCCGTCAGGCCGGTGCCGTGCGGCTTGTCCTGCAGCAGGTACCGGAACCCCCTGATCTTGGGCCAGACGTCCTCGCCGGCGACCTCCTTGACGTGGTCGAGGTACTTTTCCAAAGCGGCGGGGCCCGAGGGCAGGGGCGCCCAGGGGACGATGCCGAGGCACAGCGCGGCGTCGTCGGGGGAGTGGCCCTCGCCGTCGCGCGGCTTGCCCTCGGCGATACGGCGAAGCCATGCCACCTCCATCAGGGGGAACTCCCAGCCCGAGGCATCAGCGGCGCCGGACTCGAGGTCGTGCTTGCGGTCCGTCTCGAGGAAGATGAAGCCCCGGAGGTTCGCGGGCCGGCCCGTGGCCTCGAGGTAGTCGGAGACGGAGCGCTGCTTGGCGATGGGGTTTTCGGGGGTCGCCCAGGCGAGGGTCGAGATCTCGCCCTCCGGGTAGAGGTGGATGTGGGAGTCGACGATGGGGTAGTCGGCCATGTTGGGCGAAAATCTGGTGTGGATTTTATGTGTGTATGTGGATGTGTGTAGGTGTGGAAGTTGAGGTTAGGGGTTAGGGGAAGGTGTGTGTGAAGTCCCCGCACCGAACTCCTGACATCGCGGGGTCGCAGCAACAGCGAGCTCGCCCCAAGCTTTAGTGGATCGAGGCCCCACACCGGGCCCCTGCCGGCGCCGTCCCGTCTTCTTTCTTCTTTCCGTTTGAGGTGGAGGTGGTTTTCCCTTTGGTGGCTCAGGTACACTGTAGGTCCATCGTCAAACACCTGGATTGCTGATATATTTTCGCTTTCAGTGGTCACTGTCGCTGGTGACTGGCAACCTATACAGTGCTCGCAGTGCGGGATGCGGCCCCGCTTTGTGACGTTGCTGGCTCCGCCCCTCTTCAGCGGATCTTTCCCCCGAACACCGAGCTGTTTTACGGAAGGGGAGTCCCGGTCAACGGCGGTACACTAGCTTCTACACCTAAAAACCACCGCAAAACATCACACATCGTAGACACTCTTTGGAAACACATCATTTAGATCACGGAGGAAGGCATTCAAGATATGGTCATGAGTGAATAGATTCATTCGGCATCTACTCGTGCCCGCCTGTGGCGGTATCTTTGCTGTCTACATGATGTACGGCTTGCCCGGGTCAAGCGCAGGACCTAGGGCCGTATAATATTGTCCATCCCCCTTTTTCATCCGCTAGAGCATCGGCCCCGCGCATATTTCCCTTCGGAAAACGGGATGCGGCGGGGATGCTCCGTCGTTGTCGGTGAGACAAACGGAACGGTCACGTTCGCGGCCCGGAGGAGGGGGGAGGCGGCCGCGAAACGTGGGGTCGCAGCATCGACCCACTGGGCTCGAGGTTACGCAGGCATTGCCGAGACCGGCTCGGCGGCGCAGCGCTGTTTCCTCGGTGAGTGCAATGATTAAGCCGACGGCGAGAGCGCGGCCGCCGGTTCGCGCGGCCCGCCGCCGGTAGCAGCGGGGGCCGGGGCGCATCGCACGACGAAATGAATGTATGTCCACGGTGGACTTCTTCTTTGTGTTTGTTGTCGGTTGTGTCTTCATGGTGATGACTCTTGTCCCTACCCAGGGCGGCGTGGGGCCCTTCAGCGGACGAGCATGCCGTGGCGGCGGGAAGAGGAGACGTACTCCTCCTCCTCGGCCTCCTCGTCGGAGTAGTCGGAGCAGTCCTCGCTGTCGTAGCCGCAGCGTTCGCCGCCGCAGTCGATCTTGACGCGGTCGCCCTTGCGGGTGATGCCGTAGCGCTCGCAGGTGCAGGTGCTGACGTCGGAGCCGGGGGTGCTGTAGCCGGACATGGACGAGTTGGGGCTGGAGCTGTCGGAGCGGTAGGAGAGGCTGGAGCCGCTGGAGGAGACGGGGGAGCTGGAGAAGTCGGTGATGATGTCCTCGTCGTCGAAGCCGGCGGAGGCGAAGCGGGCGGTGAGCGCCTCGACGTCCTCGTCGCAGTAGTCGTTGAGGATGTGCTTGGTGGCGTGGGGCGACGTGGGCTTGGGGGCCTTGATCTGGGAGATGGACAGGGGGCGGCCCTTGGGGATGTCGCGGGACGAGGAGCGGTGGCGGCTGGACTTGGAATCCTTGTCCTTGGAGGAGTGGCGGGAGCTCCGGGAGGAGGAGTGGGAGGAAGACTTGGAGGAGGACTTGGAGGAGGACTTGCTGCTGGACTTGCCGGAGGAGGGCACGTCGAGGATGTTGAGCTCGCGGCCGGTGGTGGGCTCGACGGTGGAGGCGACGCTGGGGTTGTGGGCGACGTGGTAGCCGTCGATGATGTAGTAGTACCAGTAGCGCGAGCCGGCGGACAGGGTGGAACCGCTGAACTTGAAGGTGCCCTTCCACGAGCCGGACTTGGACGAAGACTTGTCCTTGGACAGGGGGAGCTGTCCGACGTAGTTGTCCCAGGAGCCAAGAAGGTGGACGGTCTTGACGCCGGAGGAAACACGAAGAGAGAAAGAGAGCTGAGTGGACGACATTATTGCTGATTTGACGAGTGAAAAGCTGCGATGTGAAAATTTGAAACAATGGTGGTCGTTATTGAGCAAGAAATTCCAGATTTCCGATTAGAGAGGCGCAAGAAAGTTGACCGGCAACTTTGGTGTTTTGGTTTTTGTTGTTTTGGGTATTGGGTATTAGTCGTGACGGGAATAGAGACCAGCTCTGAGAGAAAGAGGAACAAAAAAGGACGAAAAACGGAAACGACACAGAAACCTGGAATTAGTTGATTGAAGGCTTGCTGAAGAAGAGAAAAAGAGGAAAGGCAAACGAAAAGGGGGACGGGAGGCTTCATTATATGCCTCTCTCGACCGGCCGCGCTTGTGGAGGCCAGGAGGCCAGGGAAAAGGGCCGCAGGAGATGGCCAACAGGCACAAACTCTGTGCCTCCCTGTGGCCCCCCTCCCCTCTCTCGGTCTCTCATCACCTTGGTAGCCTTGGTGAGAGGGCGAAAAGCCACTCGAGATGCGGTGCTACATGCGCCGCTCATGGCTGGGGCAGCGGGAACTTGTCAGCGCTGGTGGAGTGTGCGGAAGAGGCGTCACTTGACGAGGGCCCAATGAGGAGGCTGCTGGACAGGACACGGCTTGTGGATGGTCGATGCAAGCAACCAATATCACATTTTGGAGATGTGCTCTGCTATGCGTCGACGCTTAGAGGGATCAGCCGGCCGGGGTTGCCCTCGTTCAAGGACGGGAAGCCAGCTGGGCTTTCCCAGGTGTGCGAGCAAATAGGAACGAGGGACTATAGCGCGCTGACCAAGATGGGCTCCGTCCTCGTCACCGTCACTTTTACTTCTTGCGCGGTGTGTTCCCCCTCTCTTTCGCCGTGTTCCTTCTGACCAAGGAAGGCCGTCGTTGCGTTAGTGCTACCCACGAGACGGTCGCCGGGATGGGCCAGGTCTGCAAGCTGGGCGGTTAAGCATGGTGAAGGAGAGGAAGAAGAGAGGGGTTTTACTGGGTTTCCTGGGCACCGGCGGCCAAAATAGCAGGTAAAAGTGGGACCGACCGGTACTAAAGCGCGGTACGTTCACGGTACGTTACCCCCCCCCCCCCCCCGGTCGCTGTATTTTCTGCGCCGATTGCCTTTTCGGCTCCGTTGGGCGTCTAAATCCCTGCTCTCATTGGCGAATAGCTGCTGCACGTCGCCCTCTGTGCCCGGTCGCTTATCATCCGTCACCTGGTGATGTGCTGCGGCGCCGTCCAATAAGGTGCGGTAACGGCGATGCAGCTTCGCGAGGGCATCACCACTCTCACGAAAGGCTCCCAGCCCTCCCCGAAGGCGCCTCTTGAGCGCGGATTGGCTTGATTTTGAGGAATGCGAGATGAGGAGAAGTGGCCCATGAAATAATTCCCGCACGGTATTCGTTCGCCGCAGCCCGTCTGTGTCCGCATCACTGAACTGCATCGCATCATGCACCGAGTCAAAATGCATGCGCCATGTATGCATGTAGCTGCTACGCAAGCTCGTTGAAAAGAACGCACTTTCTCATTGGCCTCACGCAGACTTCTGCTAGTCGTCGTTCAGGGAACATCCGGAGATCGCGCGAGTCGGAAGAAAGAGAGGCAAACGGCATGCCACAAGCCGTGTCCTTGGCTTGGATGGACATGCAGAGTTTTCCGAGTCTTCTGGTTCGCCGCTTACTTCTCGTACCTGCCTTTGCATCGAACCATCGAACCACGGCCAGATTGCACTTCGTGCTCAGCGATCGGCCCGGATCTGTGTCTGCCTGTGTAAGTGGTGATGCTGCAAACAACGCTCGTGTTTTATCGATAAGCCCCCAGGCAGGTTGTTCGATGGCCTGTGGGAGATCAAACGCTACCGACATCCGGAGCTGGGAAAAGGAGTGGAAAACGAGGGGGCTGTCAACCCAAAAGCTCCGAGCCGGGCTCTCCGCTGCGTGCTGCCTGCACTTCCGGGCACCCCAGCCCTCCCTGCCTCTTCAACATGGCCGCTCGTGGAGCGGCCCGCCAAGGGCAAAGTGCCGTCCTCCACCTTCGGTCGACATCCGCCGTGGCTACGTGACCTCGAGCGTGACCTCGAGCAGTCACACCTCCGAGAGATGCGACGCATGCTCTTCCGTCCCTCTTTGGTATAGCCCGCAAGGTGCGTCATCCGGAGGGGGGGCTTTCATGCAGGCGACGGTCTACTACACACTATGGTAGCTCCGGCGGGTATGTGAGGTCCATCACACGGACGGAACGGCAGCCCGCTGGTGGAATGGGCAGCCCGCTCGTCGGCCGTGACATCGTCCCTCAGCATCGCATCGGGCGGGGGATCTGGGATCCAGTTCCCAAGATGCAGCGAGTCTGGACCGCAAGAGTCGTGATCAGCCCCCCTCCGACGTCCGACGCGCCGAACGAGATCCTTGGCTCGGGCGAAGATCTCCTCCTCTCTGCGCAACTAGCACTTGGTGAGATGCGTCCATGGCCGACGTTGGCCATGTCGACAATGTCTCACAAAACACCTGCGGGTTCGAAGCGGTCTGACCTCAGCATGGCGAGATATGACCGTTTGTCGTCGGCTAACGGCGTCTGCGAGTAATGTTCACGCTGTACCGCAGTCCTCCTCCGAGGAGAGGCCTGCGTGCCTCGTTCCTCAAGGCTTGGCCTTCGTCCAAGATAAGATAGGATGGGAATAATCGGTGGTTGCATCTTCTTGGGTGACGGGAGTACCTGGCGGGAAACGGCGGGATCGCCCGTGCCAGAGGTGGGCAACGGAGGGGTCTTCGGTGCGGAGGTCAGGTCGGCCGACATCCACAGCTCTGGCCAGTCAGGTGAATAGTCACGTGGCTGAAATCGATAGTAGATGGTGGTCACGTGGCATCGCGCATGCTGGCTGGCTTTTCTCGCGACTCGCGTGGGACCGTCGCGTCGACGGCAACTATTCTCCTTCCTTTATCGTCAGTCTGACTCATTACTCCAGGCAGAAGCCCAGGATTGATCCATTCGGCCCCATCGAACTGCCCTAGAGTGCTCTGGGGAGGCCCCTGAAGAAGCTCGATTGACAATCCTTTGTTCTGTGAGAAGTCTTGCAGACGGGGAGGCTTTAAAGTCTTGATTCCTCGCCAGAGCTGCTGAACGAAGAACCTCTTCGACGCAATCCCCACCATAACCACCCAAGATGACCGCCACGTCACCCAACGAGGAGCTCGTCTCCAAAGTCACCTCCTACGTCGAGGCCTACATGGCAAAATACGACCCCTCGCACGACTTCGCCCACATAAAGCGCGTCGTCTCCCTCGCCCACCGCATCTACGCCGCATCCTCCCCCCCCGCAACGCTAGACAAGCACGTCATCACCCTCGCCGCCCTGCTCCACGACGTCGGGGACAAGAAGTACCTCAAACCAGGCGAGGACGCCTCAACCCTGGTATCCTCCGTCCTACGCTCCCTCGGCGCCGACGACGCTCTCGCGGACCGCGTGCAGGCCATCTGCCTCGGCGTCAGCTACTCGTCCGAGATCAAGGACCCCGCGAGGGTGAGGGACCTGATTGCAGAGTACCCGGAGCTCGCGGTCGTGCAGGACGCGGACCGGCTGGACGCCATCGGCGCGGTCGGCGTGGGGCGGTGCTTCACGTTCGGCGGGGCCAAGGGCGCGCGGAGCATGGACGACAGCATCGTTCACTTTGAGGAGAAGCTGGTGAAGCTGGAGGGCATGATGAAGACGGACGCGGGGCGGGAGATGGCGAGGGAGCGGACGAGGAGGATCCTGACGTTCATGGAGTGGTGGCAGGACGAGGCGGGCCCGGTCGGCGACGCAGCATGATGTGGCGATGTCGCAATGTTTTACTGTCCTTTTTCTTTTCGATTCAACCCGATACCCAGCTCTGTCTTTGTATTAGGAGCCCGCGTCTCAACTAGGGATTCTGTTTTTCTAAGAATACTTCGCAAGATCAAACCACCTTTTGGTACAAGTTACCACATACCATCACAAACTCTCACTGTCTTCAACCCACAACTCGTTGTTGCTTCCTCATCACCGCCTCCCCTCTGCCAGCCCGTCTCGCCCGCCTCCTAGCCCTTCTATACCGCCACGCCCAATCCACCAGCCCCAGCAAGGGCAGCACCAACAAGTCCACCGTCCGCACCGACGTCCGCAGCTTGAAGTCGTCCACCACGCGCGGCCGGTCAAACGACGAGCACAGGACATTCACCAGCCACAGGCACACGTCGCGCAGCATCTCCCTCCCCTCAAACTTGCACAGAAACCCAAACCCGCTCCCGTCCTCCCACGGCACCTCCGCGCCGCGCACCCTCTTCTCCCACAGCGCGCCCAGGCTATCGTCCCTCGCCAACAGGAACACCGTCACCGCCGCGCGGCGCAGCAGCCGCGGATTCGCCGGCCCTTCGAAGGTGAGGAGCCCCGCGACCAGGCACGCCCACGGCAGCCGGTCCCGGAGACCCAGGTAGTAGAGCAGCGAGCTGTACAGGTACGCGCCGCAGGCGGCGCCGACGACGGTGGCGGGGCCGAAGTCGCGCGTGAGCAGGAAGAGCAGGCCCATGAGCGGGTAGGCGGCGAGGAGCAGGCGGAGGTGGTTCGCGAGGGAGACGAGGGCCGTCCAGAGGATCTCGGCGAGCACCTCCCAGACGATGGAGCCGAGGTCGCCGAGGGCGAGGAACATCATGACCGAGATGCGCGTTCTCGGGGGCCATTTGGCGGCCATTGCGTTTTTTGGCGCCGGACTTTTTTCTTTTTTTAGTAGATAGTCTCTTTTTTTTCTTTCTCGGTTCGTCGAATAGGTAGCGTGTAGGTAGTTCGGTTACGGGATGCAGAGGTGAGATTTGTCCGCTGGCCGATGCGTGTTAGGTATCATGATTTGGAAGAGATAAAGTGAACAAAAGAGGTGAAGTCGCGACGCGTCCGTCTCCTTCCGGTACTCCGGACACCAGAGGGATAATAAAGTTGTGGCATGGCTGGCGCAAACAAGCAAAGGGAAGGAAAGGAGGAGCAAGCGCGAACCAACCCGGAGAAGGACCGTGTCTCACCATCTTCCTCCCTTAGCTTCCTCCCTTAGCTTCCTCCCTTAGCTTCCTCACGAACCCGGGCCCCCCTCTCGAAATGACGCGCCCGCCATGGAAAAGCGCCACACGCCGGTAGCCCATAGTCTAGCGGAGGGAGATAAGGGCAAAAAAAAACTCGAGGGCGTTGGGTTGAGCTGCGAGATGAGCACATCGATCGGCCAACCCGCTTGCATGTTGCAGCAGCGTGCATGCCACATCATCCCCTCCCCAAGCCCTACGCACGGATCCAACAACAACACATATCCAGAATACACTAGATGAAGCTGGCGACTCGCGACGCCGTCGTCTAGCGGATCGCCTTCCTAGCTGCCGGGCGACGCTTTACCGCCTTCTATGCGCTACTTGTTGGGCTCTCCCAAGGCCCAACTTCAGAGAGACCGCCGGAGCGAAAAGTGGACCAGTCCCGGCCCGGGGCCATAGTGGGGCCCTGCTCGGCTTCCGGCGAGCGAGCGGAGGCCTGTGAGATATACGCACTTGCCCTTTTGGGTCCATAGACTGATTTTGACTCTGCTCAGTCCACGCGAGATCCCACAGCTACAACTTTTCAATAGAGGACTGATAAAAGTTGATGAAATGATTTTGAATCTCAGTCTAAGGTCCTAGATAAGACACTGTCCCAATCTTACAGTAAAAGAAATGGCTTTTTCCAACCAGCACATTCTATGCTGACTAACATGAAGCATTGCCCATCCTTTGTGTGCCCAGTCCCCGGGCAAGACTCCTTTGCGCCTGGTGATCCTGTGTCACCTGTTCCCTTGATGCTGTCGGTATTATGATTACAAAGACATGTTATGCTAAATGGCCTAGGCCGATGGTTGTAGGTATTGTCGAAAGAGTATGTTCGTGTACGGGTTGCTCTTTGAGAAGCGAGACACGGGCCCCTTACAGGAAGTAGGCGGCGACGATACCGACAACAGCAAGGTAGCCAGCCGCGTTGTGAGCAGCACCGGCAGTAGGCACCGTGGGAGGGAGGCTAGGAGTGCCAGAGGGACCGACGGGGGTACGAGTGGCGGAGGTCTGGCCGGGCTGGCCGGGCTGGCCAGGGATGCTGGGCTGGCCAGGAACGCCGGGCTGGCTGGGGGTACCGGGGGCAGGGCCCTGGGTGTTGGTGGGAGCGGTGCCGTTGGTGCGAGGACCGCCGGCGCCGGTGCCAGTAGGACGGGGAGGGGTGAAGATGGAGGTGGAGCCGCTCCTCACGGTCGTGGCGTTGCGTCCGCCGCCGGTCAGGTTGCCGGTACCAGAGGGCCGGGGGACGGCCGGGGTGGTGGGCCTGAATGTGGGAGTCTGCACTCCGGAGGTGGCATTCAGCCTGGAGCTGCCAGTCGGCCTGACGGTAGGCAGGCTCAGGCCGGAGCTGGTGGCGTAGGGGGTGCAGACGCTCGGGGGCAGGGTGAAGGCCCCCTCGGCGGCGTAGACGACGCAATTCTTCTCGCAGGCGGCGTTGCCGGCTTCCGCGCTGCTCTGCCAGCAGAGGGCAGGGTTCACGCCGACGGGGAACTGACCGGCGAGGTTGTTGCCGCAGCGGCCGGGCTGGCCCCTGGCGTTGTTGTTGCAGCGGATGATGATGTCGGTGCCGAAAGAGTCGCCGGCGCACCACTGCGAGTTGGGCCTGGAGCAGATGTACTCTCCGGTGGTGGCGTTGCTAGGGCTGCGTGTAAGTGAGAGGTCTTGGGATGGAGATGCGTTGGGGTACTTACTAGGTGACACCAGCAGAGGTGAGGGCCGAAGCGGCGAGAACGATGGCAGCGGCGGTCTTCATTGTGTGGTTGTTGGTGTTGGTAAATAGGAGTGTCTTGTTGATGGTTTGTGGTGCTGAAAAGCCAATTAAGTGATGTATGAAAGGTGGACGGTGGGAGGCTGCTATATAAAATTGAGAGCACAACAGAAACGAGTGATGTGATGCTAAGGCGACGAGATGATGCAAGTGTTGACAGATGAAGGTGTGATGGTGAGATGAATCGGAAGTGGTGGTTGGGTGGAAGCAATGGCATCCATATATACATCTCGACAGTCTGTCACAGAATGCAGGCACAAGACGCATCGAAGCCATCTCCACGCGCGTGGTAGCGAGAGGCTGGGACGGAGCGGGCAAGCCACCGAAAACAGGCGAGCCAACCGCTGGCCTCGGAAAGACAAGAACCTAGCATCGAAAGACATGGTAGAGGCCAAGCAACCGTAATCGCGAAGCCGGGTTGAGGCTGGTGCTGGTAGCGGCGCATGCGGGCGTCCCGACCAGCGAATCGGGATCTCGTCGGCCAGCCAGGACAGCGACTTAAGTTTGCGTATCTGCAAGGTACGGCTGCCTCTCTACCAAACTAGTTAGACATGTTGAATTCTCGGTCACTTTTGACTTTGGTGCCATGTCAGTTACGGTCGTTGCAGGTGCGTGCTTGACCTTCCAGCGCTTGGCTAGATCTTTTCTCCCCATGAGCGTTCGTGTAAATTTCGCGCCAGTCTACCTCTTCGGGCTACGATATGCGGAAAGATGGTGTGATGGACCGCAACCAGGATTTCGGGAGCGTTAGACCGGGTTTCCACAGCCAGCTGCGGGAGGGATGGGCGAGAATGCCAGTGGCAGGCCAGGGGAACCTTTTTTCCTTCTGTTGTCTCGCCGTCAGCAGTCACAGACGACATCGTATCGCTGACATCACGGCAACATTCCAGCCCCTCACTGCAACGCAAGCTTCGCCAGAGCCCGCCTACTGTTCTCTCGTTTCCGGTCCTTTGCATGCCATCGTTGTGTTCGATATCGGCCCGGCACGTTGGCCTCCGAACCATTATTCGAGTGTCCGCTTCAGTGTGACGAACATCGCGGTCTGGTCAGACATTCGGCACCATGCGAGGCTGCGGGTGGCTGGGGAATCACTCTCAAACGTATGCAACATACGAACACGGAGGCTCGATGAAGCCCTCTAGCGAACAAAGCCCAACACGTGTGAACCAGTACACCACCCGCCGCAAAGATGTTGGCCTCTTTGGCCCTGTTCGCGATCGTCAGGGGAAGAAGAGCTGCGGCGGGTGATTCGGCCTGCAGTCCAACACAACACAGAGCTGCCCACGCAGCTGACAGACGAAGCGTGCGTCAATCGGAAGGAGCCGCTCTTGCACGTTAAGCTTCTTGCCTCGAACTCTGCTGTCGTGGCTGCGTACCTGCGCAAGCCGAGGCAGCTGATAAATGAAGCTGCCGAATCGCCAGCTTTCCGACAGACCTACGATGGAGGCCCGGTAGCTGACAGCAAGACACCGCCCCATGGAATAGACTAGCCGGGAGGCTTGACGCCTGTGGCGAGAACCGTGAGCGACCACGCGACGCGGCTTGTCGTTTCCTGGCCGAGTTCGTCCACGGCGCTCGACTACCTACACGCTGGCGCTTGCCTGCCGGGCGGGGCGTGGACTGGATGCTATTCTTGGCCCTTGACTCACATCGGTGGGCATCGATACGGGGGCGTATTCGGTTTGTCGACTTTGGAGCAAGCGAGCTTTTGGTGGATGGGATTTGTAGGTTGGCGGATGGATTGTTACATTCTCATGCCAACCAACTTCAATAGGTACCATTGACCGGACCGTCGGGCAGCCAGCCCTACGCAGGCCTCCACAGGTGGCGTCCACTGTCAGCCAGATCGCTGGAATGCCCTGGGGCCCCCGGGCTCTTGGCGGGCCTCCCAACCCTGTAACCAAAGTAGAAACCACTTAAAAGCCCTGTCCAACCTGCCCCGCCCGCTGCTCCCGAGGTCCGCCAAAGAAGGCAGGCCTGCCCAACTCTGTTGTCAACCGAATCGCGATGCAGACAGGCTCCAAACATTCCACTCGTGGGCTGCAATGTCGCCGAGGGATGTGTGATTTTTGCGTCTGACTGAGAAGAAAGGAGCTGTGATATACTATCCCAACTGTCCTGTAGCAGATTTGTGTGGGGTAGAAATCGAGACCTGGCGCGGCTGGGATGATGTCATCCATACCCCCAGTTCCATCCTCGACGATAATGCCGGAATACTACTACTGCGAGCATATGGACCCCTTCAAGCGTGAACACGCGCAGTGTCAAAAAATTTCAAGATGTTTGTATATTCTGGTGAGCTAGTTATGGATGTGAGGTTGCAAAAGGGAAAAAGAAAAAAGAAAAAGATGCCATGTTCACATCTAGATTGTGGACGGCGAGGACATCATTAGAGACCACATCAAGGACGTCTACGGCAAGGACGACAGAATCATAATGGCAAGCACGGAGACAACTATTCTCTCCGCAGCATAGCTTGATCAAGTTTTGGACGATGCTCTCTTTCCCATCTCACAGTCATCCACGTACTCGGACAGGCTGCGAGCTGTCCAAGGCGAAACAGTCGTTAGTGACTCGTTCTCCTTTGCTCGGCGTGTTTCCAATGGTCTTTGAAATATTCCTTTTTTTTTTTTTTTTTTTTTTTTTTCGACTCGTGACGAACATAACAGCATTCCATCTGCAACGACCTACCCAACCACCCGCGCCGAACATTTTGCCTTCTCTCCTCTAAACTCCATTCGACGCCAGATGCAGCAAAAACCAGAAACTTTTCCTGACACCTGTCAACCACCCGTTGATGCTACCTTCCGTCCCGTCTCAGAATCTGAAGCCGATGGCCCTGGGTCCTGTCGCATCTTGAAAGGCGCAGCATCACGTCCTTACAGCTCCTCCGAAGAGTCGGTGCCATTGTACATGGCGCTCAGGGGGCCGCGCTTGACCATGATGCTCATGATCTCGTAGAGAGCGTCGGCGGCAGCCATGGTGGTGTGCTCAGCGTTCGTGTCGTAGGCAGGCTGTTGCCGGGTTAGCCGACGTCGTTCTAAAACAAGTATCGCAGACGGCACTTACAGCAACCTCGACAATGTCGGCAGCAATCAGGTTGAGGCTCTCCAGGCCGCGGAGGATGGTGCGGAGCTCACGAGTAGACCAGCCACCAGTCTCAGGGGTTCCGGTAGCAGGAGCGACTGTGGGGAACGTCTGGTTAGCTTGCTGGTCTCCCAGTCTCAATCACGACAGCAAACTTACAGGCAGGGTCGAGGGTGTCAATGTCCAGAGACAGGTAGACGGGGTTCTTGGTGCCAACGCGCTCGATGATCCTCTTGATGATGCCGTCGGTGCCAATGGTGTCGATCTCGCGGGCCTCGACGATCTCGAAGCCGCAGTAGCCGTCGTTCTCGTAGTCGCTGGGTCCGCTGAGGGTGGTGCGGATACCGGCGTGGATGTTGGAGTCGTTGCGGAGGAGACCCTCCTGGGCGGCATGGTAGAAGTACGTGCCGTGGTTGATGCTAGCAACCTCTGAAGGAGATCCGCCGAACACCTTGGGGCGCCCTGGGTTCTGTTAGCCTTCGTAGGCTCCTTCGAGCGAAACGGATGACAACTTACAGGTGTCGAGATGGCTGTCAAAGTGGATGACCGAGACAGGTCCGTACGCACGGTTGATGGAGCGCAGCAGCGGCAGGGTGATGGTGTGGTCACCGCCGAGGGTGATGACACGGGGGAGGGTTCGCTCGCTCTTGGCGGGGCCCTTCTTGTGGGCATCAGTGGACGGCTGGCGAGACAGGATGTTGAAGTGACCCTCCTCGATCTGGTGAAGAGCCCATGTGTTGTCGTAGCTGCAAGGGTTGTCAGTAACGTTGGCTAATGGTCCAAGACGGCAGCCTTACGAAGTAACGGGGATATCACCGCAGTCCAGAACGGTGGCCCAGCTGTTGAAGGGGTTCGTGGCCAGAGGAACGTTGTAACCACCGCTATAAGGCCGTCAGTTGCCAAGGTCCAGAAAACAGCAACCCAATACTACTCACTAGAGGTTCAGACGGCGCGAGCCTTGACGAATACCCGAGGGTCCGAAGCGAGCACCGGGACGGTACGAAGTACCGGTGTCGAAGGGGGCACCTTTGCCATGTCAGCCACGGTCCACACCCATTGCCACAGGACCTCCTTACCAATGAAGGCGATGTCGTATTTGACGTTCTTCTGTCCAAGGCACGGCTGGTAGGGCAGACGACCGAAGGTAGAGATGCCAGAGAAGACGGAATCGGCCTTCGCGGTGTCAGTTTCACGTGAGTGAGAAGCTTCGAGCCGTACATACCTGAGTGCCTCCGTCACCCGGAAGAGTGTTGTACCACAGGGACTGGTGAGGTCCAGACAAGGTCTTCTGGTCGTCATGATCACCGTGACCGTAGACGGTTGCCGCAAGGCAGAGGGCGAGGAGACTCCTGGAAACCATTGTGTGTGCTGATTCTGGAACGAAGAACGGTCAGATGCTGAGCTGGCTTCTCTGGAGCAAGCTTGTGATTCCACCGGGAGAAGGCCGTGCTTTTAAGAATCTCTGGCTGGTGCAAGACCAGAGAATTCCAACAAAAAGATTGGTCGACGAGGTTCGACAGCTCTTCCCCGTGCATGGAGGTCGATTAGAGCGCCCCAGACGAGGGGCCGGGACCAGCTTGCGAGCTTATCGTCCACGGAATTGGCCACACCGACAGAAGCTCCCTGAGACGGGAGTGGTCAATGGAGCGGTCCCGATGCATTCTGCAGCAATAGTATTGACGTGTTCATGTTAGGTAAGGCCAGGTCCATGGAGAGTTGCCGTCGAGATGCGGGGCAAAGATAAAGCTCCCTCCCTCTCGAGTGTCATGATGCCTGCAAGATCAGCGCGAAACTACCAGACCCAAAGCTTCAATTGGGCATTGACTAGCAAAGCTCTGCACCCCGGACGGAGACCTTGGGCCAAACGCTTGCCTGAGCTCCCGGGCAGGGTTGTTGCTACTAGCAGCCGGCGGCGAGAAACGAGACGATGTCGGACCACATGAAAGGCTTGCGGATGTTCTGGACACTCGGAAGAGCACGAGTAAGGCGGGGTCTCTTGGAGTCTTGTCGGTGTTATGATGCAAACTATGATAGAGATAAGCCCAAAATGGGCTCCAGAAATGCATGTTCTGCAGGGCCGGCGGCTGGTTCTTGGTAAGCCGTGGACCTGTTACAGCGCAACTTTAGCTCGGCGGGGAAGCGCCCGTTGCACCGGTAGAACCAGGCACGGGGCGGCCAATGATGAGACTTGAGAATCTGTCCATGAGTCGTATAATGTGCAAAGAAGGACTTCTCTGGTGCCCTTTGGTTGAAGGAGATGCATTGTCGAAGGCTCCTCAGACTGCGTCCTGCTCCGATGACGTGGGGCATTAATCCACTCCACGCGGGGGCCGATAAGATAAAGCTACGAGGACGCTAACACATGCAAGCCGTGTTGAACGCTTACCCAAATAGGGAAACGGGGAGCAACCGTCACCTCGGAGCCGTTCGTTGCGTTGCGTCTTCGGTTTCTAGTGCAGACTGTTTGGTGGGAAAGGTCGTGATAAACAAAAAAACGCAAAGACCCTGTTGATGTTGCACTTCCGTAGCCGGCGGACTCGGTAAGATAGATAAGACCAGGTGGTTCTCCGCCGTCAAGGATATCAACGTTGACTACACCAGCTCATCATACCTTCCTTCTCTTGCTACTTGCATCATGTTGGACCACACTCGTTGAAGCGCCGTATTCGGCACGGGATTCGACGTGGTGTCGATACCACCATGTCCTCCAGCTCTATCGATACCTCACTGCAACCGCTCATAGTCTCACAAAGCAACACGTACGATCCGGCTTATATAGCCGACCTCTTGAGACCGACAGCCTGTGAAACAACACAATGGCGAGGGAAAACTCTCATCGCAACGGACCGAGTTGGCCTACGGTTACCCCCACAGCTTCGCAGCGTTGCGTTGTCGGGGCTGGACGCCCGGACCCGCGGGTGCTCCGCTCCGCTAGCGGGGTCAACCGACGGCGTATCTAACGGCCCAAACGTGCCGGCCGGACTGAGGGCTCTGCAAAAGACCTCAGAAACATTCCGGGATGCGGGCGTACAGGAGCACGCGACTCAAGAAACTCCAGTTCCTTCGGGTCGTCAAACCTTGAGGCGCAAACCTTGAAGGCGGCGTCGAAGCTGCGACTGAGTCGGTGGACTCCAACGAATGTAGGGCGAACACACTACACACATCGTTTTGCAGTTTTCCCCTCACCGGAACCGATACCGCGTGCCGATGAGAGGTGCGGGTTTTGGTCTCGCTAGACGGCCGGCCTCGCCTGCGTCTGCCAGCGTGCATGGCATCCCGTTGCAGTGGCTCCGTTTCCGAATCTGTAGGCCGTTTCATGCAGCAAGCCAGAGCAGACCGCTGATTGACCCGGGGCTCGTTGGAGATGCAGATCCAAGGTCGGACTGCGAGCGCTGCGAGCCGTTCGGCAGCTTTGATTTGTCTCGGGCGAGAGCGTCATCGCTGCAACCAGCTGTCAGGCCGTGATGGTCTCTTACGCGGACCCGGACACCGCAAAGCCAGCCAGCCTCTTGCCACGGGCCAAGTGATGCTATTTGCGTCCACAGCAGGGCGGCCCCAGTGGCGCCGGATGCCCTGGGAGAGACAGGCATGAGCTGGCTGTAAGCTAGGCGAGGCGCCTCACTTTTGCTGCAGGTGTTTCTTTTGACAGTACATTGCTTCTGCTGTGCCCGTGTGTCGCCAACACGACGATGCTGCTGGCGTGCGACACAGCATCTCTCAAGTAACGTGTGTAGATGGTAAGGTGCTCGAGGTAGGTAGGTAGGAAGGACATGAGTGAGTATCTGAGCACCTTCATCCGGTGTCCGGTCCAGTCGGAAGGCGAGAGAGGAGAGAGACAGAGACCACCAGAGAAACAGAAAGAGAGAGGAGGTATCACAGTACCTAGAGAAGGGAACGGCCGAGGAGAGGGTGGGGGAAGAGGAATGAAGGTACTTCCGGTACTTGCTTCATTCACTTCTGAGCAGAAAAAGTTGGCACAAACTCGCGGGAGAAGGAAGCTACTGCTGCAGCACGATGCAACCACTAACAGGGCACAGCCTATGGCAGCTCGCGGTGACTTGGTGCCGCTGGAGGATGGGCCGTGACGGCCCCACTTTGCCCGGTCTTCCAGCACCAGCACCAGCACCAGTGAGCACTGAGCGACACTGGGGGGGGGGGGGGGGAGTTCCTTATTCGGGTCCCCTGACGGAGCTACTGTTGCGCGCTGCGCCAGGTAAGGTACCGCGGTGCTACGGGATACGACGGCACTGAGGAAAAGAGCGCGATGGAAAGGGGGAAAAGGCCAGTCGGGAGAGAGGAGAGGAAAAAATCTGTAAGTGCATGTGGACATGGGGGCCAAGGACGAAGGAAGGCAAGTAAGCGGTGGTGGGATGAGGGAATGAGGGAATGAATGGAGGGGGGACCCTTTGATCGTGTTCCCTGCCACTCGCATTTTTTGCTGGTATTCTCTTTTTTTTTCTCGTGCTTTTTCACCCCCTTCCTGCGCCTCTCTGTCGGCCCAAGTATAGGCATATTTTTCATCTCCCGGCCTGGCCATCCTCCGCCTCCGCCAGTGCTTGGCAGGTTGGCGGTCGTGCTCCCGAGCGCCTGGATGCGTCCAGATGGAGGAGAGGAATTCGGAAGGTGTGAGGGTGAGGTGAGGTGAGGTGTACACTGTAAGGTTGAGGTGAAGTGGAGAGGTGAGGGAAGAGGTGACCTGAGGTGGTGAAGGTAGGGAAGAGGTATCTTTCAGAGCTCCTGCAGTAGGGAAGTACCTGGCAGCATCGTACTGACCTCACCCTGTCACAAGTCTTCACCGTAGCAAACGGGCAGTTACCGACCCGGCGTACCCCTCCTCCCATCACCAGCTTGGCTCCCTGCCTCTTTCTCTCTTGGGTCTTGGGTAGCTGGGTCTCTGGCTCTGGTATGTAACTCCGTACTGCCACTGCCACGTTCTTCCCTCTGCAGACTGCATCTGGCCTGGCCTTGCCCTTTTCCCTTCTTGGTTCCTTTGCGTCAGACCCTTTTCCCGCCCTGCCAATCATCCTTCCCGTTGTTCTTTTTTCCAACCGTCGTCCGTCTCCCGTCGTCTCAACCTCCTGAAGCCCCAAAATAGCGCCAGCGTCCGTCCGCAGGACGAGAGCCCTGTATTGCTGCGCGGTGCTGTTGTTCTTCGTTCACTCCTCGTCGTCTTCGCTAGGCTCGCCGCCGGCCCTCAGCTTTAATCTCACCTTTCGTCCCTTCTTGTCTCCCTACGTCGGTCTGTGCGACAGCTGTCCGATCGAATCGCATCTATCCGCTTGATCAGGAGCCTTCGATCGAGTACTCGCCATCACCCGCGCCCTTGCCCTGACCCTCCAACCTGTTCTCAGTATCTCTCTAAGCGCGGCCTGCATCGTGACCGGCCGACCTGCTTAGACCCCCGCTCTCTCTGTCGTCCTTCGCCTAAACCATCCTCACCCACTCTGCGTTTCGACCACGGCATTCACCGTTGAATCGCCTTGGTTGTGTTTCCGTCTCATCGTTCCCGTCCTCCTCCGTCACCACCGCCACTAGCAACTGGGGTGCGGCACCAGAACGCGACGCGCCATTCGCCAACAACGCCGTTGTGTTTCAATGTCTCACACGTCCACTTGAGAGACTCTCGCCTCAGTATCCAGCTCGCGCTTGCTCTCTCCCTCCTCTCTCACTTGGACGTTCCTACTTCACCAGCTCAGCGCCGTTGTCTTGCCGAACATCAAACTTTCCGACGCTTCTCTCCTGCGCGGCCCTCCCAGCGACAACTCTCATCGATGAATCTCAGTCTGTTCGGCATGCAAACGATCTGCACTTATCTCCAGCCTCGCACCACATGATAACCTGCAAATGGGTTAATGTGAATGCATTTGGCGTGCATCACGAGGATTCAGACCGCTTCTCACCCACAGACGCATTCTAAGATGACCGCCGTCGCGAATATTAAATCATCGCCCGCCATGTCGGCGAGAAGACCCGCGGCCTACGCTTTGGGCTCGCCTGACAGCACTGCGGCAGGGCAGAGAATGTTTAAAAAGCACAAGGTGCTCCCCCACCCAAAGAGACAAAGAAGCGGAAACGCGCAGTCATACGAGGTCCGACCAACCCGCAAAACCCACGTCGACACCGCCCCGTCGCAAATCGATGCGCCGCAGCATTCCGGCCCCCAGACGTTAAGGCACCAGTCGAGACGTATCAGTAGTGGCCCGGATTTGCCTCCGACACCGCCCTCTCACTCGCGAACATCATCTAGCACAAACTCCATCCCACCACCCAGCAGTCCAACTCTCGACGAAGCCGTTTCGCAAACGCCCACGACCCCCGCGCGTGGCCCCGCGACTCCTCCAAACCAGAAAAGCCCGCCTACACCGGACGTGACACCGCCGCAACCTGCGATCCGGCCCAAGACAGTACGGCCGATCCCGCTTGATCGTACTGTCTCCAAGGCTACCACGGCCGAATCACGAGCCGAGTCTTTTAGGACAGCCAGAGAAGATCCGTACTCCTCGGGAGACGACGACATGCAATCGACCGTGCGGCCGAATGTGCTCTCAGCGCGAACATCTCAAAACACTGTGCGACGTGTTTCCGAACAGTCGCAAACAAAAACAGCGACCCCCGTCGGTCTTGGCTTGGGCTTGGAGTCGCCCAAAGACGATGTTCCTACACCGAAGGCAAAGGGCGACTTCGGTTCCTTTGATGGGGAATGGGCCTCCAACAGTGAAGAAGTTGAACAAGAATGGGACGACAACTTGGGCAGAACAGTGACAGTGAGGAAGAGGCGGCAACCAGCAGACAAGAAAACCGGGACGCCACCTCTGCGTCGTGGGAGGCGCAAAGTTGAGATCATCGAGGACCGCGTCGTGACCCCGACAAACGCCACCAAGGCACTGCGGGCCATGTCTCATCGTGACAGGGCCGCATTTTATGCTCCTAGTGAAATCGCCTGGGCCAGCCACTCGAATACAGGGTCGTCGGCAAACGACTCCCGCAGATGCTCAGGCATGTCTGCGAAGTCCACCAAGTCTAACGCATCGACGGTGGTGGAGGCAATCCTGGTGGACGCGCCTTCGATTCCGCAAAGGCGCCAGACCCTGAGACACGTACGAAAGCTCGTAGCGTTGAGAGACTCGGGCTCAGATAGGTCCCCGTCAAGTTCTGTTACGAACTCGTACGTGAAGTCCGAAGATTCTCCCAGACGACCGAGGCCACCGACTCGCCCGACCGACAGCCGTCACAACAGCTATGCCTCAAACACGACGTCCAATTCTATGTCAAGCGGTAGGGCAAGGAGGGAAGTTTGGAAGAATGGAGGCATTCCAGTCATTGTTGTTCCGGACCGTCGATCGTCTGTCAAGTCCAAGTCAAGTAGAGAACCTTCGCTCAGGTCCACCAGCAGCCGTCGATCCAAGCGAAGCGCCAGTCTCAGCTCGGCAACTCGTGCCAACGGATCCAAGACTCATGATTTGAGTACGCCCATCTTCGACCGTCCCGGCCGCAGAAGCCGGACCATGTCCGAGTCGGATGGGTCGTCGCAGCGGACAATCGACTACCCTCCAGTCATTCCGCGACGGTCGTCTTCCTTGTCAGCACCGACCAGCCGCAACACCTCTCGCGCAGGCTCGCTCACGGCGGAAAGTCTGAAGTCTCGGAACGCTTTGTTGAACCAGTCATCCGGACATGAAACAAGGCCTCCGCCCGCCTTGACACTTCAGAGAGCCGCTTCTTCAGAGACGGACAACGGCCATCATCATCGAGACCACAAGCTCAATGTTGACCGTCACGGAGACCCCTTTTTTGGCAAGCGACTGGATACACACAACACGCCGTTCTCTGCAGCCTCGGTAGAGACTAACGGCACCGCCCCCGAGGTGTCAGAAGCAAAGGCCGTGAATCTCTATCCCCATCAAAACTCTTCCGTCCTCGTGGTCAATCATTCCAACAAGCCCTCAGAGAGCTCCGAGGCGTCCCAGACAGAGTTGTCAAAAACGCCACAGAGGCCTACGATAACCACCACAGCACCCGACGGAGAGGGACCTGTGACGCCTCCGCAGGGGTTGCATTCCATGGACGACGTCGATTCCCCGCTGCGCAACCCCCGCGCCGCGCCACCGGTGCCTCCGGTCATCCCACCTGCCATTCAGTTTATTCCTGCGACACCATCAGGGTTGACGCCCCACCACGAGAGGCAAAAGACCATGGGAAACTATTTCGAGACTATGACAGATGATCAGCCTCACCGAAGTGGCTCAATCGTGCGGAGAGCGCTGTCTCGTCGGCGAAACCCGGAGACGTATCCGCCCCGGAGCGCGAGGCCGGGACTGCTGACAAGAACGCTGTCGCTCACCCGGAGGGTATCAAGTTCTGGCTCATCCCATAAAGCTGATGCAGCCCTGGAAACGCCTTGCACATGCCCGGAATGCGAGGCGCCTCCGCCAGAAGACGATCGCTTGCATCCTCATTGGCGTCCAGCTTACTCCGACCCTGAGGATGACATGTGGGAGAGGGAGATGCAAGACGAGCCCATCAGCAAGGTCTATCGGTATACTCCACTGGACGACCGCCCTCAAGGCCCGCGTAGGAGCATAAGCGCGCGGATGAAGAAAACCTTTGCCATCCTGCCCAGCCGGGGCGACGGCCTCGCCTACTCGCCGCCAGTCCAAGATGAGCCTGAGCGACGTACGATACGCAGAACAGACAGCGGCAGCTTGAGAGTCATGAGACCCCGTAGTAGCTTGGATTCTCTTCGCTACCAGTCGTACAATGAGCGCCCACGCGCAAGTCGATACGATGAGGAGGGCGGACAAGAGGAGGCAGGTCCAAGAAGGAGGAGGCGCTTCTCCATGTCAGGAACCCTGGAAGGCCTGCAGAATATCCCCCGGCAATTCAACGAGCGTAAGCGCGAGAAAAGAACTCAGGAGCTTCGACAAAAGATAAGCGGTCCTCGCGAGGTTCGGGATGGCGTGGGTGACGTGATCCGACGCAACACCTACCGCGACGCTTACCACAGAGCTCAAACGGCATCTATCAACTTTTGATCCGCGGAACACGACCTTTTACCCATCATATCTATCTGGGTTTACCAAGCATAATCACTACGGAAAATCACCGAACGCATGCCTGATTTGGCATGAGAATCACGACCGCTACGAGACTCAACATTACGACAGGAATTTCATGAACAAAGACGATTCTCTTCACGGACATTGGAGGGGAACTTTATTGCTTTTCTTTTACCGATTTCTTTTGAGCGGAGTTGACTTCGGAACCTCGCAACGACCATGATGACCTGGCTGGGAGGGAATGAATATGAGGGCCCGAGGGCATGCATGACTTGTCACGAGAACGCTGGGACTATTATTGTATCATATAGAGATTGCCCAGAAAGATACCATTTGAGAGGGCTCGGTATATAAACCCCCTTGGCGCTCCAGTACAAAAATTCTATGTGATCCAGGTGATTACCTAATGTGGTCGTCACTGTCGCCGTTACTGTTGTCCGTCGCCGTTACTGTTGCCCGTCGCTGTCGCTGTCGTCCGTCACTGTTACTGTTGTCCGTCGCTGTCGCTGTTCATCACTGTCGTTTTTAGTATTCTTAAATGAGCACGTAGTATTGTAGGTGTATCTGTAGGACGCCCAGTCAAATAGGCGGGCTCGTATAACAATGCATTCCCTTTCAAGCAACCATTGGAACGCTGATGTAATTTGGTATTGAATCGTCGTCGTCTACCGTAGTATCATGCCGTGAAAATTTTGCCCCTTTAAATTTTGACGCCTGAACACCAGCCTGTACCTTTACTTACAAGAACACGAACCCCCGTCTGCGAAGGAAATCGCAAAAAAAAAAAAAAAGCTGCCAACCTCTTTTTTTTTCTTCCTCCTCTACCTCTTGTCCTGTCCTGGAGGACCGCCACCAGGAGGGAACGCACCGGGAGGTCCCGGGGGGAAGCCTGCGCCCGGCGGCGGCATGCCGGGGAACTGGAAGTTGGGAGGCATCGAGCCTGGCGCGCCGGGGGGCGGGAAGGGAAGGCCGGCGGGGAGACCTCCCGGCGGGGGGAAGGGCAGGCCGCCCGGGGGCATGGACGCGCCGCCGGGACCGGGGGGGAAGGGTGGCATGGGAGGCATGCCGCGGCCGCCTGGGCCGGGAGCTGGTACATCGTGTTAGCTATGCTCGTGGCAGACTGGTAGCGAGACGGAACTTACGAGGCATCATGCCCTGGGGGAAGGGAGGCGCGCCGGCGGGCATGCCCGGGAACGGGGGCGGGACACCTCCCGGGAAGGGGAAGGGCGGGGGGAAGGCGTGGCCCGGCTGGTTCTGGGGCAGCATCGGGTTGTTGTGGGCTTGGCCCTCGGCGGCGTAGGAGGAGGTGATGGAGTCGATGACGGACTGGGCCTTTTCGTGGCCGATTTCTAAGAGGTGGGTGTGTTAGTTCCCAGTTGCAATACTTCATGGAACGCGGGAGGGAGGAGACGAACGTTGGTAGTAGTCGACGACGTTGCGCAGGTGGTTTCGGCCGCTGTTGTGAGCCTTCCGCACGCTCATTGAGTCGTGCGTCAGGTAGACGTCGCAGTAGTCACCTGTTGGAGGGGGTGTCGAGTTAGCCGGACGGGATTCATCAAAGTGAAGCTTTTCGCGATCGGTGGGCGCGCGTGGGAGGGATCGTGGAACCTACAGAAGACTTGGAGGAACGTTAGCTTGGGATCTCTTGAGGAGCTTGAAAGAGGCGCGTCAACTTACACTTGGGCATCTTTGCGGTTGTGGTGACTCGGGCGTCGGTGATGCGGCTGAACAACAGTATTGTCCTCGAACGTGTCGTCGCATTCGCGTCGCCTTTCGGTGGATAGGTGAGGCAAGCTAGGTAGGTACTGAAGACCCAGGCACCGAGTTGCGGCGGTGGCGGTCCGCGCCACACATTGGACGGAGAGGAAAAGCCTGGACGCGAGGCTGGCCAATGGTACGCTGCCGCCAAGGAGACAAGGCTACTGCTAAACCTTCGTCTGATTGGCCGTAGGATTTAACCTACGTGGACAGGGGTCCGAGTGGCCCCCAGGCCTCTCGAACGCGACAGATTGCCAAAAATCCCCCCCGGAAGGTGTGGTGCTAGCTTCTCCTATCGCCAGCGCCGTCACTAAAGGGAGCTCCCTTATCCTCAACCACCCTAATCGACAATTCGACCACGCTCGACCGCCGACCTCCTCCCTCCCGAACCATCGAAACGAACCGAGCGAAAACTCGACCTGAGCTTGTCCTTCGAAACCTCCCAGAGCTTCTCGAAACGATGGCGCCCACGAGATCACTGCTGCACTACGTGTGCGGCCTCGTCCTGCTCGCGACATGCGCCCAGGCCCTTAGGTTCGACCTGCACGCCACGGGGCCCCACGAGGGGAAGAAGGAGCGCTGCATCCGCAACTTCGTCGCCCGGGACACTCTCGTCGTCGTCACGGCGACCGTGGACGGGCAGAAGGGTGACGGCATGACCGTCAACATGCACGTACGTTGACACAACCTCGGAATTGGGTGGGCATGGTCGGGATGGATTGGGCTCACGGAGCTTGGGAAGAGAGCTTTGATGCCGGCGGGAAAGGGACAATTGGGCTGACTCGAATTGCGCCGTTGCAGATCAGAGACGCCGTCGGAAACGACTACGGAAAGCCCAAGGACATTGCCGGCGGCGAGAAGCGCGTCGTCTTCACCTCCCACGCCGACGCCGCCTTTGACGTCTGCTTCGAGAACGTTCTCTCTGGGTGTACGTGGTTCCTTCCGCTTCACCTCCTCCATTCGACGACACCTTCATGAGGCGGGTCTGATACTGGACTTGTGTCAATCATTGAGTTAGGAAAAGCGGAAGCTAACAATCACCTCTCGCAGCCGGCCGCAGCGGCGCCACGAGCCGCCACATCGAGCTCGACATCGACATCGGCGCGGATGCCAAGGACTGGAACGCCATCCAGGCGACGGAGAAGCTCAAGCCCGTCGAGGCCGAGCTGAGGCGCATCGAGGAGCTCGTCGGCGAGATCAACGGCGAGATGGACTACCTGCGCGCGCGCGAGCACAAGCTCCGCGACACCAACGAGAGCACCAACACCCGCGTCAAGTGGTTCGGCATCGGCACCACCATGATCCTCGTCGGCCTCTGGGGGTGGCAGATCATGTACCTGCGCGCGTACTTCAGGTCTGTTTCCTTCGTCATTGGCGTTTTCATCTGCTTGGTTAGAAGCCACCTTTGCTAACAAACGAACAGGTCCAAGCATCTCATCTAGATTTTTTTTCCCCCGCACGTAATGGCGAAAGGCAAAACTGGAGTCCTCCTGGCTGCAGAAATCACGAGTTTACAGAACACAAACAACATCTGGGTATTGTATTTGGCGCGGATGGCGATGATGAAGTCTATGCGATGCCGTGGGAAAAGAAGCAAAACAGGCGTCAAAAAATCCCACCTCGAAGTGTGTTGTTGTATACATAACATACCGCGGTCACTGTTCTAAGAAAAAGTCATGAATGATTACGGACATCACATACCACAAGAACAATTGAGACCCGATCCCTTACTGTGATGCCGTTGGTTTAGTGTGGACATATGCATGATAGTAGCTCTCGCAGGTCTCAGGGACCGGATCCCGAGTTACAAGTGCCATCCCGGGCCACCTCTCGGTGCCGGACCCGGAGCCGGGATCCACCCCGGGAATCTTCACCAGCTTCCGTCCAGCCTCAGGATCAGTTTCATAGTCTCATTTCTTAGGTCTGATACTCCAATTGTCGGTGTGGGTGTTTCTCTACAGACCTTCATAAGAGTGAGCACAATCCCGCTTCGATTAACACCCATCACCGTCAACCGGCCCAGGCATTCACAACCTCTCGAGAGATCAACATCACATTCTACAAACTTGAGACCAGAAGAGAAAATCGGGTATTGGCTCAACGTGAAAAAAACAACGACAAAACCACTCCAAAAAAAGAGAAGCAGCCTGTTCTGAGTTCATATTTCCTCTTTTGCCTAGGAAACCGTCCCTCCATCCCCTCCCAGCGCCTGTCAATGCAAAAAGAAAGCAAGATGCAAATGCGCATCCCCAATCCCTCCCTCCGTCCCATTGGTCGACAAAAAGTCGTTATACGACAAAAAACAACAGGAATCTCTGTATCACTGCCTCTCTGTCTGCATCGTGCTAATCATTATCTCATCAGAGGGGGAAAGAAAGAGAAAGAAAGGGGGTATCTGTCGGTAGTAAACATTACTAGCCCGGTTCCTTTTCTTCAGCCTCCACCCTCCGGCAGGATCCTGCCCAGACTGCGGAGGATCTCCATGACGGGCATCTCCTTCGTCCCGGCGCTGGCCTTCTCCCGCACCTCCCGCTCCCTGAGCCGCGCGGCGCTGAGCGAGAGCACCCTGTCCGCCTCCCGCCCCGCCGTGTGGACGCGCTGCGAGAGCTTGTGGATGCCGTCCGCGAGCTGGTCTATCTTGAACTCCAGCGACGCCTGGGTCTCCTGGACGCGGGCGAGGGTCCTGGAGCGGAGCGCGTCGAACGACGACGACGGGTCCGTGAGCCAGCTGAGCATCTGCGACTCGCTCTGGTCGAGCGCCGACGCGTCTGCAAGTGCTGTTTGTGCCGGGTTTGCCTCCGGGAACAGCGCCGGGGTCTCTGTGCGGAGTTTCTTCAGCGCCAGCCACTTTTTCTTTTCTTCTTTTAGTCTACAGTAACATGTCAGTTTCTATTTTTAGTCATGTTAGTGGGGGGAGGGGGAAGACTGTACTTCTTGACTTTCTCTTCCAGTTGTTCGATCTTCTGTTGGTGCTCGATGTTGCGCGGGTTGGGCTTGTGGACCACCGGCGCCTTTGGCCCCTCTTCTCGACTGAACCAGTCCGAGTACTCTGACTTTGTTGAGAAGTCTTTCAGCAATTGCTCTTGGATATATCGAGCTACCAATTGTCAGCATTCATACGCAGGCATCGCTTTGTCGCCTCATCTTACCTCCCAGGATTGTGTTGGTGTCTGTCTTGCCGTGTGGCGGCTTTTCTGACAATGCTCGCTCGCCGCACCACGTCAACAGCTGCTTCATCCTCCTCGGCTCCATCAGACCCTCGGATTCGATGTGCTTGTAAAATTCTGCCGTCTCGACCTCTCGGTGAGGAATCGCGTTGTGTCCGCTCTCAATCAACGAGCTTGCCCTCCTGCCTCTCATGCCCGTGCTGCTCCTCCGATTTCCACCTCCCTTTTTCCTCATCTCTTTGTTGCGGTTTATCACTGGTGTGTCGCTGATAGGTAGTGCGATCTTTTCGGACTCGACGGAGTCATTGACGGCGCGTGGCGTCCCCCGATTGTCGATGTCCATCGGAACCGGGCCCTCATCCTCTTCGTGCTCCTCCTCCTCAGGAACTGGCGCTGGCCTGGAAACACGCTTTGGCGCTGGCTTCTCCAGCTCCATCCTGTCGACAGAGTTTCGCGTGCTTCGGCGCGTCGTCCTCTTAGGCGCAGCCTCTTGCGGTTCATCGTCCACCGGTGCCTGTGATCGTCGCGTCGTTCGCTTTGGTGCGACCGGCTGCAATTCATCCTCCGAGACCGCCTCCAAATTTGCCGTCCGCCGCGTTCTCCCCTTCGACGAGGCTGCCGCCTTCTTCACCGCTGGTTCGGGTTCCGGTGCGGGTGCGACCGCCGGTGCAGGGGCGCGTTCCTTGGCTGGCCTCCCCCTCCCAGATTTTCTCACTGGCAGCGCCACGGGCGCGGGCGCGGGCGCGGGTTCTGGTTCGGGCTCCGGGTCTGAATTCTTAACTCGCTTGGACTTTGAACCGCGCGTAAAATGGAAGTCGCCATCTTGCTCGTCGTACAACGACGTGACTGCGCGAGTTCTTAGCATCCTCCCCGGCCCAGGCTCCGGCTCCCACTCACCCGCGCGGCCCTTGCGTTTCCTTCTCTCGGGCTGCTCGTTGCTCATGCTAATAGCCTGCAACGGTTGACGGGTTCGAACGACGGTCGTCATGGATGGCGCTTCGCAAGGAACATGTGGTCGTAATTGCAGGCGCTTGGGTTGTGGAGCGTCGAGTCGCGCTTGCCCGACGATAAAAGTCGCGTCGTTTGGCGCGCAGAACGCGACGGATCGTGACAGGTCGGTAGACGTCGAGGTTGAGAAGCTGCAACTCGGCAGTCGGTTGGCGGGGTTGTCTCGTGGTGGATGTCGCGTTCGTCAGATTAATGTTGGCGGCGCGAAAATGAGGGTGCGGCTTGTCTGCGATGGATGTTGTTTACATGAGGGACGATTTACCCAAAAAGGCGCGCTAAGCCTCTTTCGGAAGTCTCCATCGGCCACACACTTACAAGTAGCTAACCTGCCCAGGTCTCGACCGCCTCACTGACATCACGTCACTTCCTACGCCAGTTGACACGCATGCAGATTCATCAACAATGATTAAATAAAACTGCCAGCAAATCTGGATTAGCTGAATCTATATTTACAGGCGCCAGATTGTTCCACACAATAAGCGTCGGCTGGTAGTTCTAGCCAACAAGTCACGTGATTAGACGATGAACATAAATTTTTTGATTTCAAGGCATTGCGATCATGCAGCACTTGTTACCATAGCTACGTCAGAACCAAAAAAATCAAACCAACCAATCCGACAGAGTATGGCGTGTGTCCGTCCTCTGCCCCGTGACGCCAACCGCCAGCCAAAAATTATCCGACCGGAACTCCTTTTGATGTATGTATGTCGCATCGTGAGCCTTGCAATGAAGGAAGATGCAATGTCGACAAGCCAATGACGCCTGCTAGCCTCCCGCCTTCAACCCGAGGAGGGCTGCTGCTTTTACTATACAGCCCTATCCTCACCAATACCTAATAACCATGGTAAAAGCGATGTGACCAAGACGGAGTAGGAGTGTCGTGAAATGATGATACAGGTGAACTATAAGTCTGGTAGGCCGAAGATTGAAAAAGGCTTTGGGCAAAGAGTTGTGTAAGCCATTTCCTGATGACAAAGCTGTTGGAACAGGCACACTTTCCAGTGTGGACCTGGCTCGTCAAGCCCTGCCACTGATGGCATGTCTAGGCTCAACTGTACTGTCCGGAGACGTTACAGCTGTTGCCCGACTATGAGAAACGTCGCTGAACGCCTTGCCCAGCTGCAAGTACTTGCTGGTTCGGAATCGGCGCGGCCATGCCGTAGGGGTTCATCTGAGGGTTGAAAGGCTCCATCGTCTGCTGCATAAAAGCACCGTGGAGACCTTGCTGCTGGGTGACGGGGCAATCTTTGTGGGCCAGTAGGAGCGTCTTCAAGTTGACAACCTCCTCCCGCAACTGGGTGATCTGGGCCGTCAGAGCATCATTTTCGGAGCTGTACAACTCCACTTTGTTCTGGAGGTTCTGTAGCCACTGCTTCTTGCGCTGACGACACTTCAATGCAGCAACTCTGTGCAAATGGTTAGCAAGCGATTAGAGTATGTCGTCGCAAGAATGACTCACCTGTTGCGCTCCAAGAAGTTCTTTCGCTTCTCCTCGTCGGTCATCTTTGACTTCGAACCACCCTCATCCTTCTCCATCTTGAATTTCATGTCCTCGTCGTCGTCGGAATGACTCTCGTCTCCATTCATCATCATGTCAGGGGCGGACGCGTTGCTGTTGCTGTTGTTGGTCGTCTTCGACTTCTTACTGGGGGGAGCCTTAGCGGGAGCTTCTTCCGCCTTCCTCCGGCCATTAGTCGTAGAACCGCCGGTTGAGTTACGCTTTCCCTTGCCCCTAGTGCTAGGCCGGGTCTGCTCACTCTCATCCGAGACCGCGCTTCCGCCTTCACTCACGCCTCGCACCGAAGAACCAGCTCCAGCGGAGCCCGCACCGTTAACGCTGCTCATCTGAGGAGAAGTTTCAGTTCCCTGTGGGGGAGCTGGCGCAGGCTGAGGGTGGGATTGAGGCTGCGATGTCGAGTTGAACCCGGGGGGCTGCGCGCCGTTTCGACCCTGCGCCAGCATGAACAAACCGTTCGCCGCGTCGTTATCGTGCGGGTCAAAGGGGCCAGGCTGCTTGACGTCTGGCTTCGCCGTCGCGACGCCGTTGGGCATGTCCTGAGGCTGGGATGTGACCGAGGTCTGTGGCGGCTGCTGCTGGGCTTGGTTTTGATTTTGAGATTCGCGCTTCGCGGCAGCGCTCAACGCTGTGCGGTGGAAGTCAATGGTGCTCGGGGTAGCACCTCCACTTGCTAGCTGGGCAAACAGTTGTTGGGAGTTGGGACTTGGGGCAGGAAACATAGAACCACTACCACCCGGTGTCAAGCCTGTCCTGAGCGAAGACTCGTTCGGCGTCGGGAAACCACCTCGCAGGTGGTGCGCATCGGAGAAGTAGTCGCTCGTGGGGCCCGACAACATGGCCGGGCTCAGGGGGCCAGTCCGCAGTGATCCGCCTCCCCAGTTGAACGGCGTGGTACCGGTGCCGGGGAGCAGCGAAGAGGGAGAAGTCAGAGCAGCGACGGATGGCAATTTCGTGCCGCCGGGCGTCTCTGGCGCACCTCCTCCAAAAGACTGCTCAAAAGGATTGGGCTCCAGACTGAGAGAGGCAGCAGCTGCGCCGCCGAAGTAATCGGGAGTGTTTCCAGTCGCGGTCGCTTGTCCGGGTCGAGGGGGAGGGCCGAGGGGCTTCGCGCCGTCGGCATCGGGCTTCAAACTCGGGTCGGGCTGCTTCACTTCGGGGACAGTGCCTATGGGACGGGTGAGCAAGCGGGACGGAGACAGCGGCGACAATCAAGAAGAAAACGAGTGGCACACGACGACGAAGTTGAAGAATTGGGCAACGAACCTTGACGAGGAGGAGTGGCATTGTTTGACAGTTTGGGCGACTTGGTGTCACCCCTAGTCGAGGTATCGTTCGGCGAAGTCCCCATGATGACGACGATGATGTATTATATTGGGGACAAGAGGGTTATTGACGTTTGTGGGGTGAAGACGGATGGCAAAAAGGTGACGGTAGCAGGGGGAGGGATGATGCGTGGGTGGTGGTGAAAAAGCCAGATGAGGTCAGAGGATGAGATAGCACGCAGAAGGATAGGCTTAGAAGTGAGGTGGGAGTGGAAGCGAAGAAGGGGGCCGCAGAGACGACGCGTGCGGTGCGACCGAGAGTCGAGGCGATGAGAAAAGAAGGTTAGTCGTCAGAGGCAGCTGCTACGCTGTTGCAGCGCTCCTCTGAATTGGAAAAGGCACAGGCAGGTACGGGAATGGCGAAGCTTTCTGACGATCGACGAAAGACGAGAGAAAAAAGTTGACAGCGTAGAGATGGCGTAGTCGGGCTGGGGGTGGGCGGCGGTCTCTCTGTTCTGTGTAGTGGTAGCAGCAGTGGCAGTACGCGTGATAGTGTAGTTCCGAGTTGCGATAGTACGCTGCCTGCGTTGCGTGGGTGTACCCGCGGGCAGTTGCTGGGTCGGAGTGTAGGTAGGGAGGATGTTGGGGGGAGGAAAACGGCAGACGTCACAGATCAAGTATGACGTTGCGGTGGACGATTTAAAAAAGGCGAGGGCGCACGAGAGAAAAGAAAATTGGGTGGGCGGCGGCGCACACTCTGACACCAGAACGTCTCCCATGTCCTTCTCACTCCCGCTGGGCTTTCCTCGTCCACACCCACACAATATTAACCCACACCCACACCCCCCTTCACCTTCAGTGTTCCTTCCCTTTTTCCCACGACGCCCCCCAGTCCTGGTCCCAGTTCCAGGTCCCACTCCCGCTTCTATTCCGTCTTTGCTCTCTGCAGACTCGCAGAGTGCAGCCTGCAAGAAAACGCCGGGGGCAGATGTGGGGAATTCGTTTCCCGCACTGTATCAAGACCGAACGGATCGCGGATGAGGAAAGGCTGCCCCTGCCCCCACTTCTGCCCGTCCAGCGTGCCAATGAGAGAGGTGCCATGTCCGATAATGGTCCTTTTGGGTACTCCGTCAGTCAGGATTCTCCTCGGTTTTCTTTTTCTTTTTTTTTTCTTTTTTGTTTGCTTGCTAACGGGGCTGTCGTCAACATGTCGTCCGCATGTTGTTCTCTCTCGCAACCCTTTCCCAGGCACCAGACTACCTAGTAGAGGACTCGAAGAATGGTCGATGCTGTCACTGAGGTCCAGAATGAGGCATCGACAGACATGGAGCATATGAACAACCTCCGTCCCATGAGGCGCGGAACGGTAGCTCGTCTGCCGAAGCTGCGCACCATCCCTCAACCATTCTGTGACCCTTCCTCGACAATGCTCCCCCCCTCTCTAGAACTGTGCTATTTGTTATTTGCCATTTGCCTTTCGCCTTCGCCTTATCTTTGATTTATCAGCTGAACCGTCGACACACCGTTGCATTGCCGCGGGCCAGGATTGAGATGCCTTGGCTAGCGTTCGCGGCACACAGTGAACACTGGCATCTCGTCTTGCCTCTTGGGCTCCTCCTGTTACTACTAGCGTACAGTATTACGGGCTATAAAGCCCCGTTTTGTCCTCGAGTCAAAACCCCGACACACTGTATGATGTGATGTACATGGTATAGCTACCGTTCGTTGCCTTACCACAGGGTCAAGTCCGCCGGATGAGCCGCAGTCACACTGTACGCGTTCCGCCTAGTCGACCTCATTGCACCTATCGCAAGTCAAGGAATGCAAGTCCAAGGGGGCTCCGTACACCCCCACACTGCAGCGCGCAGTCAGTGTGCGCGACGGACGTTTCTTACTGTGATTACAGTGTCCACCTCAGTGCAAGTCCCCATCCGGTGGGCCACGCCCCAAGTCCCCGACCCCTGCATTGATTGCATCACTTCCTTCCAGTCGCGGTCATTCATCGCAACCCGCCGGCCGTCGCTGTTTTTTTCAATCATATATTTTTTTTCGCTTTTTTGCCGTATTTTTTCTACCGCGACCCGTTGCGCTTTCCTAAAGTGGAGCGCTTAGCAGACATCACGATAACCCACTGTCCATCCCTTCATATTCGTCGGCCGAGACGTTCTCTACCATAGATTACATCTACCAAGGCTCGCCCACCTCAACGGTAGCGGCAGACAGCAACCCCCAGCGCAGCATTTTCTTCGACCGGGTCTTTTGCACGCCCTGCCTCGTCCTTCGCGAGGTCTAGACCTGCCAACGCCATCGAACCACTCGCACCGTGTGCGCCTGTCAGGTGTCTGAGGATGCGGCCGCCAGTCGCCTGGAGGAATCTGGCCACCAGGAAAACGTTACGGTGAACTGATCGACACGAGCACTTCCTCTTTCCGAGAAAAAGCCCCCCTCCCCCGTCACGATCTGGATTCTCGGCCTTGACAGTGCAGCCATCAACTGTACGGGACGTCGGTGGTCTCGACTGCATTCGACAACGCGAAACCTGGCCGTGTCAGACTATGGGATTCTGGGGACGACGAGGCCGGCCATGGCAGCCGGTGTTCTTGCGGATTTCTAATCTGCACCTGCCGACCTCTACCTTGCTAGCACCTGGAACGAGGGATGGCCGGCAAAACATCGATGGGCGGAAAGAGGTGACAGTGGGAGTGGCAAATTGCTCCTTGACGACCTTCCAATGAGGTGACGCGATGGGAGGGATGTGTTCAGGGAGGCCCGGCATCGAGTCCCCGCCCTTTGGCTGCGCGACTGCTGATTCCAACAAATTGCGTCACAGCGCTAGTACCAGTCGGGCCACGTTCATCGCGGCCATTCGGGAGCCTGGGCATGGAGGCGCACGCGAGATGCTCCCACCGTCTCCCACACTCTCCCATTCTCAGGCCCCCTTGGGGTTTGCGACCCGCCGTCTTTGGCACCGCTCGATTCCGTTGTGCAGCAACATTCAGAGATTCCCCCACAACCACAGTCGCTCAACAACGGAACAAGGTGTGAAAAGGGGCGCGCTGTGTACGGCAAAGTACATTACACGTCAAAGTCGGCGCCGAACCATTCAGCCACTGGCAGTAACGGAGTGCCAGGAAGTACCGTATAACAACGGCCTGGCTGAGGCTGGCCTGGCTTGGGCGACTTTTGGACGGTTCCTGGGACTCATTGTTCCAGACGGACATTACGTCACAGACTCGCTGACACGATGGTATGTTTTTAGTTTCGGACGGAACATTGACAGAGTTCTCGAAAACGGCACCAAAAGCGCTCGGGGGTCGCTGTTTGGGCCAATGCGAGGACGCACTGTCCCCGAAACTTTTCAGCTTTTTTCCCACTGCATTGGTGGCGTCGCAGGACATGACGTAATTGTGTCTCGTCAACTGTTGGCGGATGGGAACCTCCCAACCTGTGGTGGTCCGGCAGCTACCTCTGGTACTTACACTAGACACCACAGTATCAAGCCAAGCATAGAAAACGATAGCAGAAGTGCCCCGGCACCGTCGGGATGCATGTCGAGCGTGGTACGGCATCGCAGCGCATCGCATCGCATCGCAAGGCAGGGCAGGGCATTGGCCAGACAGTGGAAAACCCCAAAAGTTGACTGTCCATATCAGTCACCGGACGGTAAGCCACGCCGGACGGTCTGTCTTGGGTGGACACAGGATCGAAGAAATCGACGATGGGGCTCCTGCGATCTTGACGTCCAAGCCCCGTTTTGCGACGGTATCCAAACATGCCTTTCCTCCCACGACTTGGAATCTGGATTGGCACTGATCGTGTATCTGTAGTCCACGACCCACCGAGTTGAACCGAACTCTGCGCAGCGGCAGCGGTAGCGCAGCATAGCGGGGGGGGGGGGGGCTCATGTCAAGGACGGGGACTTGTCTCCGGATGAGACTGGCCTGCTGGTCGGTTACCGTCTTATGACGCACTACGTCCGGCGAACATTTCTCGCAGCCCATTGGTGCAGCAGTTTTATTCCCGGCCGCCGCCGCACTGTACTCAAAGTTTGCATCGCGACCGCGTCGCGACGCACTGTGGACCATGCGAGCCGCTCCCATCCCTGACGGATGCACCCAAGACCACCCAGACTCCCAGAGACGCACACACCCCGACGGTGCTATACGGTGGTTTGGCCGTACCGGGTCGTTGTGTTTGGAGCAAATAATATCCTTCAGCAGCAGTCTGACGGAAGCATGACGGACCTACGTTCGTGCGGTCGGCCAAAGGCGCGGCACATGGACACGACACGGTGGCACGTCTGATGTGTGCGCCATCCATCAATCTCGAGCGGCACGTTGGATAATTCCACAGTCTCTTCCTCGGTGCTCTGAGGCTCGATGACTATCGGGGATCGATTCCCATGTTGCAACAGACTCGCATTTCGAAAAGAACCACCTGGTGAGTGTCGAATACTCCATGCGTAATCACGGGCAACGAGTCCGACTTAGGTCTCGAAGAACGACAGAGCACCGCCCCATCCGTACTTCGCAGCCCATTCCCCCGGGTCGCCGCCACAAGTGCTTGGCCCCGGCGGAGAATCTCGTCCGATCTTAGACGTAATCCGGCAATTGCTAATCAGATCTCTCACTTATCCTGCAGGTATCGATAACAACCACAAGCTGTTTTGGCTCGTCGGTCTGATCAACATGCACCTCGCTGCCCGGACCACAGCTACATCCCAAATCGCGAACGTGCGACGATCTTGTACTCTTCTCGTCTTGTGGCCGGCCCTCCACTACATTTCAAGACGGCAGTAACCAGCCGTTCCGGCATGTCGTCGACGACAACCCCGCCTCTGCCATCCCACCCACTTGTTTCCGGTTCCTGCATCGGAGTCGATGCCGGGCGGGCATCCAAAGGCTATTAAGAACTTGCTGGGTGGTATGGGTGCTGCCCGTACCGCCACTGCTCAGGCACGAGATATGTCACTGGCTGTCTGTTGCGATGTTTCAGTCGACGCCTTGGGTAAAGCAAGTCTGGAGTTCAGCTCCAGCCATTTCACCTGCCTTCACCCGCCCAGGCCTGCCAGCTATGCAAACGGCGCAACGTGCACACGAGATTCTGGGTGTCTGCCGGTGTTGTGAACCATACACACGAGCCGTTGGTAGGTCCGTTGTCAACCCCCCACCGCTTAGATGAGCCTCGTGTTGTCTAGCGCTAGTTCTCGCTTGTCAATTGTCTTCTGAGACGTTGTTGATCACATTCCTAGACGTTCCGGCAAGCCAAGATGAGCTCTGAAATCCCGATTGATAGAAGTCAAGGATCTACAGATGCATTATCACGTGTGTTCACGACAAGCCGTCGTTCTGCGGCCAAGACATGTCAAGACGACTGAAGAATTTTGTCGTTCCCGTCTCTCCCTCCAACTCGGAATGGGGCTCCGGCACCACCAGTATTTGTAGGTCCGGTCTAGCAAAGACAGCCCGGGGCTTACAACTTCGCCCCCCTGCGTTCTTTGAAACTATCCAGCTTCTCCACCCGGAAGCCATGTCTCGGCGCGTGTAGTCGAACCGAGCCCTTCTCTCCGTTGACCTCGATCACGATCTCGACTCCGTCGATGCTGACAAGTTTCCCGCTGTCCTTGTGCGACGCGCCCGTGTCGCTGGGCCAGACGATGACCGCGTCGCCGGCTTTGAGTCCCTCGGCAGCCACGAACGCATCTCCCTGATCGACCCGGCCCTCGGGCTCGTTGTAGGGCGACGATACGACGATGCGTGCCGCCTCATCGCCGGATACCGTCGCGACCTTGGGCGCAGCCTTCCTCGCGGCGGACACGGCTTTCTGGAACCGTGCGATCCAGGCGAAGACCTTTGGGAACTTCTTTTGCGAGAGGTGTTCCGCGGGCAGGGCGCCGGGGATGCCCGCTAGCCAGTGCAGGAGCCAGAGACCCTCAATGTCCGCGAGGCTCGGCCCGTCCGTCTTGAGGATCCAGTCCCGCCCGTCGGCTAGCAGCGTCGTCTCGAGGAGCTCCATGTTGCGGCGGACCTCATTGATGGCCTGCGGCCTGTTTCGCTCCATGACCTCGGCTGACAAGCTGACGCCGGCGAATCCGGACCGGTCTTTGAACCAGGCCGAATCTTGGAACATGGGGAGGCTGGTGGGTAGTAGATTAGTGGCGACGAAGAAGACGCCGCCGTCGATGGTGAAGGCCTCGAGGAGGCGCTCGATGGCCGCCTGGTCCGGCGCCGACGCGCCCAGTCGCGGCCGCGAGGGGTACAGCGACTCCAGCTTGCGAAGCATCAGGCGCGTGTCGACGTAGACGTCGCGGCCGACTGCGAGAATGGGAATGCGCCGGTGGACGACGCCCAGCTTGGCGACATCCGGCCGGGGCATCACCGGCGGTTGCATCTGACGCGTGTTAATATCGTGCATGTAGCTCATGAGTGTGGGGATTGGCCGTTCCACTTACACACTGGACATAAGGGATACCGCGGAGAGCGAGATACCACGCGATACGCCTGGCATACGGCGAGGTGGAGTAGTGGTAGAGGACGATGTTTCGGTCCTCTCCTTGTGAAGTCATCTTTGCTTGTGCTCCGAGGTTGGCTTGCCTCGATTGGTGTTCTTGAGTGGACGATTTCTCGAGGAGTCGTCTAAGCTGGACGATGGATATCGCGCGCGGAGAGGTATAAATACCCAGTGAATCACAGCGAGAATGAAACGCGATATCGCGAGTGTCGATGAAATACGATAGGGAGCATGGGGCAAGAAGATGCCGAGGTACACGCCGCTGATACCCTGAGTTAGCGGCCCGGGATGCGGGGTCAGGGGCCGGGAGGCCAGCCAGTGAGAGCCATTCCGTTCGTTGCCCCACCCAGGTCTACTGTCCAATCAGGTGTTACACATTTGACTTCGAGGTCCTCCCTGTCCTCCCAAAGTCTTGACCACCATAAACCTGGTCCTCTGCCGCAACGGGGCAGTCTTGTCATTCACCGTGAGCGAGAAGCAAAGCAATTGAATCCGCCTACACACTTCTGCCTACGGATCGAGTCTCGAGGCAGGTGAAAAGCCTACGAGTCTGCCTTCCTGTGTCGCTGCCCAAACCAATCAGGTTGAAACACGTCATTCGAGTAAATTAACGGCTGACTGGAATCCCAATCGGGATGGTGAAGACTCTCACGACTACAACGTTGAAATCTTTTGTATTTTCCCCCGGTGTACCCCCATCGCCTAATACCTGAGATCCAAGCTTTCTTTCCCCGGAACCTATCCACCCTGCTTTTTTTTTTCTTGGCCGAGGAAGGGAACACCAATCATGTCGTCCCCATCAACAGAATGGAGCGACCTCTTCGCCATCAACCCCTCCTACGAGCCGACGTCCTACAAGGCCCTCGACAACCTCGAGCGCAAGCTCACCCTGTCCTTCCTCCACCGCCTCTTCTGGGACGAGATCAGGGCATGGACACAGAACGACGACACGCAGATGACGCGCATCGCGCACCCGGACCTTCCTGCCCCGGGGGGAAAGGCTAGCATCTTCATCGGCGGGATGAACCACGCGCTCAACGAGGAGGTCCTCGCGCGGCACGACATCCGCGCCGTGGTCACGATCCACCCCAAGGACTCGCTGGCGTGGGACAAGAAGGATCCCTCCAGAGGTCTGCGGCGGTTTTTTCAGCCAGGCGGGAGCGTCGTGGAGTGGCCGCTCGTGATACCGCTCGAGGACAGCGCCAACTCGAACCTGATCGACCACTTCGCCGAGACGGGCGACTTCATCGCGCAGCACACCGCCGCGGGCAGGAACATACTCATCCACTGCAAGTCCGGGCGCTCGCGCTCCGTGGCGGTGCTGATCGCGTACCTCCAGCGCAGGTTCCGCGAGGAGAAGCTGCCTGCGACGTTTGCCACCCCCGAAGAGCTGGAGGACGCGCGGGGGAAGCTGGCAGCCTACCGCGAGGAAATCACAGAGTCCATCCGCATCCAACGTCTCCCCGTCATCGTCATCATGGAGCGCTTCCAGGACTTGCTAGGCCTGTACGACCTCCAGCTCCTGGGCCACCCGTCCTACGAGCAGCGCAGGCGGGAGCTGTTCCCCGCGCCCGTGTCCGCCGTGCGCATGATGCCCTCGCGTATAGACTCCATCCTCAAGGACCCGGCCGACGAGCCCAAGAGCGTGGCGCCGGCGAGAAAAGTCGTCCAGACAAAGGGCGGCGCGGCGGTGCTCAAGATCTGCGTCGCGTGGGTGTTTTTCAAGAACGGGCAGCGGCCGACCGAGGCCGTCGTGCACCAGTTCTTCGAGGTCAATGAGGCTTATTTCTACGAGCTCGAGGGGCTGGAGTACAAGGGCCGGTCGTATGTGGGATCGAAGCACGCGTGCCCCGGGCTCGTTGGGTTTCTGCTGGGGTATGCGAGGGGCGAGTACGGGCTTACGCTGCCTAGGCATACGGAAGAGCATGCGGTCCTGGTGTCGGAGAGGAAGTGAACGGTTTTGGATTTGGTTGCACTTTTCGTTTGTGGAATACACAGAGAGAGAGGTGGGAAGACGGATATAGATGAGGCCAATGACATGAATAAATTACGATCACCCAGTGGACACCTATTCGCGGGATACATGCGTAGATTACTGTCGAGACGTGAAGTGCCATTGGCTTCAGAGCTTATCCAGTGTTCTTACTTCACCCCACAGCACAATACGAGCGCTTAACCCCCAGAGCAGAGGAACAGAGTAAGAAAAAAGGGCTGGGGCTCTGAAGCAGAGGTTGCGAATATGCGAAAGAGACTTCATCACACAGGTGCCATTGGCAGCCCTTCGCCGACTGATCTCACACTTTACTCCGGCCGTTTCTTGGAGGCAGTGTGCCTCCCGAGTCAAGAGGTGGGTTTCTTCATGTACGTTCATTTTAAATGCGAACTAACTATCAGAAGAAACGTTGCTAGGCGAGTTCACCCGTGGTGAAAACGTCCACAACACATGTGATAAGTAAAGTAGTCGTGACCGACACCTTTACTTTATATATATATATATACCCTTTACGGCGCTGTCACGAAGGCGTCCTCAAGCTGATCAAGAGCAAAGACAGCCCTCACTACAAAACGCAGTTTTGCCCCTACTCTCGTCGGCTTGCCCTAACCCAGAACTCAGACTGCGAATGGATGCCAAAGTTGATCGACTTCCACGGCGTGGCCGGGTAACACACGTTCAGATCGAATCGCCGGAGCAACTAACCAGAAAAACGTCAGCTCGTCACAAGCCGGAATCCGTATGACGAAAGAAAAAGGGGGGACGACTAACCTCAAAAAAGATCTTGTTCAGCTCCATGACCGCGATAGGCCGTCCCAAGCACTGATATCGCCCACAGCTAAACACAAAGTCTACAACGGACTCCATCTCGCGCAGCTTCTCCTCAGAAGCGCAAATCTCCCCGTCCTCCGCGAGCATCCACCTCTCGGGGCGGAACTCCTCCGCGTCCCTGCCCCAAGTCTGCTCGCAGCGGAACATGGCCCAGACAGACCACCCGACCCGCGTGCCGCCGGGTATGAACCTCCCGTCCCACACGTCCCCGCCGGCCGGCACCTCCTTGGCCATGAGCCCCGCGACGGGCGGGAATATGCGCAGGCCCTCCTTGATCACGGCCTGCAGGTACGGCAGCTCGCGGGCCCGGGCGTCCGAGATGACGGGCCGGGAGGCGTCCGTCGCGGCGGCGATCTCGGCGCGGAGGCGAGCGTGCACGTGGGGGTTGGTTATGATGTGCAGGAGCGTGGCGCGGATTGCCGTCGCTGACGTGTCGGAACCGGCGATGCTGAGGGTTCTGTGAGCAAGCCAAGTTTCTCTACGTTGAAAGTTGGTGCCGAGAACCGGGGAGTCTCACATTTGCAAGAGAATCTCGGATTCAGCCTCCTCCTGGTTCAGCCCGTGGGCTACGAAGGAACCGAGCATGTCCGGCTGGGTCTTCCTGTTGGGCCCGAAGCGCTCGGCGGAGAACTTCTTTGCGATGCTGCCGACATGTCAGCGGGCGAGCCACCACCACCCCCTCTTTGCGTCAACAAACTTCTCCCATCGATGTGAAGCAACCCACCCCATGACTTTCCCAAACCCAATCGGATCGTGCTCCGAAGGCAGGATCGACTTGAACAGCGGCGAGGCGAAAATCTTCAAGACCCAGGGCACGACGGTGGTGACCAGGAACAGCGGCAGCGTGTCCTCGGTGGTCTGGACGTACTCGTACAGGTCAGAGTCCGTCTCGACGAACCCAAACGGCTCACCGAAGGCCAGGTCCGAGATGACGTCCAGCGTGAAGTACTGCGCCTTGCGGCCCAAGTCGAAGGGCTTCCCCGCGTCGATGTATCCCTCGATCAGCCGGCAGAGCCTCAGGATGTTGTCGTCGACCTTCTGCTCGAGGCCCAACACCTCGCGGCCAGAGTACTAATACTCAACGGTCAGGGATTGGAAGTAAAGATGGACTGGGGCTGCGCTTACGCCTGCCGCCATCTTTGATCGCAGCTTCTGGTGTTCATTCTCGTCCCGCCAGGTGAAGACGTTGTTCTTGGACGGGTGGAAGCGCATGCCGTCGTACCAGTCCGACCGGCGGTAGTCGCTGCGCACGCCGTGCATGCGCCTCAGCAGCTCTGGGTCATCGTTCAAGATGTCGTTGGGACCGATACGCGCAAGGGGCCCTACAAGCACATGAGCGAACCATCCTCGCAACTGGCATCTATGACATCTATGGCAGCACGTGAAGCAGCAGCTGCGTATGCAGGGGCGGAACGCCCGGCACTCACCATACTTTCGAGTCGTCTCGTAAAAGTCAAGATGCGCCCTCTGCCCGCCAACGGTCTTTAGCAGCCACAGCTTTGACACCGCGGCCAGCGGCGGGCCTTTGAAGTGCCGAAGGTGTCGATACTGTCTCGCCGCGGAGATCAGCCACGCCAGAGCGAGCGTGCCGAGGAGAAAGACGGCGGCGGCCCGCGTGGGACGCTCCAAGAGACGGCCGACTCCATACCCCAAGGTCTCAATGGGATCGGCCATGTCCGAGTCCGTACGGTTCATCTGCCGTGAATGCTTCCGGAAGCGCAGGAGTCTCTGGGAATGATGGTCAAACGCGCGTTATCAAGTTGCAGCTCCAACGTAGCACAGCTCCTCAATCGAAGTCACTTGCAAATGTCGAGCAGAGTTGCTTCATCGAACTGCGCGGGGTAAGACAGACTGCAACCACCCTGGGAGCGGCCGACCTCTTTCTTTTTTCCCCAGCGTTGCAGCTGTCTAGACCATACCGGGCCAGGGCAACCGGCCTGCTACTGCAACGATGTGGGTAGTCGGGTCTCATTTCAGCATTTTGGTCCGGACAGCCGAACGGCGGTCTTGCAGTTCTGCATCTTGGCCATCAAGCCCGACCAATCCTGTCTGCCGAAACTCCCCTTTATAAGCAGATGCCTGCTCGGTTCGCACAATCAGCGGGACGGCCGCTACCTAGCGTCAATTGATCCCTGCATGAGCAGATCATCTCAGTTGAGATGCTTCTCAGAGAGTATCAATTCTGACACGTCGAAATGGCACAGGAAGTCAACAATCCGTGGGAGCGGACGGGAGTCAATCGCCCGGCGGTCGTTCACGGCGTTGAGACAGGATTGCCGTGCCAAGACCCATACCGGTCTGCCGTCCGGGCTATTCGACGCCTTCGGCCTTTTGCGAACGGCTCAGAAAAGGATCCTCGAACAGAATCGCGCGAGAGTTGCGTGTTCTACTCATGCAGGTAAACAAGATCGCCGTTCCAAGGGAGATCGACAGTAGCCTTATCTCCACACAGATCAAGATATCTGAGCTCACCCCGCGGACCCCTCATTGCCCATGTGGGAAACGGCGTCGAAAGAATGTCGCGGGTTAGACGGCTGTTTTCGGCGTTCAACGCTGGTCCGGGGAATCCCTAACCACTGCCAAAGTCTTGCGGTGAGTGCCCCGAGGCCGAAGCTGGTCCGGATTCCACATCACTCTCAGGTGAGATGCCGGCTTCATACGGGCCGATTATAACGTCCAGCCTCGACGAGGAATTCCAGAGTACGAGACTACTGTCAGACGCCGTTTCATTGCGGTCGTCTGCTTCGAAGACTGAATCGATGGAGATGATCGAACATTCTTGGCAAACTTTACAGTGGTCGAAAGATGTCTGCGTGTTTAGTTGACCAACAGGATAGCTGCACATCGAACGACTTGGTGATCGGTTCGTCTTTGCTGACCGCAAGCGACAAGACCTGCCCAGCTGCGGTCGGTGCAATACAGAACTGTCTGACAAGCGCACAACTATGCACAAGAGAGAAACCGCGACGAGCCAACACAGAGGATCACAACCCAGATCAAAGGTCCATCTGGCTGTGAAGAAGTGTCTCAACAAAAGTCTAATCCTTGCTTTTCAACCCAAGCTGCCCGCTGATAACCGCTGGTCTCTGTCGGTATCAGAAGAGACGTTAGGATTTCATTCCTATTGCTTTGGACAGGGGCATCCCAACAATGCTAAGCAGCTGACAGCGGTTGAGAACTAACTCATCTGATGTCAAACCTGACTGGATTTGCCGCTTCCCTTTCCCCGGAACTGTGTTGTGAGACCTCGATGCAAGCCCGACAAATCAGAATTCTGGAGAAGAGAACCCCAGTCGCATATCCATCTCATGCTTCTCTCTTTGCAGCGTTGCAAAGCCAAGTGCTACGGCGGAGTTGACTCCGCTGGCTGGGCGTAGCCGGGCGCGTCTGTCGGCGTTGATGCGCGGCATGACAGTGACATGCTTCTCACGGCCCGAGGGAATTTGCGTCCGTGACGAACGGCTCTGCGGTGCTTCGTGATGGCTAGATGAGCGAGACATACATTAGCGTCAGTGTCTCTGTCGAAGCGGTCCTGTCCTTAACAACTTTGCTTAAAATCGATATGACGCACATGCCCTGACATCGAGGCGAGTTCTCGTAGGCAAAACTTGACAGCACCTGGCAACAGAACAACATGCTCCAAGATTCGGCCTCTTGATGGACCTTCGTTCTCTCGACGGTCTCTTGCAGGCAGGCGGTCATTCTGATGAACGGATGCTTACACTGGCATACCTAGCTCTTTCCAGCCGAAAGCTCGGCCGTCTTGCGTTTGCGTACAGCCAGGGACCAAGCGGGGACTGCGCGTCTGAGACAGCAGCAGCCGCACCCCGACGGCATACATAGCAGTAGACCTTAGAAATGCGCAGAAATACGGAGGCAGCCTTGTTCCCCAGGAAGATAGACGCTCTGTGACGCAACCATGGCCTGACATGGCAAGCTGGGAGCGATGAATCCAAACCGGACGCGGCCATCAGACGGGATGGAATGATGAACCAGGGCGGCGCGCCATGTGGGAAGGGTGGAAATGCGGGGAACGGGAGCTGTGGCAGCTAAGGTAGGTAGGTAGGTAGTGAGGGCGTGGCCAAGGCAATATTGGCTTGATGATGAGCAACGGCAAAAAAGGAGTCGCGTGCCAATCAAATGATGCTGGAAGCCGTCCACACCGCTTTGGACGCAAGCCCTCATCTCAGAGGCTGCCTGGAGGCGCCGGATAGCCACCGAGCCGCGACCACAGCAGACACGGAGCGGCCACTCAGTCTTTGAAGCCCAGGAAGCGGCAGCACACCGCAACTCCGGGTTTTGCTGGAATCATCTCCGACAGGTCGATAAGGCTGCAACTAGCAGGACAAGACGCAATGGGATCGCAATAGTTCGGTGATGGGTGTCCAGCTGGGTGTCTGTAACATCCAGCGCTCGGCCAAGCACACTGCGAGACGGGATGCGCAGGCGCAGGCCGGCAGGCTAAAGCAGACCAGTCGCATCCCCACGCTTCCTCTCCCGGTGAGACGGGTGAGCTGGGGAAATGGAGCACCTCGAAGCGGCACCCCTGCTGGGCCGGCGTGGGTTCCCCGGCCCAAAGCAAGGAAGGGCGGTCCAGCGATTGCCGCTGGCACGGTGATGAAATGAAGTTTTCGAGTTTGCCTGGTGCGGTCCAAGGATGGCGGCGCCGTGACACTAACGGGCTGGGCCAGCTGTCAGCGAAAGGAGATGGATTGGATGCTTGTATGTAGTGTAATACACCCTTGTCTTGAACACAATGGAGAACGAGAGGCCCCGAATACGCCGGAACGACAAAACGATTGAGGAAATGTGGCGGAATGACGGCGAGGCCAGCTTGTCTGCCGTGCCATACCATACCGCACACGTATGGAAAAATGAGTCAGAGTCGAAGGACGCAACTTCAGCCGGCGGCATCGAGCGAGTTTGGCGGAAAGCCCGACGTTGTTCGGTGGTGGTTTGGAGTGTCGGACAATGGCTTGCTGACTTGGAAAACTAAAATGAGCAGGCAGTTAACGCATCTATTTGCCTTTGGTGGTACCTCGAATTGGAAGAAGTCGCCGAAGAGCTGACGATGACGGGATGGTGTAAGTGAGAGGTGGTTAGGTGGGAGGATGCCACGTATGGTGCTGTTTCAAGGTTGACGAGTTCTGGGTGTCTCCGTCAGACTCCGCCCACTGACTTCCTTTGACCTGTTGCGAGAATGGGTGCAATCAGCCCCTGTCTCGGAGAACAGTTGTCAGATTTGATGCCAGCAGGGAAGAAGGCAGCAGGTTCCTAGGCCTCGTCCGCCTCGCCTCGTGGCAGGTATGCGGGTGGTGGTGGTGGAGGTGGTGGTGGAGGTGGAGGGGGAGGGGGAGGAGGAGGCAGCCATTGCCGCAACTCCCGTTTCCCCCCAGAGTTGTGGGAATGGAATGCAGTTGTGTGGGAGAAACCCAAGTTCCTATCCATCCAATGGAGGTAGGCAGGAACTCGGCCTAGCTCCGGAAGGAAGGAACCCAGACAGGTTCTTTCCTATACGGCCAAGGCCAAGGTGTACTTACTAGCAAAGGTATCTCGGTAACCGCTACGGAGAAAGTACCTTGGAGTCAGAGGTAAGAGGTTCACCCCAAACTCAAACCCCACATTCCTCTTGCGTAACTGTCAGTGGGGCAGTACGTACCGGCCAGGGTAAAAGTACCTTTGTATCTAGGTAGGTATCGCACCGACAATTGGCGGATTTCGAATTCCTTTTGTCTCTTCAAACTATTTTATCTTATTTTATCTTATTTCCCTCCAGGATACGGATACCTATCTTGAGCTCGCTCCTCTGCCAGTTCCTGGCTGCTACCACATAGTATACCCCGTCGCTTCTGCAATCAGACAGGGATGGCTGAGACTAGCCCGTTCGGGTTGCTGCTGTTGTGAGCTTCTCTGCTCGCCTGGCGATAAGGCCGTCGATCCCCCGGTCCCCTTCCTGAAAATCAAAGGGGAAAAAAGTTTAGGGGCCGGCCGGTCAGCGCCATCTCGGATGAGATGGAATGCGTGGCTGCACTGCAAGACTGGACACTGGATGCAACCTGCTGGCTGCAAGTGCACATCCCGTACTTCCCGTCATCGATCTTGCCTCGGTGAAGTAAACTACCAACTATTACTATGGTACGTTATACCTACCTAGGGTAAGTAGTACAACTGTCAACAAGAGTGAGGTCCATCCAGTGTCCCAAAGCTCAAGGATGGAACCCGGAACTTGGTAAAGTAGGTACACACGTTCCGACTTCCGGCGGATGGGACGACCCTGCGTGGAGATTCCTCTCGCGCCTTACTTTTTCTCTTGCTCTTGCGCCCCAATCCGTTTCGCTCGCACAACCCTCTCTCAAACCAGGCCCAGGCTGCCGTGGGATTATTTTCGTATCGGCATAGGTAAGCAAAAAAAAAAAAAAAGATACGCACGGCATGCAACGGCCTACTTACCCTCCAGTGTCTCCTGAAGGGGAGGACAGACAGACACGCGCACACACAGTCACCGGGATCATCCCAAGGCGGTAAACCAGGTGCTGCCACGGAACCCCCATCTACTTCCCCGACTTCTTGCTCGCCTGCCTGGCGGTGGTGTTCTCAGTCACTATTGCTCAGCACTGAAGGAGTTGGTACATACCTTACACAGACTCATCACCTTACCCCAACTCCAATCAATACTTGCGTGTAGAACACACTCATACACACACAAAAGTCACCGCCTCAGGAAGGAGGGATACGAGATCCCTCCGCAAAAATACCAGCTCGACCCCTTCGCGCTCTATTGTTCTCCTTGTATCGCCCAGGTAAATTGGCACCCCGTCTTCCCGACACTCCCCTCTTACACCGAACACCCGAACGGTCAGCCCATCCGGCCCCTCTCCGAGCTCTCTCAAAGGGGCAACCTGACTTGACCCCGGTCCAGCAGCACGTCCACCCCTGACCCCTAGCTGCCATGGAACATTCCTCCCTTCTATTGCCTTTCCCCGTCAAAGCCGGGGGGGGGGGGGCGGGGGGACTTTTTGCGGGTGCTTGTTTGGGGCTAGCACTATTACTACTTCAGCACAGAAGAGAAAATAATCGAGGTAAAAAAACAAAACAGGACGCGGCACGACATGACACCAAAAGAGACCTTGCCGAGTGGCTAACATTAACATGTCCGGCACAGGTATATTCTGCCTTGCCTCGAATAAGGTACATATCAGAAGCAAAGTATTGGGGTTACAGCTCGGTACTATCATACCGGTGGGCAGGTCAATCACATCGGACGGTGCAGTGTGGTGGCTCACCCTGATAAATAAGTCCGGCCATTCCACTGAGACATTCGCCTTGCGCATTCGTCCTGGACGCCAGCCCAAACCAAACCAGTCAGTCAAAAGTCAGTCAGTCAGCTCATCCTCATCCTCTTCGAAAAAACTCCCGTCGATATTAGATTGCGACATTGCACATCGCAAGCCTCTGCGTGCCAGCTCCGCACTCTTCATCTTTGGTTCTTGCGCATCAGATTCCTTCGCCTCCACGTCTCACTGTCTCTGCCCATCTGGAACTGGCCCTTCTCCTCCGTCTCTTCTTTCCTCCCCCGGTCTTGCTCATCTCCCTTTCTTCGTCCACGGTCCGCCTCAACCCCCTGACTCTCTTCCCCACGCTTCCGTTGGACTTTCTCCCCGGCTCCTGCAACCTTACCCGCGCTGCGTCGATTCGCTCTGTCCCATCGCAGCCCACACTTTCGACCATTTGCTTGGGTCTCTCTCATCCGGGCAAGCATTCCACCACCCTTGCCGTGTTTGCGCACCGACTTGCCCAGCCCTGGACCGCCGACGATACAAGGAAAGAATTGTGAAATCTCTGTTGCGGATCGCGCACACAAACACCCGGCAGGATCCCTTTCTCCTGCCTGCCGTTTGCTCTTAGTCTCTCTGTCTCTTGTCAGACCATCCTGCCCCGGACTGTCCTGCTTAAATATTCCGTCGTCTGCACCTTCGTCCTAACCCGGCAGACTCCCATTTTCATCTACACACCCACCACATCCTCCCTCTCCACTCTATACCCAACAGTTTCGGCACCAACAACAGCCCTCCTCAAGCCTTCCAGACAAAGACCTAATAATACCCAAGCCGGCTTTTCATAAAACCCCGTCCCTTCCCCGGACTCGTTCATACCGTCCACGTCTCGAATCTCCATCGTCTTCAGTGCGTGGATCCCGGATCGGCATACATATCCCATCGCCTCTCGCCACATACACTTGCACTTGCTCAACGCACCCTCCGCCAAGATGCCTGCCAGCCAGATCGCGTCTCCGCTCCCCATCCCTCCCCAGCGGAGGAATCTCCGTCTGATGACGGGCCAAGATCTCTACGCCAGCCTGAACGCTACCCTCGCATCAACCACCCACCGCCCGACGACGCCCGTCCACATGATCCAAGAGCAGGACTACAGCGTGCCCGCGCCTCCCCCGCCGAGCCCCGTCTCCTTCGCCGCAGAACATTGGCAGTCTTCGATCCGCCGCTAGACGACGTTTTCAAGTCGCCGTCGAGCTTTGCTCTCTGCTCGACGCGGAAGGTCATCAACCACGAAGAGAGACATCATTATCAAAAACTTTTGTACAATCAGCATAGGGACGACCACAGGAGTAATGGGCGAATAAGGCGCGTGGAAGGGGTAAAAAACAAAGGTGGCTTTTCGGGCTTGCACACAGGGGACTACATAAAACAAACACCAAGGGTCGGGACGCGGACAAGGCAGCGGGCTCTTTCTCTTTCTCTCTTTTTTTTTCTTGTCCTTTTTTCTCTTCATTCACATCGGCTAGTATCGCAGTGGGAAAAAATGGTGTAAGCTGAGCAACGCGGAAAGGGTTGGCATTTCGGGGACTGCTGCTGACTGTATTCTCGCAACCCGCTTGTGTCGGGATATCATGCGTCCAAGAACTGACGCTAATAAGTTGATAACTGAGCTACCGCTTTCAACACAGTGCTTTAAGAAGTCTGGAATAGTGATCCATATGCGATGAATCTTGTTATCTATGAACTTATATCACAGCTCCGGCCTAGGCGGCCCTAACTGCACCTCTACAAGTATTGCAAAGGTGTGCGCCTTACCTGGTGAAGCTTACCTAATCGTCTCGTCATACAGTGTAGTGCACTAATAACCTTTGTAATGCTGGCGGAGGTGTACCTGCCTAGGTATTAGTGGTCAAGCTTTGTTTTTCCTTTCCGACTTTTCCTTACACCACACTTCTACCGTCCATCATCCCTACTACCTACCGTCCATCATCCCCACTGCTATCATCCAGCATTTTCAACTTACCTATTCACTTGAACGCCCACCGGAGAGAAGGAGAAGAGACACCCCAGAAAGAATGTCGCATCTCGCCCGCATCATCCTAGCCAGCGTCATCCGCCCCGCAGCTCACCGTCCACTAAAGGCCGCCCCCGCCGCCGTCGTGGCCTTCGTTGCCCGCAGGACCTTTGCCGACAAGCAGACTAACGACCTGGCGGTCGGCGAGCTCGAGGGCATCAAGTTCCGCGTCGAGCCCCTCCGGCGCACCGGCGAGGATGAGCGCACCATGCGCGCCCGCCTGCTCTGTGAGCCTCCGACTCCACCATGCGCTCTTGTCAAGGAAAGATAGATTGGCTGACCAAACAACAAACAAAAAGATCAGTCCCGAAAGCGCGGAACCCTCGAGTCCGATCTCCTCATGTCGACCTTCGCCAACGAAACCCTCCCGCACATGACCAAGGCCCAAATGCAGCAGTACGACCTCTTCCTCGACGAGAACGACTGGGACATCTACTACTGGGCGACGCAGGAAGACGTCACAGACTCGGCGCAGACCTCGTCAACAACCCGGAAGAAGGCCGAGGACGAGCCGACGGAGGCCGGCCCCCGCTCCGACGAGTGGGCTAATACTATCGGCACTTTCAAGGCGGCCTACCGGCCCGTCCCCGCGCGCTGGAAGGGTAGCGAAATCCTCGAGATGCTTAGGGAGCACGTGCGCAGCCGCCGCGCCGACAAGACCATCGGCGTGCAACGGGATGTCCAACAGCGAAAGGAGGGTGGCCTCGGGTTTATGCCACCACTGTTCGATATAAACAAAACTAGTAAAAACTAAGTTAATATAACATATTAATACTTAATATTTTCTTTATTTAATAATTGATACACATTTAATAAGTACTTTGAATTAACTATAATAATTTTAAAACTAAATAGTTAACTAGTTAATTTATATTATTAACTATAACATTAATATTAGTTATGAGAACTTTTTTATTACAGTATAGAATAAAAAAACTAAATAAAAAAAATTAAATAGTATGCTAGTTTTTATAATACTTATAGAGGTAGTTATAGGTATTAGATAATTACTCTCCTCTTTTTTTTTTTTTTTCTTCTTTTTCGGCTGTTGCCCCTGTCTCGTTGTTTCGGGTCACGCCCGTTGGCCTGTTGCGGCGCACGGACCAATGCGCTGACGCGCTCCACCACTTTACGCGACTTTTATCGTGGAAAGCACTACCAAAACGCGTCCGCCGCGGTCAGGGGTCAGCGCGAGCTGGCCTGGCGCGTAGCTGCCATCCATGCTCCATGGATCCTTTTCTTACTCCCCACCCACCTTCCCGGTGCAATTTAACAAAAGCTCTTCTAGCCTATCGTGACTTCCCCCTAGCAACCACAACTTTCCAACATTCCCCTCCAGTCAAGAGCTCCTGCCAAACCGCACTTCGCACCTTACTTACACACAGTTCACGGCAGTCTCGACCGGTTTACGGCTTCAGGACCAGTTTTTCGACCCATACAGACAGACACAGACAGCTGTTGCTCAATCTCGACGCAATGGCTCGCGCAGCTTCCCGCCGACAGGTCAAGCCTGCCGCGCCGCCGGCGACCAACCTCATCAGCAAGTACGGCCGTGTCTCCAAGGCGCAGGCCATTCCCGTCGAAGACCTGAAGAAGGCGTTCTACATCGATCTGCCCAGCTACCACCAGATCAAGACCGCGGAAGTCTCGATCAAGACCGAGGAGAGCCCAGTCAAGTCCCTGGCCACGCCGGCCGCTACCCCGTCTTCCAGGAAGCGCAAGGCAGTTTCAATCGAGGACGAGTCGCCCAGCAAGAACTCCCGGAGCAATGCTCCGTCCGCCGATACGCTGAAGCGTCAGCGCATGACCAAGGATGGCTGGAATGACAAGCCCGTCCCCGTTAAGAAGGAGCTGGTGTCTCCTGTAACGACGACAGCCACTTCCCTATCGACCGCAAAGAAGGCCGCCACATCTGCTGTCGATACCCACCGAAAAGCGCGCAAGTCCACCGTCATCTCGCAGGCCAAGACGGAGGTGCGCAAGGCCAACGTCAAGGCCTCCCGCTCAAAAAGACACAATGCGCCCGCCGTGCCGGCGATTGAGGCGGAGGAACCTGCCGCGAAGCAGCTGCCGGCCGAGCTCCTCGAGCTCCTGGACATGCAGCGCGCCATCCTCAAGACGGTGTCCATCCAGGTGATCCACCAGGGGAGCAACTCGCCCATCGACATCGGCGCCATCACCCCGCACGTCTCACGGACCTGGGGGAAGAGGAAGGTCACCACGGACGACATCCGCAGGTGCATCGCCATCCAGGACATGAGGCCCGCGGGCCGGGAGCAGGAAATGCTCGGCTCCCCCTTCATCGTCACCGACTACGGCCGCGGCAAGCTCTACCTCGAGATGGACCTCGGCAAGGTCTCCTCCGGCCCCATCAACGAGCAGATGCTCTGCCAGCAGTTCGAGGAGAACCTGCGCGTCATTTGCGCCGACCGCGCCACCGACGAGATGACGGACCTGGACGCGTGCTTCGAGAACCTCAGCTTCGCCGACCTGCCCAAGTCCGACATCACCGTCCGCCACGACGCGGCAAAGCGCAGCGCCGTCCTCGCCAGGGGCCAGCGCGCGCTGACGGAGCTCAAGAACGGCATCACCATCAAGAAGCAAGAAAAGGAGTCCAAGGCCCTCGGCGCGAAGACTCCCACGCTCAACGCGGACGGCACCAAGATGAGCCTACTCGACAGGATCAAGGCCAAGGAGGCGGCCAACGCGCACATCCAGCTCCCCACCGGCCCGGAGCTCATCCGCAAGCGCGCGCTGCAGCGCGTCAGCGACATCGCCGCCATCATCTCCATGCTCGTCGCGTCTTCCGGCGCTGCGGGGCAGGCGGTCATGTCCTTCCAGATGGCGGTCCTGCAGCAGAAGCTCAAGGACTCTGTGCGGGTGCCGATGCCCATGGAGGAGGGAGTCGAGGTGGTGCGCATCATCGCCAACGAGGTCGCGCCGGAGTGGCTGAGGCTCGCCACCGTCGGCGGGAAGGAGCACGTCGTCATCCAGACGCGACGCAAGCCGTACGACGCCGAGCTCGCCGCGAGGGTGAACAGGCTTTCTTGAGAAGATACCCTATGCTGTTGGATGTGTCTGCTACGGGATTGATGAGAGGCATTGCATAGCGTGCGTGGTTTCGTTTTCTTTTTTGGCATACGGAGTACGGAAGATACCATTGATGGCGAGTCGCTCGTGGGCAAAAAAACTGTTTGTATAAACGGCCTGGTGCAGGCAACTCTGCAAACAGAGATGCCCCGACCAATAGGGAGAATGCGTATAATGAATGCAGTAAAGTGTAATTGTCAGCTTGGAGTGCCAACTTCATCTATTGTGTTGTGAAACGTCTAGGAACCGTAACCTTCGTAAAAAGAGCCAGCCTCAAGACATTGATTTCCAGTCTTGTTTTCATGCTATGCAAACCAGCCGGGGCGACGCTTCCTCCTTTCGCCTCCCTTAATAACCAGACTCCCGAGAGCAGGCGGAGAGACGGCGAGAATCGCGCGAAGCTCTCCCCCGCCGCGTCCATTCGCTCTTTGCCCGGGCTGGTCGACGGTCGCGCGATGGCGCAAAATCCCTCACGCCTTCCCCGCCGATCTGTTCATCCCCTCCAGCCGCGGCCTCCTTCGTAAAAAAACACAAACCGCTCAAAAAGGAAGAAAGCTCAGAGCTCATCGCCCGAGCTTTATTTCTTCTTGGCGAAGCGAGGGGCGCCAATGTCGTTGCCCCTCAGCTTGACGTTGAGGACGCGCTCCATGGCGGCGAGGACCTTCTGGTCGGGAGGGGCGGTGCCGCGCTCGAAGTCGGCGACGACGGACTGGGTGGTGTTGCACTTGGTGGCGAGGTCCTTCTGGGTCATCTTGGGCTCCATCTTCTGGCGGGTCTGGGAGATGGCGTCGCCGACCTCCTTGCCGATCGTGTTGGGCTTGATGATGTCGTCGGAGCGGTCGACCTTGGTCAGGCGCTGACCCTCGACGCCGGGCTTGGAGGCCTGAATTGAGGGAGGAGTGTCAGCCATCGATTTCTCTGCTCTGCAGTGCTGCAATACAGGGGATGCCATCATAAGAGTGGAGATTGGAGGGGGTGGAAGGAGGGGGCGGGTTCATGATGTCAAGCGTGAATTTGCAGCTGATGAGAGAGGATAGTGAAGGGCTCGAGACAGGAGACAACGTACAGCATTGCCGGCACCGAACTTCTTCTCAGTTCCAATGACGGAACCGCTGCGCTGGGCAGCATTGAGAGCGCTCTTTCCCTTGATGACCGTCTCTCTCTGGGTGGCTCCGCTGCGAGCCTTGGAGCCGATCTTGGTGACGTTGTCCCAGTCATCCATTTTGGGCGATCTGTCGTGTGTTGTGTTTGTGGTGAAGGTGGTTTGGGGTGCTTGCGCTCGTCGTTGGTATCGGAAAAAGAACAGGTGTGTGGTGTTCCTTTTCACTTGTGGTGGAGGTGTCGGTAGGTGAGTTGTTTGTGTAGAAGTTCACAAGGACCCCTTGATTTTTTGGTTGCGTCAGTTTTTTGGCTGGTCGGGTCCCGGTTCGGCGGCCTGGGCTTCCTTTTGGGGCTGCTGGGACAATGGGACCGGAATAAATATGGTGGAAGACGATGGACGGGGATGGATGGCAAAATCGGTGGACCTGAGTCAACCGGCGGAGGGAGGGTGGGAGGAGGGGCGCCCATCCCTGCATAGACGCACGCTGCCAGCAGGCAATGGAAAGCAGAACATTGGCGGGGTGAGGCGCTCCGGGCATTCGGGGCAGGGCAAGGCTGCCTCTCCCGGCGTCCAGCTGCTGCTGACTGTCTTTTTTGACTATTTTAGCCCGACTGCGCCACAGGGAAGAGCGCTGGGCACGGTCTCGCCGTGGCCCGTGGCGGCAGCGTCTCGTAAGCCCGCTAAAATCCGAAAGCGGCCTCCCGATGAGTCCTCGCCGACAATGACTATTTCGGCGTTTGCTTCGCCGTTGTGCGACCTCTCATCCTCACATCTTTTACTTTCATCGTCGACGCTTTTCTCAAAACTTACCAATCCATTTTATCCTCAGCAGACCTCTTCAATTGACATCCCCAGGCCTCGGCAGCTCGAGAACTTTTCGGGAGAGGGTACAGAACAGCCCAGCCACCCATCTACCGCACTAACAATTCAACAAGCCACGGCCGAACAACTCAACTAGCCACGGCGTTTGGCGCAGTCTCGTGTATTACTAAGGCGGCGGTCGGACGCTCACACAACTTGAAATGTCTTGATCTCATCGAACATGCTTGTCGGCCCACTACCCGCCTCCTCCACCGAACCAGAGCCGGATCTGGCAGGAAGAGACCCGGCCAAGCTTCGTCGCGCTCCCCACTATCCGCCTTAGATGCTGTTTGGCCTTTGCTCATGTATCGTGTGCAGTCTCCGTTTCTTCCTTTCCATTGTCATCTTTGGCGGTGAAACACCATGACTCTTTTCTCGTCATAGCACAAGTTCAAGCCTGCCACGCGCCATCGCGCGCATCCATCCTCAGAGTCTACCTTGGCTACCTACCCTGCCACAAGTTCCGAATCACAACCCGCCCCGTTTCCCCGGAAAGCCCCAAAACCACCCGCGTAAAGGATGCAGGCTGCCGAGCCGGCGCCGCTCCGGCCGTTCGCCTTGCTGGCGGGCTTCGGCTACTACGTCCTGTTCGGGGGCTGGCTAGACACCGTCCTCCTCCTCGTCTTCTCGGCATGGAGGAACAAGCACGTCATTACGGATGTGCTCTCGGGGTACATTGATGAAGAAAAACTTCAGAACTCAGGCTCTGCAGTCCTCGGCTTCTCTCTCGGGCTGCTGGTCTTCAGTATCATCCGGCTCGTTATCTTTCTGACGAGTGACGACGAGGCAAGGTGGACGACACCGATGAGGCCGCTGCTCATCCCCGCCAAGACGACGCATCGAAGGACTTTCCCCGAGAAGCACGACTTTGCCTACTCGTATCTTGTTGTTGGCATCCCCGTCGGCTGGAAGGGGACTTATGGCGGCATGGTGTCGAGCGGCGTCGAGGAGAAGCGCAGCTGGCTGGACTCTTTCTCGCTCATGCCGCAGGATAGAAAGGGCTGGTTTGACGTTGACCCTGCCGAGTATCTCGAGAGAGGAAACGCCCACCTTGGACTGAGGGGGAAACTCGATGCATATCTCAGGTCTCAGGTACGGTTGAGCTTAAGCCAGATCTCGACGATGATTCTTTACTAACCGATCCTAGGGCGCGGATCCAGCGCAGTACCCTGGCGCATACCTTGTTACCGCCGCCAAGTTCTTGGGCTACAGCTTCAACCCAGTCTCTTTCTGGTATCTGTACTCGAAAGAGAAGGAACTGTCCGCCATGATTCTTGAGGTGAACAACACCTTTGACGAGAGGAGGATGTATTTCCTCACATCGGACACCATCCCGGCAGAGCAGCGCGTCAAGGCCGGAGGCAAGGACGACGTGCCAGGGACAACGTCACAAGACGACGAAGAGCCGGTTCCCAGTGCGCCGACAGCCAGGTTGACCAAACAGTGGCCAAAGGACTTTCATGTCTCTCCGTTCAACTCACGCAAAGGCTCCTATTCCCTCTCATCAGCGGACTTTTTCGGCGGCGGCGCACACAGCCCCTATAATCTCGACATCACAATCACCCTCAAATCCTCCAAAGACCACCCCAAACTGGTTGCTCGACTCTTCGCCACGGGCCCACCGGTCGACCCGGGATCTATGTCTTTCATCAGCAAGCTGGCCTTCCTCTGCAGCTGGTGGTGGGTCGGTTTCGTTACCTTCCCCCGCATCGTCAAGGAGGCCGGGGTGCTCTTCTTCCGCCGGAGTCTCCACGTCTGGTACCGCCCGGAGCCCCTGAAGCAGAGCATAGGCCGGCGCGCCGACGACACGGAGCGCCGCCTCGAGCCGTTCTTCCGCGACTACCTCCGCCACCTCGTCGAGCAGTCCTCCGCCCCGATCGCGGTGCGCTACGTCCCCTCGGGCGTCGACGCCGACGCCGCCCCGGTCGAGCTCATGCGCTCCCCCGCGGCTGAGAAGCAGCACAAGCGCGCGGAGGAGCTCGAGATCAAGGTCCTCACGCCCGCCTTCTACGCCCGCTTCGTGCACTACGCGCACGACCTCGAGGCCGTCTGCTGCGAGTTCCAGGACAACTGCACCGTCTGGGTCTCGCGCCCCGACCTGCTGCCCAAGCTGATCCTCAAGAAGCCCGCCCCGCCGCTGCGGACGACCAGCGTCCCGGACTTTCTCTACTTCAGGGCCATCAGGGCGCTGAGGCGGCGTCCGGAGCGCATCGAGCGGCCCCTGACCTCTCAGGGCGCCGCCGCGCCCGACGACGCCGGCAAGCGCGGCAGCTCGAGCGTGGAGAAGGTCGACATCCGCGACTTCCGCATCTCGCCGATGGACGGCTTCGTGCTCGCCAGCGCGGACCGGTCCCGGCGCGGCGAGTACCGGTCCCTCGTCCTGCGGGCGTTCCTCGCCGACCGCCTCGCGCTCGGCGCGGTCGGACTGCTGGACCTGCAGCAATTTATCCTGCGCGCAGGCCTGGCCTGGGTCCTGTCCTCGTTCGTCGCCCCGGTTCTCGCGACGCTGCTCGTGACGCTGTGAAACCATATCGTGAGGGTCTCCGCCTGAGTAAGCGCCGCGCAGCGTGGTGCGTGCAGGCTTAATGAGCGCATCTCACCGGAATGTGGCGGGCGAATACGGCGCCTGCATCAAGGTCCAAGGACAATAATCCAATTGTAAGAAAGAACAATAGGAATAATGCATCTATAACTCTCATATGCCGGCCCGAAGCCAAGAGACGCGGTGGGGGGGAAATATGCAGCATCTCCAGGTGCGATCTCCGGCCTCATGTACGTCGACGGTGATCAAACACACACACACACACACACGCATGCTGCACTCACCTGCATTGGCCCAGACCGTCCACTACTCCGTCTTCGTGGCCCCTCGTCATTGGGGGCCATGAGTGTTCTCTCCCCTCAGATAAGGCCAGCAACTAAAAGAAGACAATACATGACTTACTATAGTATGTAGTTGACATGTCGCCCGCAGATTGATTGTCCATCTGATTCGTCTCGTCTCTCGCTGTGACAGAGCTAGGAAAAGAGCGCTAGATTTCCGACTTACACCAGCTGCCAACGAGAATCCGTTGCCCCTCCTCCCCACCCCATCAACATTTGTATTTTCAGAGAGTATTTGAAATGTAAGCCGTCCTTCGGCGCTTCATTCCCGGCGGCTGACGGCACGTCCACCGAGAGGAGTGACGCGCGGGATTTTACATGTCGACTTGCATTACGGGAAACCCAGGTCACCCCTTAACCTGCACGCCTGACGGGCGTCCTGACTCATCGTCACCCGCGTCCTATCAGTCCGAACTCCTCCTGTCATTCAGGTCGGGAAGAATTTGTCAAAATGCAAAAAGTTTCCCAGTGGGTGCTCATCTGATGAATTGCACCCACCGCCGCCGCCGGGGCGGCCTATACGCTGAAGAGCAGCCCGGCACGGCTTCTCCGCCCCGATGCCGAGGAGACATGCCGGAGTTGCTGTCCGTGAAGCGGGTAATAACGTCACAATTGCAAAGATATATTGGTTAGAGGGGCCCTCCCACCGGAACTGATGGATTCCCAACTCCACGACTTTTCAAAGATTTGAAAATGGGAGCAGAGTGGGCTTCTCGCCAGAACAGAATAATGGCATGCGAGCCACTCAGCCCGTGCCCGGCCTTACTGTGTGACCTCGACTCGAGGTTGCCGAACGCTAACTCGCTAAACACCACTCCGGCGTAGCGTGTGCTTAAGGTACCGGGAAGCTGCAGGGCGCTAGCGCGGGCCCCGCACCGAATTCCAAATCGTCCCGTCGTTCAGAGGGATAGGGCGGGGTGAGGGGCTGCATTTGAGATATTCTTCTCGAAGCTCAATATACGTACGTACCTACCTAGGTACTCCAAAACTGTCTTATCAGCAAAACGTAGCTGTATACGTATGGCTCGACGAGAATTCCAGCTTGGATGATGGAAGGCAGCGTGCGTCCAAAATTACAAATTCTCAACATCTGCGAACCGGCTGACAATACAGCGTGACGGCGCGTGTAGCCGTTCCAAAACGCGAGGTTCGGTTTGATCCCCCCTCTTGCCGGCCCCCGCGGGCCCCTCCGCGGGGTTGTTTGCACGAAGTTCGAGACACACGAACATGTTAGCCGCTTGGTACGATACAGCGCGGGGAGCATCTTGGCTGGGTCGGCGAGGCGCCCCGAGCGGACATGCTGCTTGCTATGCTGCGTACAAGGATGGGTTGTTGAACGAACCGAACGGGATGGGACAAGGATTCCAGGATCGCCGCGAGCCTGCATCGCTGACAGAAACGTTTCCTGGATCTGATGTGCGGGGCGCGGGCGCCCCTCTCTCCTCGCCCTCCCCGATCATGTTCGAACCAGAAATTCGTCGTTCCGTGACGAGGTCCCGGATTCGGGGCGTTCGGGCAGTCCTTGATGCTGTGCGAGAGAATGGCTGAGTTGCGTATAAAGCTGGCTCGGTTCTCCGTGGCGGTTGTTTCTCCCTCCCTTCTGCTTCATCCAACTTGAACGAAACAGAAACACGCCGCCGTCAAAACATCTCGAGTCGTGCCGCAAGCCATCCCGCGTCGGAAACTTCCCACCAAGCTGCGCCGTTTCGGTCCCCCCTCCCCGGCACCTTTCAGCTCCTTTCTCGATTCGGTAAGTGAACGTCGTCATAAGGAGGTCGAGCGCAAAGGTGTTAGCGTCGGGAAGGCAGCTCGCGCGCGCCAGCTGAGACCTCGCAACATCAGATCAGCACAAGACCTTACCCCCCACCCCTACCCCTCCGTCCGTCGAAGAGGGAAACAAAAAGGGCTCGTCCCCGTCCGTAGTCGCCTCGAAGCTGCACCTGCAATGTTACTCCGATCAACTTAGAATAACCAATTCTTCTCGAAGCCAGAACAGACGGAAAAAAAGAAAACTTAACCTCAACCTCCTCACACCCAAGATGCCTCTCTCCGGACACTGCCTCTGCAAGGCCGTCACCTACAAGGTCGACGTTGACGCCCCCCTCCTGACCGGGTACGACCACTGCGACGACTGCCAGCGCCAGAGCGGCTCGACCTACTGTGAGTAGATTCTCGACTTCCCCTGAGAAATTGCCTGGAAACGACCGGCGTTGGTAGGCCTGATCATCGCTGACTCTTTTCCCTCTGCAGCTCTCGTTGTCGTCGTCCCCAAGGACAAGCTGACCATCAACGGCCCCACCAAGAGCTGGGCCGGACTCGGCTCCTCGGGCAAGGCCGTGCACCGCATCTTCTGCTCCGAGTGCGGCTCGCCGATCGCCCACGACCCCGATGCGGCCCCCGAGATCATCGCCCTCAAAGGCGGCACCCTCGATTCCGAGATCAAGAAGACCCTGAAGCCCGTGAGTTACTGCACCCGGTTTCCCTCTTTTGTCGTACAGAAGTTCGCTGATGTGGAGTTCATAGGATACCGAGATCTGGACCGTTGGCAAGCTGCCCTTCTGCCAGGAGCACCTGGAGAAGCCCTTTGAGCACATGCCTCAATAAGCGTCGAGCGTTTGTGCCCAAGGGAAAAACAGCACCGAACGATGGGAGACGGGAGGAACCTGCGGCTATGGTCAGAGGCTGGCGTCGAGCTTTATATGTGATGCGGGAGCACAAGGATGGGGTTGTAAGTGGAGAGTCCAGTGTCGCAGGGCTCGGAGCTGAAGTGGGTTGGCGTGAGAACCCGGAGGGTTCGTTGTGATGAAATCGGGCCCCTCCTTCCCGCTCCGACCCAATCCCGTCTTTACGATCTGGAGATGGGAAAGTACCTACAGTGTATTCCGTTAGGCAGGATCCCCTGAGCCCGAGAAGTCAAACTACATTCGTCTATAAACTGTCATATGCTTGTATCCCATGCCTGGTGATACTCTGATAGTGGTAGCTATGTCAACAGACAGAAGGCTCATGTCACTCACAGGAACGGATCAGGAAATCAGGGCAGACGCATCGTCTCACCATGTTCATTACTACTTATTACTCGTCAAAATATTTGAGCCACATTCGTTAATTCCGTAGCGACGTTAACGCGTCCCATAGTCCACTGCATACCTCCCCTCGTTCTGTTTACAAGCCCGCGAAAACAGCCAGACCAGCGGCGCCAGCAAGCAGACCACCGGCAGCAAAGGTAGGCATAGCGCCGCTGTCGGAAGAAGAAGAAGGTGTCGCAGCGGCATCCCCAGACGCCGTACCGGTAGAGCTGGCGGCGGTCGTGGTCGGGGTGCGAACGCTCCTACTGGTAGTCCCCTCGCTGGTCTCGGAAGCGGTACTGCTGCCTCCGGTGTTTGTCGCGCTGGCAGCCGCTCCAGTGATGCTGCCGGGGCCCTGAGGACCACTCGCCGTGTAGTAGAGCGAAACAGCCGTGTTGCCCTGAGCCCGGTCACTCGTAGCAGTAGCGCCGGTAGTGACGGGCGTGGCGGCCACCTCAATGTTGGAGTAGATGGCAGCATATGCGGCGGTGGGCGTGCCGGTGCAAAGGGCGTTGGAGGCCGACGAGAGAACACCGCTGTAGAAGGCAAGTTCTCTCTCGCTGCGCAGTCCGTGGACGAACAGGCATCGCTCGCAGCCCAGCTTCGCAGCGAAGAAGGAGCCGCCGCACATGCATTGGGCATGAGCTTCGAGGTAGATGGACTGGGTGCCGTTGGGCTGGCAGGCGGCCTCGATGCTCTCGATCTGGACGCAAGGGGGAACATTGCCGGAGCCTGTCTCGGGCTTGCAGAGCTTATCTTGGTCAGGGATGCTGTTCTGGCGAGCATCCAGCATGTTCGGGGCGGAATACGCCAGTGCGGATGGAAGGAAGGCCGCGAGGCCAGAGAAGAGGGTTGTCTGTCTCATGGTATTTGATTGGTGTGGGTGTTGTACTGATGGAGCTGCTTGATGTTCGAGAGGACAGAGCCAGCTTAAGCAATGAAGCTGTTGATGGGATCAATAATCACGGGATAATCCGTAAAGCTCTTCTGGTGTAAGTGGCGATGGCAGTAGTGAAAAGAAGAGAAAACAATGGACGGCAGAGAAAGTGGGAGAATTAAGAAGACGATGGCACGCGGGAGGCAGGCCGCCAAGCAAAGAAATGAGCATACATGCACGGTACCTTGTGACCTACCGCGTTTCCCTTACCCTGGATGATTAGGTAGGAGAGTATTAAGTACTACTTTGCCGAAACTGCGTACCCTCGCGCGTACCTACCTCAGCATCATCGTCTGGGCCGCTGCAGGAGCGGATCCGTGGAGTGACGCAGGCTAAACTGGAAGGCACCGCGGCCGCTGGAACAAGGTTTGGTCATTTCTTACCGCACTAGGCCGGTTTGAATCGTAAGTGAGCAGTTTGTGTGATAGCTTTTACCGCAATTGTTGTCGTCGCCGATGCGCCATTAAATCCGAGAGACGTCTTGGTGTTGGTGTTGGGAATGTCGTCCAAGAGCGTTGGTGCGGTGTTGCTGCCCATGGGGGAAATTTGGTTTGCGGCACAGCAAATAGTGACTCGATATGCTGCAAACCGACCAGTGACGGGCCGCGAAACATCTCGCACCGAGTTGATCCGAAGGACGGCCTTTCCCAAAGGGGACTTCAGTGTGTCCTGGCAGGGATTGTGGTATCCACTGGTACTGCGACCTTGAAAGCTCGGGCAACCGCCGGAGCTTGGGCTTTGAGTCCCCATTGGTGCTTTCACAATCGCCAAGAGGTCGAGGACATCGTCAGCAAGCCGCCCGATCTCCGTGGCAGCTCCAGTGACACGATCAAGGCCTGTCGGCGTCGGCTCCGAGACCATTCGATTGTCCCACGAACATGTCTCACTATGTGGTACTGATTCGGCCCAATGTTGCTGACACACACTTCCAAGACCGAAGATGACCTTAAACCCACCGTATTCGAAACGTGTGCGTTCAAACAAACTCTCAACTTCATTCCGCGTAGCTGCACACTCGTCATTTACGTTCTTCATCATCCCAGGCCCGCAAACCGTCGATTCACCAAACAGGGTCCGTAGTCTTGTTACACGCCGTTCTCGCCATCGTATTCTTTATTAAACGGCCCTGGGCATTCATCAACATGACGCTACATCATACAGTCCCGTGGTATTTGACAGAAGGACTGTCAAATTCATGTCTTGCTGGTCGCCATCGTTAATTCCGACCCGAAATCAAAGTCCTGAACGAAATACCTCATTCTACGCTTGGATTTCGCATCATTCGCGCAAGCTAACAACCTTGCCTCTTGATAAAGATTGGCTTGCCTCCCAACATGAGCATCTCACAATACGACCGTACTCTATCGATACACCGAAGGGAACCGCAAACTCCAGTGTTTTGATCTCAAGCGAATGGATAGGTCTGCTCACCTGCTACTTGACGTAAAAATAGACAAGGCTCGAGACGCATAGCCGAATACTCCCGCACTTCCGAGGGGCAAAGGACACGCCACGGATCCCACGCTTGTGATTTCTAGTGGCGAAGCAGACACGGTGCTCTTTGGATTCCCATCAAAGAAACTGCCGCTAGTCGATATATCCTCCTGCGGGGTGTCGACTAGGGAAGTGCTAGAGTTCGCCGGATTCGACGCCTTCTTCCAAAGTCAGCCATCAGCCTTACTCGCATACCAGCCTGTTCTGCACACACTCAGCCGCGCCAAATCACTGTCGATGATTCCCGCCGTAGCCTGCCTACATTATTGGGCCTGCTGTGCAATTGCTACTAGACGTGTCGTCAGCTGATGAGACATGCAGATATAGCCTGCCGTGCTGCACAGGGAGTCGTCTTGGTCTCTTCAGCCATAAGCAAGGCTCTCCATTCACACCAAACTGTTTCTCTTGGACCCCAAAGCCACAAGCCGAGTGGCTTGCTGCCGGTGTGGCAATTCGCTGGCCTTTCCATGGTTTCACGGCACCAACTCGCCCTAGCTTCCTTGCATCTTGCCCCTCTTGGCTTGGGGTCATTCGTGGTGCGGACAATGCGTAAACAACGTACCTGAGCTAACTATCGGATCCGCGACGAAGCGATATGCTAGACAACTCAGCAATCGATACCGGCGGTTTTGCGGCTGACGGGTTTGGTGGGCTTGATGGCAGCTCCGGACAAGTTCTTAAATGAAGATTGTCTCTCTGCGACTCTCACTCACCTCCTCGGTGTCTCGTTCGACTCGACTTCTCACCATCCCTCGAGTCCACGAATCCACTCTCAGCGTCCATGCACTTCTTTCAGATCTCACTGCTGGCCCTTGTAGGCACCGGCTCGCTTGCAGCAGCCGGGAGCAACGTTGAGAACCTCGAGAAGCTTCGCAACCGCCAGACTTCAACCCAAAGCCTCGTCGACGCGCTGGGAAGCTACGCCGATCTTTCCAGCTTCCAGCAGATCCTAAAAACCCTACCAGGACTTGTCAACGCCAATGTGAACAGGGGAGCCACGGTCTTGGTGCCCACCAACACCGCCCTCTCCAACTTCGTAAAGCTGAACAACGCCACGGACGTGAGCCAGCTCCCGGTGTCGAAGCTCCAGAGCATCTTCCAGTACCACACCCTGGACGCCTCCCTGTCCACGACGAATTTCAGCTCTCCCAGGGGTCTCACGGTACCCACGAAGCTCACTGATTCCGTCTACAACCTGCGAAGCCCCGGTCTTGCCTTGCTCAACCAGTTTGGAGCGGACGCCAATGGTCAGGTGCTGTACATCTCAAAGGACACCGCGAACCCGAGCAAGTTCCGCGTGAGGCAGTCTGCCGGGGAGAAGTCAAGCCTTCGAGCCGGCCTGGGCCAGTCGGCAGAGCTGACCGGCATCGACGGCAAGTGGGATGGCGGCTACTTCCAGGCCATCGACACGTGAGTACATCATCTCCGCCACCGCGCGAGGCCGACGTTGACAATCGCCACACAGGGTCCTCGAGGTACCGGAAGTGTGCTCAACCACGATCAAGAAGCTCTCGGACTCCCTATCTTCCCTCGACGACGCTTTGCGCAAGGTCAGCCTGTGGCAGGAGCTGGACAAGAAGCCCAACATCACCTGTCTCGGACCCAACACCGATGCGTTCAAAACCGCCGGCAATCCGGAGCAAAACCTGAACAACTCCGCGCTTACCGATGCACTGTTGTGAGTTTCCTGTTGCCTCATTCCTTGTCAGGCATTATTCTCCAGATCTAACGGTATAAAAGGTTCCATACTCTCCCCGAGGTGGCGTATAGCAACTTCCTGACCGACGGCCAGGAGTTGAAGACGCTCAGCAACCAGACCATAAAGGTCACGATCAGGGACAGTAACATCTGGTTCAACGACGCCAAGGTCGTCAACGCCAACGTCCTGTGAGTAAACGAACCCCATTCCCCAAAACCTCTAGACTTGGGTCCTGACCAGGACTGCTACCAGGACGAACAACGGCCTGATCCACGTCCTCGACCGCGTCATGTCCGCCGACGGCACTCCGGACGACGCGGGCTCGCCCTCCCCTACTTCCTCGGGCACCGCGAACCCCAGCTCCACGGGGAACCCGCCCAACGCCGGCAACGCCATCTCCCGCAACCTCCCCGCGGCGGGCGTCATTGCCTTCGCCGCCGTCATGCTGCTTACTTGAGAGGGTTTTCGAGGTTTGGGATTGGAGACTGTACGTATGGAGGACTTGATGTACAACGATCTGTATTCCAATGGTGTCGATATTGGTCGAGAAGGAGAAAAGTTGTCTAGGCTGGTGAACGTGCATGATCGAGTAAACTAGATCCAAGTGCCTAGATGATGTGAAGAATTCGCAATCCTGGTACCCATTTGTACTTTGTTGAAACAGCTTGCCTCCGAGACTCCAACGGCACCAAGTGTGGTCACTTCAAGGTCCAGTAATAACGGTACAGATCTTCTAACTGCGGCGAATGTGCCCCTTCATTGAATCGTATCTGTCGGGTAGCTTAAGAAGCACCGAGCCACCCGGCGTACCGCATCTCAGTATAGTATAGCAACTTTCGAACTTATGTAAAGCCTGCTCAACTCAGTCTGTATCATATGCCATATCCCCGCCTCTATGCCAAATATTCGTCGAAACGCCGCCCCAATGCATCATTCCCATGCCTCAAATCAAGGCCAAGACAGCAGCCAAGGCCGCCAACACCCACGACGCCGCCGTCCTCGCGCTCGCGTTCGGAAACTGCTTCTGGATCTCGCCCGTCTGCGTCGCCGAGACGGTGGTGCAGCTCGCGGTGCCGCACTCGTACCCGCTGGGACAGCACCCGGGGACGGGACCGCCCTCCTCTCCGCAGAGGAACCAGCCGCCCGCGCAGGTCTCGGTGGCCTGGGGCTCGGGCACGTCGGTTACGGGGACGACGACGGTGACGCCGTTGGTGATGATGGTGGTGGACGGCGTCGGCGGGCACGAGGTGGTCGCGCAGTCACGGCCCGTCTGGCAGCAGCCGCCTCCGGCGCGGGCGAGGCAGGCGTAGAAGCCCGTCGGGCAGAAGGGCGGCGTGTAGGTGGGGTTGTCGTTGCCGTCGCCTGATGTCGTTGACGTGGGACGGAAGGGAGGCACGGCGCCCGTGACGATGACGGAGGATGTCGGCGTCGTCGGCGCGGCCGTAGAGGTCGTGGTAGTGGTGGTGATGACAGTGCCGGGCGTCTGCGTCACAATGACGGTGACAGTAGTGGTGATGGTATTACCATCCGCAAGTGTCGTCGTCGATGCAGTGACTATGGTGGTCGTCACAACTCCGCCTCCGCCGCCTCCTCCTCCACCGCCGCCGCCGCCATTCGTGGCAGTACTGGTCGGCGAGGTAGTGGGCGCGGGTGGAGGGCTTGGTACGCCTTGATACAGTCAGCTTCAGCAGTACCAGAGAAATCATGAGAGAACCTACATCCGACGCCCTGGCAGACGTATCCCGGAATACAGCAACCGCCGCCCAGGTTAGCAGCACAGCTCGGCGAGCCGTTGGGGCATGTCCCCACGGGTCCGGCGCAGGAAGCGCCCTTCAGACAGCAGGCGACGTTTCCAACCTTCTCGTCCTCCACCTTGACGCACACCTCGTTGCTCATGCAGCACTTGTTCGGCGAGCCGATGGCGTCGCAGCTGTTCATGTTCGTGGGGCACGCCTGCCTGCTCTCGAGGATGTGCAGCGCCTCGGCCGCGCGCCGGAACTGCGACCAGCCCTGGCCGGAGTCGGAAATGTGCTCTGCGAAGGGAGGGCGGTAAGGGTAAGAGGCGTTGAAGAGAAGCGGGTCATCCGCCATGCGTGCGGCGAGGAGCTTCTCATGAGGTGTGAGAGGCGCGGCGAAGATGTCATCTGCGAAGGCCAGGTCCTCAGGGAGGATCTTCTCACCGGCATTCGGTGACATTTTGCGAATTGCCGTGGGGTTGTTCGCATTTACGTGGGCTGCGATGAGAACCATGAGCGAAGAGGGCAGACCGAGGAGTGACATTGAACGCATGGTGATTGACTCCAGGCAGATAGGCCTGCTCGCACTGCTGGTCCTGTGAGATGTTGGTGTTGTAAGGTGAGGCAGGTGCAAATGAAGCCCAAGAGCGTGCTTCACCGCAATGTCACCGACGACCGACAAGCCAAAGAGATCGAAGTCCGGATATGAGCGTCAATCTTTCGGCTAGAATACTTGTCGTCGCTCAGATTGAAGTAGTTTTCGTGGTCTTTGTCAGGAAATTAGTGAGGCGTCGCGGGTCGTAGGATGAGTCGAGGCGGGAAATCGGTGGCTGGGGCAACTGGGAGGGAACGGGACGCGGCGGACCTACACACCTGCAAGACGATGGAGATTGTCCGGGGGTCTTTTGACACCTCACCGCCCCCGTCCTCGTATCCGACCGCGATGTGTTTTCCAGTAGTCCTGCTGCAGCGAGACACGTAGGCGTCGGGGGGTCTAATCACAACAATGCGTTTGTTGGCGTTGCAGTTGTTTGTTTCTTGTCCTTCTCTCTTCCGCGGGAAGGCAGTTAGGGATACCTGGACGGGGTGGCTGGACTTTGTTCGACCGTTCGTCTGAGGTACGTACCTGCTTCATTAGGCAAACTGTACGGAGTAGTGTAATAGGTTATTAGTAGGTACCAAACTGTAGGGACCGGTAAGGTTCAGGTGCCTGGAGTGAGGGCGCTGACAGCCGTTAAGATACGTCATTCAGGGCCTGGGCGGGTCGAGATCCGGCAAGCTTCAGTGGACGGGGCGGGAGACATGCACGCCCGCTGTCTGCTGTCAGGGATCCCGGAAGGTTTGCAGGGGTTCACCTTCGGTACGAAGGCGCCTGGGCGGGGGCTTGAAGATACCCGCGCAGATGGGTCAGGCACCTAAGCATCTGCAAGACTCGGCATACTACTGCTCCGCGAAGACATGGGGAAATGCAGGAGTAGATGCAAGTCCATCCGGCTTTACATAGTAGTGATGAGTTTGGGTATTGATATCGAGAACTTTTCTGGGTATGTTTTCAGGTGATCATACATATAATACATCGTAGTATACAAGAGCTGCCGTAAATCCTCCTACTTATCAGAACAGAGCCTCGCCGTGGTCTGCTTTGCGAGCGTCAACTTGCAGCTTCTCCGCAAAGGTCAGGGCCTGGCTTTGCTGCGTGCCGCGCATGAACGAGTTGCACAGCAGCGCCGTCGCGACGCTCACATTCAAGCTGTCGACCATGCTCGAGGCGCCGAGCATCCGGGGAATCGTGATTTCGTGAGTTGCCTTCTTCCGGACATCGTGCGGGAGGCCGGTACCCTCGTTGCCGACAACCAGAATGCAGGGCTTCTCCGACATGGGATCGAACTTCTCCACCGTGTCGAGGGTCCATTGGCGGGTTTCGCTGCGCGATCCTGCAGCCGGCGCTACAGCCGCAAAAGTGGTCCATCCGGCTTGTTGGGAGGCATCGAGGAACGACGAAGCATCGTCGACGGTGAAAATCTTGAGTTCCTCTGCGGCCCCAGCAGCCGCCTTCAACACCGTGGATGAGATCGGGGCCGATGTGCCCTTAGTCACGACGACGGCAGAAGCACCGAGATAACGAGCTGAACGGAGAATGCCACCCAGGTTGCCCGGGTCGAGAATCTGCATCAGCATAAGAACAAGCGGGCGAGGAGATCCTTTCTTCCAAGGAATCAAGCCTTCTGTGCCGTTGATGTCCAAATCTTCCTTGGCCTGCCGGGCCACAGAGACAGGGTACCCGCCCAACTCGCTCGACTCGGGCCCAAGGCCAAGAAGCGGCAGCTGAGGAAGAGGCGATGCCTCAAGGATGAGGCCGTTATGAGGCCGTCCCTTGCTCATCTTGTCCATCAGTCTTTGATCGGTCTCGCGCAGGCGGATGACCGGGACCTCCCTCTTCTTGGCCAGCATCAGAATCCATTCGTCGTCTTTCGTCTCCCTCTTGTTGTCGCCGTCATAAATGTAGAGGTTGTATAGCTTGCGTTGTGAGTTCTTCAAGGCAGCTTTCACGACCGACCGGCCAAAGAGGAATTGCGAGGCCGCGGTAGTGTAACGGATCGAGGGAGGAAACCCTCTGGAATCGTCTGCATCCGAATCCTCGCGCGAGCGGGGTCGTCTCCGGTCCTGAGGCGCAGCGCCGCCCCTATCGAACTCTCGGCGGACGTCTCTCCGCGGTGAGCCAAACCGTGAAGACGCAGAAGTATCCTCGCGCGGCCGTCTCCTGTCCTGAGGCGCAGCATCGTCCCTGTCGAACTCTCGGCGGACGTCTCTCCGCGTCGAGCCAAACCGCGAAGACGTAGAAGTGTCCTCGCGCGGCCGTCTCCGGTCCCGAGGCGCACTGTCGTCCCCTTCGAGCTCCCGGCGAGCCTCGCTCCGCATCGAGTTGTACCTGTCCGCGCGCGGCTCCCGCGTCCAGGGCTTTCCAGAGCCACGCCCGAAGTTTTCTCTCCAAGCGGAGCCGGGCCGCGGCGAGGCATCGTTCTGTCCACGCTTTCCATTCTTATCCAAGAGCTTGGAGACCTTGTCCTTCAGTTCGCCGCGGTTGAGTTGGTAGACCATGCTCTTCTTTCCAAAGGAGTATTCGGGATCATTGAACCGCTTGCTCCGCGACTTTCTTCCGCCTTCTTGTTCCTGCTCTTCCATCTTCTGAAGCGCTTTCTTTGGTTTGAAGTGATGTTCCCGACCGCCATCTCGATCGCGACCACGGGGACTGCCAGCGGCATGCTTGAATCGATCAGCGAAGGCATCTGGCGAGCGTTTGGGTTCGCGTTCGCGTCCGCGTTCGGGAACGTTTCGGGAGCGGCTCCGGCCACGCTCCTCTCTAGCGCCAAAGCCGGTGCCGTTGCTGCGCGAGCGATCGTTCGGAGAGCGAGGTTTGTCAGAACGCCGCAGGCCGCGGTGGATTGCAGAGAGCGATGAATGTCGCACCAGCGCGGCGTTCAAGGGGTGCCCGTGGAGCTGGAAAGCTCTATGGACCACATTGTTCGTACGCACGACGCCCCATCTAGACAGGAGACTCATTGCAGTGAAGATCGGGAGTGAGCCGATGTCTTGATGTCGAGTATGTGTTAGGACATTGTAAGAGAGCAGGCAGTAGGCTTGATGCACATGCACAGGACCGCGTGTTGGTCTCGACGGCACTTTTTTTTTCTGCCATTCTACTTTTTCCCAAGGGACCAGGGCGGTGAGGGGTACATCTGCAGGGGCTGAGAGACACTGATTGGGCGAAGGCGTCCCTCCTTGGTCCTCCACTCAACGACCCCCGGCAAAGGGCGGAGTACTTTCCTTAGATACCTAGGTACCTATTACCGGCACATTAATGAGAACGCGGTTTCGAGCGTCGCGTCGAAGCGCGGAATACCGACCACCGAGTGTTCCAGTAATAATCCTCAACTTTGACTTACGTTCTCCCATCTCCCGACTGCGAATACACACCCCTCGCCGACGACTTTTGCGAGGTTGACCATTCTTTAGTCTTTCCCTCAATCCCGCCACCGCCGTTCCTTGTTGCGCATATTGTCAGCCGCCGCAACGCGACCCTTCATATGCCTGCCCTCCGCACCGTGTCGCATCATGGAGGACTTGCTCAATGGCGTGGACGACGACCTTGCGCCGTCCATGATGGGCTCTCCGAGCGATGCGCTTTTGGGGTTTGAGACAGAACCGATCCCGTCCGACTTCGATCACGACCCCGCCGGCGAAACCACGGCCGACCTCGGTGTCGGCGCGATGCTACCAGAAGCTGCGATCAACGGCGATTATTACCCGGAAGCCATGGCAGCTAGAGATCCGGGTGCTACTCCTGAAGCCATTCTGGACGATAAAATGTCAACCACGGAAGAGGATTTACTCGCTCTTCAATCCATACTATCGCCGGCTGGCGATGTACCTCCCGTCGCCGTGGAGGACGCCAGGAAACAGGACGCCACGAAACAGGACACCATGGAACAGGACGCCACGGAACAGGTCGCCATGGAACAGGAAGCCGTGGAAGAGGTCGCCATGGAACAGGAAGCCGTGGAAGAGGTCGCCGTGAAACAGGACGGCGGCCAAGAAATCGTACCAGAACGATTGCGCCCGGCCGTTTTCGAGATCCTACTGCCATACATGCCACTGGAGGAGCGCGCAAAATATGGCACGATCAAAAGCGATGTTGTGGATGAGGTATTCGAAGAGGTATCCGGTCCCGAAGGAGAATTGTGGTATAAGGTGGAGTTTACAGACGGGCGGCGAGACATTGTGAGTGCACCTTTTTCTCTCCATCTCTCTTTCTCCTGATCTTTCTCTCTTTATGACCCTCTTTGGTTTCTTTCTACTAATTTCCCTTCTTTGCCTCCTGCGCCTGCCTCTTTTGTTGCCTCTCTCGCTGCTCGCCCATTCCTATTTCAGTTGTCAATTCATGGTCCTCAGTTCTCCTCACTCGAGCAACATATTCTCTTCCAGTTCCCCTCTACTCCCTCGCATCACCTCTTTCCCGTCTTCCTCCCTCTCCTTGACACTTCGATCAATCGCTCTCCATCTCTTTTGGTCAGATCTCTTCACATCTCCTGCCAAATTTAGCTGTTTTGCTTTGAAAGCTCCTGCCATTTCGTGGCTCTTCAGCGAGTTGCTTCGAAACTCCCCAGACACCTCTTCAACTGATCTTTCCTCTCTCTCTCTCTCTCTCTCTCTCTCTCTCTCTCGCCACTTTACTGACACTACCAAAGATCGCTTTCGAGGAGCTCATTAGCTACGAGAGAGGTGAAGTTGCTCTTCGAAAGATGCAGGGCATGGATCTTGACAGCGACTACGAGGTCGCCGAAACGCGCGGAAAGAAGCGTTCTTGGCAGAACAAGTGGGAAGACTCGAATCTCGATTCCGATGCCGACGCCATGGACCTCGACGACGAAGATGAAGACATTCTCCGACGTTCAAAACGTCAACGCAGTAGCAGTCACCGCCAGACCCGCCGTACGTCCATCCTTGACTCCGAGGACGATGATCTTTTCTCCCGCCCCTCTCGCCGTCAACGCACCGCGACAACACAAAGTACACGCCAAAATTCCCACGTCCTTTCTGATGACGAAGATCGACCCGCTGCACGTTCATCGAAACATGAACCCCCAAAACCTAGCCGCCAGCTGCGCGAGCGCACACAGAAACAGCTCACCCTCACTAGCATGGCTTTTGGTAATGGCCACTTGAGTCGGGACGACGACCTAGATGAGCTGTCTCAGGACCACCCCGCTCATCAGTCTGACGGAGAAGACGACGACTTTATGCTAGTCACGTCTGATCTGCTCTCCAAGCCTTCTCAGGAGAGACGGAAGAAGTCGAAACGCCTCAAAGGCAAGGCGAAGGCCACAGCGGAAGCAAGGTCCCGTGGCTCATCAATCGAATTCGAGGACCGTCGTCGTTCGGGAAGGTCCACAAGGAACAAGGGCAGCATGGTTGATCTCGCGCTCATGAACGAGGAATCTTTCTACGCCGAGGAGACTGCACCCGTCGGAGCTCCAAGGGTGTTGAACATCAAAGAAGTCTTCAAACAACCTCCCCATGACTCGCCATTCGTCACTTTCCATTCCGACATCTGCAGCACTTGCAACACAGGACCTGGTGCCAACAAAGGTCAGCTTATTTACTGCCAGGGCTGCTCCGTGTCATTTCATAAAGCTTGTCTCGGGTACCGGTCAGCCAGAGAACACGTCGTCACCAAAGTGGGCGTTGATGACTTCGTTCTTCAGTGCAAGTTTTGCATCGGCGGCTACGGCAAGAAAGATGCCAATGCCCCTCGACACCACAATTGCCAGGAGTGTAAGAAGGCCGGACTCTCGTGTGCTGCATTCGCACCCAAGAGAACCCCAAAGCAAGAGGAGAAGATTCGGATCGAGAACGGCGGCGTCGATCCCGTCGCGACTGTTAATCCCTCCCTCATCAATAACGCCGATAACGTCCTGTTTCGCTGTACCATGTGCAAACGCGGCTGGCATTACGAGCATCTTCCGTCAGCACATACAGACTCCGATGTAACTGACATCCGAGACCAGCGTCTCTCGGAATATTCCGTGGATTGGAAGTGCCATGAATGCGGCACGACTTCTCACAAGATACAGACCTTGGTCGCATGGCGACCTGCCGACAAAAAGTCATTCGCAGAGGGAATGACCTTCACCGACCTGAGCGAGGACGAGAAAGAATATCTCATCAAGTGGCAAGACTGCTCGTACTTCCACTGCGACTGGATGCCCGGAGCTTGGGTCTTTGGTATTGCTTCAGGTACCATGCGCAACGCCTTCGCGAAGAAGGACGCAGATCAGAATCTTTGCTTGAAGATGACCAAAGCCGACGCCATTCCGGAGGAATACCTTCTTCCAGACATCATTTTCGTCGCCAAGGTCAAGCATGCACGGGCTCGCACACTCGAGGAGGAGATGGAACGGATCGGGTCTGTCGATAAAATCTACGTCAAGTTCCAAGGACTCGGTTACGACGAGGTTGTTTGGGACAAGCCCCCAAAGCCGGATGCCGGAGAGATTTACAGCGCATACAAGGCTGCATACTACGAATACCTCAACCTCAGGTACTTCGTCAATCCTTCGCCTGCCAAGATGAAGGAGCGAGTGAAGCAATGGAAGGAGGAAAAGTTCACCGCCTTGGAAAAGCAGCCCGCCGGCATTCGCCGTGGTAACCTCATGGCTTATCAGCTTGAGGGCGTCAACTGGCTTCTCTACAACTACCACGAGAACAAGAACGTCATTCTTGCAGACGAAATGGGACTCGGAAAAACGGTTCAAGTGGTTAGCTTGATCTCAGCTCTCACTCACGGTGAACCGAAGGTATGTCTACTACCTCCCTATCCACTGTATTAGCCCATAGCTGACTTTTCTCCCCAGTGCTGGCCCTTCCTTGTTGTTGTACCCAACGCTACATGCCCAAACTGGCGTCGAGAAATCAAGCAGTGGGCTCCAGATCTTCGTGTTGTCACCTACCATGGCGGCAAGCAAGCGCAAGACCTCGCGTATCAGTATGAGCTTTTCCCAAATCGTTGCCAAGACATCAAAGCCCACGTCGTGGTCATGTCTTACGACTCAGCTCAGGACGATCGAACAAGACACCTCTTCCGTTCTGTCCAATGGGCCGGTCTTGTGGTTGATGAGGGCCAGCGGCTGAAGAACGACAAGAGTCTCCTCTACCTGGCTCTGAAGGCCATGCGATTTCCGTTCCGACTGCTGTTGACGGGCACACCTCTGCAGAACAACAAGCGAGAGCTTTTCAACTTGCTGCAGTTCATCGATCCGACTCAAAATGCGGAGAAGCTCGATGAGCAATACAACGAGCTGAACGCGCAAAACCTCCCGGAACTCCACAGCCGCATCAAGCAGTACTTCCTCCGAAGAACCAAGGCTCAGGTCCTGAAGTTCCTACCGCCTATGGCTCAGATCATTGTGCCTGTTTCCATGTCGATCCTGCAGGAGAAACTGTGCAAATCGATCATAGCGAAGAGCCCTGACCTTATCAAAGCCATCTTTGCCGACGACAAGATCAACAAAAAAGAACGCGGAAGCCTGAACAACATCCTCATGCAGCTCCGAAAATGCCTCTGCCATCCGTTCATGTACAGCGAGGCGATTGAAGAGAGGACTGTAGACCAGGTCAAACTACACCAGAACCTGATCTCGGCATCTGGCAAGTTGATGTTACTGAACCTTATGTTGCCCAAACTCAAGGAGCGAGGCCACCGCGTTCTGATCTTCAGTCAGTTTCTCGATCAACTAGACATTATTGAAGATTTCTTGAATGGCCTTGGTTTCCAGTACAGACGCCTCGATGGAAAGATCAACAGTCATGACAAACAGAAGCATATCGATGCTTTCAATGCGCCAGACTCCGAAGTGTTTGCCTTCCTCCTGTCGACAAGAGCGGGTGGCGTCGGCATCAATCTCGCTACAGCCGACACCGTGATCATTCTCGATCCAGACTTCAACCCGCATCAGGATATCCAGGCAATCTCGCGTGCTCACAGAATTGGCCAGAAGCACAAAGTCCTTTGCTTCCAGCTCATGACGAAAAACTCGGCCGAGGAGAAGATCATGCAGATTGGCCGCAAGAAGATGGCCCTGGACCACGTTCTGATTGAATCTATGGACGACACGGGAGAGCCTGACGATCTGGAGTCCATCCTCAAGTTCGGAGCATCAGCTCTGTTCAGCGATGATCAGAGCGAAAAGGACATCGTTCGCTACGACGACGCCAGCGTCGACAAACTCCTCGATCGATCTCACATTGAGCAGACAAAGACTGGCGATGACGAGTCCGCCGAGTCGCAATTCTCTTTTGCTCGAGTCTGGGCCAACGACAAGGGAGGATTCGAGGACAACTTGGCAGAGGAGAATGAGCCCACAGTCAACCCGAACGTGTGGGAGGAGATTCTAGCAGAGCGAGAGGCCGAAGCCAAACGAATCGCGGAGTTGAACAAGGAAACTCTTGGCCGTGGCGGCCGTCGGCGTCAGGTGAGCCAATGGCGTTTTCTAGCACATGATTCATGCAGCATGGCTCACATTTATTTAGGTTGTTAACTACAAGACGAACGCTATCGTGGCCGACGTGCCTGCCGACAACAGCGGCAGTTCCGATAACGACGGAGACTTCGTTGGTGATGGTGAGGATGAGGAGCCTGATACTGACCCAGAAGATAGATCTCCAAGAAACCTATCGAAAGGTAAAGCCAGAAAGCCTGCTTCTCCTTTTTCGACTCCCAAAAAGAAGACCATCAGCAAGAAACTCAACGTTAACTCGTCAACCAAACAGAGAACACCCCAGCGAAAGACACCCAGAACCAACGCGTCGGCCAAAGGCAACCAGGCCGTAAGTCCGACAAAGTCGGCCAAATCAACAAGATCAACCCCCCGCAAGCAAACTTCCAAAACAACGTCAACCTCCAAAACTACCAAGGAGTCTCCCAATTCGGAGTGCAAGGTGGACGAGGAGGCTACCAAACAGACCCCAGACTTGGCCAGTATGGGAGACCAACTGGTCAAGCCGATCGTCCCACCCAAAACGGATGGGCAGTTGGCCAAGAAAATACCTCCTTCCACGGTGGAAGCAGAGTCGACCTCCCAGATCCTACCTCCCTCACCCAGTCCCACACTTACTCCAAACCCACACAGCCCGGAGGCCGAATCTCGTTCGCCAACGGCAGCCAAAAAGGCCGACCTCGAAAAGACGCCGTGCCAGAAACGCGAGACCTAACCTGGCTTGACATTAATCAAGGCTCGTCCCAGGTCGCTGGAGCATCTGGACCACGGCCATTCGCACCGGTCAATGCTAATCACAGTTCAGCGAAGCCTCGCACATCAACCTCCGCATCGCAGATTTTACACCCTAACGCAAATGCATGTGCCAAATGCGACTTGCCACATTTCAGAAGACCATGCCCAATTTTCGACTCTCAAGTTCAGCTACGTCTTGCTCTAGATGAGGTCAAGCGTTGGCCTCGACACGCAAATAGCGTAGCAGCAGTAGGAGTCCTGCGCGAGAAGCTACATACCATAGTTACGCGGGACCGCAGCCAACAGGCGTGACAACATGTACACAGCCTTTTTTCAAAAGCCCGACGAGCGGGCAGGTTCGGAAGGCGAACGGGAAGGGGAGGCATATGTGGCCAGAAGATAGGGAGGCATATTCAGGTCTATCCACTTGGTCCACTGAGACGCCTGCATGGAGTTGTATACAGGCAAATAGACATTACTCATCGCAGGTAGCATGTCCTTACGGAACGTAGAATTCTTGAGATCAACGCTCCGTTGGACTTGTTCAACAGTGAAAGCACAGCTGTTTGTCACGTGGTGAGGTACAAACCAAGAATGCAGGTAACCGTATGAAATGCAGCGGACCTTATTTTGGTTGAGCAAACGACGATGCGACGAATCTTTTCTCTGTCCTGCAGCAACTGCTGTGGTAAAAGGATCTGGCCTCCAAGGCGCCAGGCTTTCATGCGTGATCCTTTGGCATCTTGGTCTGGAACCTGTGTCCACCCTGCACGTCAACGGAGAGCTTTCAAAGTCATCTTTTGAGTACGTGCCTCGGCGACTCCAGAGGAGCTGGGTCGCGGTCGACGGCATTATAGACGAGGTGCAGTCCTTGCCTCCTCCCCGTTTGCATGTCCTGCCGGAGACCCTTGGACTTCCTTTCCGTTGCCCTAGCTGGTCTGGTTCTCTCACATCTCTATTTCTTCTCCCGCCTCTTGACTCTTTCGTCGTACTTCCCTCCCCCTCGCACGCTCAACTCAGCATGGACTCGATCCTGAACCAATCCTCCTCTGACCAGTCGTGTTCACCCCCGGCGTCGAGAGCCTCAACGCGCGACACCACGCCAGAGTTTGACCCCTCTCCCTCGGCGGCAGCGAACGGCCCCGGGAGCATGCGGATGTACGGCATGGAAAACTCCAACTTGCAACAGGTCGGAGATCACCGACTCTCTGGCGGTGTGACTCCCGCCATGTTTCGTCGTTTTAATCAACAGCATCATCATCATCAGCAGCAGCAGCAATCCCTCCTTCACCAGCCTCAGCCCCAGCACCAGCAGGTCCCGGTGAGACACGTACTCCCCAACTTCAACGCACCACGCAGCCTTGACGCACCGAACTGGCGGATGGGCATAGGGATGGGCTCCGGCCGAGGCCAGGGCCAGGGTTCCTACCACACAATGAACTCGACCAGCGCCCCGGAGAGCATGATGATAGGATCTCCGGTGACGGAGCGTCACGTCGCCCCGGACTCGCACCGAGACAGCATGGGCGTCGACACGAGCGGCTTCTACGCCTACTGCCTCGACCGCGGCAACGGCAACTACACCAGGCTCGTCCCAGCAGACTGCCTCCCGCCGCTGGTGGGCATCCCGGCCGTCCAGCACGGCGCCGACGGCATGCTCGTCCTCCCCGCCCCGCGCGGCCTCGATCCTCAGATCCCCCCGGGCGGCACCGTCCAGCCCGTCACATTCAAGGTACGGCCTGATTTCTTTCCACAAAAACAAAAGCCCTTCAGCCAGATCTTTTGGCGCTGAATGCTTCAGACACCCCCGCCGTCGCCGGCACCGGTCTCTGACGCTCTTCAGGTAATATTGGTTCCTCCCCCCTCCTCCCCTTCTGCTATTGCCTTGTTCGACCCACGGGAGTGCCCCCCTCGTCCCTCCCTGCCTTGAACCATGTTGCTGACGTATTGTGTCACCAAAACAGAAGAGAATCGATCACATTATCGCGTCCTCGCCCGCCACGCCCAAGAAGCCTAAGATCTACTGCGACAAGTGGGTTCACGAGGGCGTTTGCGCCTTCACGCAGCAGGGCTGCAAATACAAGCACGAGATGCCCCTGGACAAGGCCACTCAACACTCTCTGGGACTGTTCCACGGCCTTCCGACGTGGTGGAAGAAGCAGCAGGTGGAGCTGCAGAGACAACAACAGCAGCAGCAGCAGCAAGATTCGGAGGCGTTCTTCGATGGTCGCCAGGCGCAGCAGGGAGCTCTGCCATCGCCCATCCGATCGGAAAGGGGACTCCCGAGCCCGGCGAGGACGTCGCAGTCCTGGAGACGCGTCGAGAGCATCAAGACTCACGGGCCCATCGGCTCGGTGTCGTCCTCGAGACAGAACGGAGGCGCGTACAGGTCTTCCACCGGTGAGTTTATCCACGCACCAGCTTAGTTTGGACCGAAGTTGACGACAGGTTCAGAGCCAAGATCCGTACACCAGTCGAGCATCGACTCGCCCACCTCCCCTTGCGTCTGGGGCCCCATCGGCCCGCCCTCGAAGCAGGCGTCCGAGCACAGCGACCTGTACCACCAGAGCCTCGGCGGCTTCGGCAGCTCGAACGGCTTTTCGATGCAGAGCAGTAACCTGGGTGACGGCGCGGGCGACGGTCGTGCCGGCTCACGGTTCGAGACGATCTAGAACATCGGCGGGAATAACGTCCGGAATGGATAAATGGGATAATCGAGAGGCAATGAGAATGAGATACGACGCATGACGAGATCAGGGGTATTTGCCGGGGGAGTGATAAAAATATCTTTTATTCCAGTAAGGCCGAAGGGAATGTATGCATTATAGAAGACATTCACCAGAAGTAGAGGCAATCGCTCTACGAGAAGACCCCTCTGCTGCTATGCATCGTCCTTTTTTTTTTTCCTCTACTATCCCAAAAGAAACCTACGACAGGCCCAACTCACAACCAGGTGAGGCTCCAGGTCTCCTTTCCGGCGCGGAAGGGCACGACCTGGATGTCGCCGCCCTGGAAGACCTGGCTGACGACGGCGCCGCCGCGGGTGAGGCGGATGCGCTCCTTCTTCTCGTCCTCGAAGCCCCCGTAGAACTTGCGGCCGTAGTGCGCGACGAAGCCCTCGAGGGCCTCCTGCGTGATCTCCTCGTCCTTGAGCTCCCCGCGGGCGACGGCCTCGTCGAGCGCGGTGAGGAGGTACTGCACGGCGTAGGGCTGGGTGAAGACGCCGGCGGCGGCCTTGGCGGGCCCCGTCTTGGAGGTGATGGGGTGCGGGGCCGAGTCGGTGCCGAGGAAGAACTTGCCGTTGCTGTTGACGACTGCGTTGAGGAGGGCTCTGCGGTCGTGGGGGAGCTGGGGGGAAAGTGGTAAGTGGATGGATATGAGATCAGGGGGAGGTTGTTGGTCGAGGTCTACCTTGGCCACGGGCTTGCAGAAGTTCATCTGTGTGCTCGTTAGCCTGAATGATATACTTCGTACACGTTATGGGGCTTCTTGAATCATACCGCGTCACCGACAACGTCGTCGATGGTGATGAAGAGGTGGTGGCTGACATATTCGGTTAATAGGGGTCCTAGTTTCGATGAAGCAGTCATACTTACCAAGTAATTGTGCCAGCAACGTTGGGGCCGCTTTCAGGATGTCAGCTTGCACAATGGATAGATGCGCCATCTCGGGGCTCACCATTGCTTGACAGCCTCGACGGCTTCGGCGGTTGTGCAGTGCTCGAGGACTACGATATCAGTATAGCTCTACTAGAAACAGTTAGGGTCTTCCTACTGATTCTGAGCTTGGGGTACTTGGTGTGAAGAGCCTTGAGAGTAGGCAGGAACTGCGAAGGGCATGAGTGTCTCCGTTCAGGACTGGCACAGGGCGGAAAGTTTCCGCTCACCTTAGACTCCGCGTTGAGGGTCGTGATGTCACTTCCAGCGTGGGAAGGGCACTCTCCGTGCAGGCACAGAATCAGGTCAACCTCCTCCATGGCCTTGAAGACCTCGTGGAAGGCATCGTAGTCGACGACACCAGCCGAGCTGTTGGTTGTGACGCCAGCAGGGTAACTGGGAAAAGTCTGGGTGTCAGTCTCTTTCCCTTGCCCATCCTATTTCTTGCAAAGAAGACAAACCTCTTCACGGCCGCGACTCCGGCCTTCTTCGCCTCCCTGATAGTCTCCGGGGTGACGTCAGGGTGCAGGTAAAGCGTCATTAAGAGCTTGACCTCGTCCTGGCCCAGAGCCTCCTTGATGCGGGACGAGTAGTCCAGGGCCATCTTGACGGTCGTCACAGGCTGAGGAGACAAGTTGGGCATGATCAGAGCGCTTCATTCACGGAAGTTAGTTACCGGCCTTCATTATCACAACCCGAGGGGGGGTGGCTAAAGGCACCTGGAAACACCACCAGAGCGAACTGTGGGGGCGACAATCTGGAGGATCAGCTGGTCGGCATTGGCAGTACGGCACAATGTATAGAGCACGCACCTTGCACATGGGACCATCGCGCAAGTGAACGTGGGCGTCAAAGCCCGCAGGCAGCTCAACGGTATCGGGAAGAGGCATGATGAATGATTGCGCGGTTCTGTCTTGTGTCAGAAACTCGAGATGCAATGATCAATTGGGCCAATCGAACCAATTTTAGAGTAGACAACAGCAACTATATTTTGGATTCTCGGCGAGGTGTTGCTGATCGGTGTCACAACTTTTCTCTTTCGTCGTGTCAAGGTAAGTACGGGTAGAGAGTGAGAGAGGTACGAATGGAATCAGTTCCTTCAAAATGTTTTTTCTTGGAGCATGTTTGGTGGGGGCGGGGTAACCGACCAGGTTGTTCCCCGAGATTCAGCAGCCATGATATGAGAACAGCAAGTATTTCATAACAATCCTCACCTGTCTCCTATGACTTTTTATAACCAATGTCTAGATACATATACACAGAGGGACACATGTGGACATATTTCACAGGCTCACATAGCCATCATCATGGTCGCCAAAGTTCAGGAGTGCGTTTGTACACGGCGACTCGGTGTAGTGCACTTTACGGAGTGGTTGATGCCCCACTATCGGTGAGGTGTGCCCCCGCCGGGACTAAAGGCGTCCTATTTGGTGTCCCCCAGTTCCCTATCCAGTGCCAGCTAGGCCTGCTTTGGAATGTGCTATCTTCTGCCTCACACTCTTTACTGTCCCTATTGTCCCAACCGCCCCCCATATTGCTCTTTACTTCTTCAAATAGAGACAGCAGGGGCAGATCCAACAGTAGTTATAGGGCATAGCATACTTGTTGGAATGTTCTTCAAAACCACCATCATCGGTGGAGGCACATTTCAACTCAATTCCAGCCACGTTATCAGTGTCTACTATGTACCGATACACATTCAGAAATACTAGAGAAAGGTTATAAATACCCTTCAAGTCGGCTAATAAGATTAAAAACCTTACCGATAACTCACAACAAGAGGATAAAAGATGAGCCAGCAGAGCCGGAGACCCTTCTGAACTTCTTCTTCTCACCACAACACCAGCAACCTCCGCCCAGCAGGCCGACACCGAAACTCACTGTGACTGAACAGGCTAGGGGCCACTGTATCAAAGGACGGCTCCAGTGTCCCGGGGAAGCTTCGGGCACGGACCAGGCAACCCCACTATTACCACCTAGGTGCCTACCCTGCTTGCTACCTTCCCAGACCACCTCACTACTCTTGAGCTGCTTCTCGCATCTGTTTGAGTGCAGGCCTGTCACCTTTTCACTTCTCCAGTTCCGACAAGGCGCCCGCCCGAACCAAGATGGACGCCCTTCTACTCGCCTTCGAGCCTGGTCAGCACCCGACAGACGAGCTCTACCACAAGGCTGTTGAGAAGCATATTCAGAACGTCTGGAAACTATTCACGGAAAACGCTGATGCCGTTGTGGCCAATGCGCCGCAGCTTCTTGAGGTTCGTGAACGCTCCCTGCAAGTCCACCCGTTGGTCGTTTGGTGTTGCTCACCAAGCCCTAGATTATTCACCCGACAGACCATTCGATTTCCCACCTCGCGATTCTAAACACGATCAAACGCATCGACGAGTCGAAGCTCCCCGTGTCTCCCGACGCACTCCAAGAGTACATTCTGCGCTTCCTGCTTTCGTTCGACCAACGGCAAATCCGCTATGTGGGCGAGCCCTTCTACGACCTCGTCAAGGATGTCTTGGCGTGCAAGTACTTCCCGGTACGGCTTGTCTTCACTCCGAGCTTGTTTTCTCGTGCTGACCCTAACGCCCACAGGCCCGTCAAGCAATCGAGATCATCGCAATCGTGCTGAGACGACTCGATCCCGACTCCGCCCTACTCACGAGCATCCACCTTGCTGTGGTGAAACTGGCCTACGAGACCGAGAACTACGATCAAGTTCTGCCAATCATTGAGAAGCCATGGGTATTTCTCCCTGGCATGAAGAACCAGACGACGCCGGCCTACCTTTGCGACATGTCAGCATCGCCGGCCGCCTACATTACCACCTCGACCAGCCTCACCGAGCTCCTGAAACGAGACGACGTCATGAAACACGAGTACCTGGTTGCTCAGATCTTCACAGCCAAGCAAAGATGGACGGACGCGCACAAGGCCTACCAGCGCATTGTCACCTGGCCAACACGCGACGGGGGTGTTAGCAAGATCGCGATCGAGTGTTACCGAAGGTGGATTCTCACGGGACTGCTGGCCCTCGGTCAAAACCCGACCCAGCCGAGCAACATCAACGCGGTCGCCGTCAAAGCATTCAATGCCGAGTCTAAGCCGTACGCAGACCTCGCAGCGCTGTTCCCGACAATAAATGCAGAGCAGTTCAAGGCCGATGTCGATAAGAGTGCAGAGACATGGAATGGTCACCAGACTGCGACGCTTGTCAAAGAGGTCGTAAAGGCGTATCAGAAGTGGCAGATCCTGGGCCTAGCGGACGTTTACCACAAAATCAGCGTTTCCGAGATCCGAGAAAAGACTCTCAGTGGCGAGACGGCTCTGCCCCTGGAGACGGACCAGGAGGTCGAAGAGCTCCTCCAGGATATGATTCGCGGTGGGATGCTCCAGGGCGTGTTGGAGACCAGTTCCGATGGCATCAAGTACCTCACCTACCTGCCCCGGGAAGAGGAGATCGAGTACACCGAATACCAGAGAAAGATCAAGGACGACGTGCGCATCAAGACGATCAACAAATGGGCCCAGGCGAGCGATGCCCGCCTCGCCGCCTCCAAGGACTACGCCAAGCACATCATTCGGGAGCAGAAGCGTCAGGACAAGGACGGCGGCCAGTCCCAGAGTGCCGATTATGGCTTCGAAGCCTCTGTCGACGAGGAGGACCTCATGACCGGCATCCAGCACCCCTGAAGAGGGGGTGTCTTGCGATAAAGCATGTCACGGGATCATGAAGCGATGCATTCGCGCGCCTTTTCACGATGTAACGCAGTCATGGGTGTGAGAGCGCGTTTCCAAATGGAGGTATGGGCAGAGAGGACGGGACTCGTCTGAGGAGTTGTCCTCTTGATTTTACGAAGAAGCACCACTTCACTTGGTGGGCATTAGGCCGGCGTTACGAGAATAGGATCATTATGGAATTAGTTGACTACCGACGATGGCATTTTCTCTACCGCTTGCATCATGCGAGGGCGCATTCCGGGTTGTAGCAACTCAGAAAGTAGAGAATACAATGCAAAATGGTGTTCTCATTTGCAATTAACATCCTTCAATTGGGGATGTGTGCCAGCAATTACTGGTTAACACGTTCGCATCACCGACGATTTCTTGCCTCGCAGCTCATCAAATTCTATCCTTCCACTCAAGCCCAGTGCGTTTTTAGCCAGTCAGATCTCCTGGTAAAAGCAATAATGAAACACGTGCCCTTCACAAAGTCCATCAGATGAGCTCAACCTTATGAGCTGATGCCAAACTGCTTGATGAGGTCGGCAAGCTTCGCGCCCTCGGCCTTGAAGTCAATCGGAGAAGCGCTCATGACCTGGTATCGTACTCTAGACAAATGGGTCAGCGACACAAATCCGCCGCTAAGTTGGGAAGCACATACCTCTGAGATTCGCCGAAGGTGTCCATCTTCACGCGGCAACGGAAGTTGAGCTTGCAGCAGTTCGCCTGTTCAAACGCCAGAGCCAGCTTTGTGTCATCCTCCTCGCGCAGAGTCATGAGCTGGTCGGCAGTCATGCCCATGATAACCCGACCGACATCGTCGAAGCAGCTGAGCCAAAGCTGGTTTGTGTGGTCGCAGACGTTGATGGACATGATGTAGCGGTACTCTGGCTTAGGGTGATTCACATCACACTTCTCACAACGCCAGGTGCCATCGCCCATGTCAGTGACCTTCTTGTTGCAGCCCTCGTTCATACACGCGGGGTAGGCGAAGTTGTCCTGCTTGATGTAAACGATGGTAGCCTTGAGGTTGAAGTAGTCTTGCTGTTCCATACCCAAGTTCTCCTCCTTCACCTGGATGATGGACTTGTCCTGGTCCTTGCGGCCAGTGGCGCTACCCATGCTCGCCATGTTGTTATGGCTGCTGAAGGTGTCGTTGCGGCCGGAGGAGTCATACCAGCCCTTCAGGCGGTGGGCATCGGGAATATCGGGGTCGATCGACATAGTTCCCGAAGACAGCAAGCTCAGACTGCGACCGCCGAAGTCGCTGACCTTGGTGCCCTTGAATGCAACAACTGACTCCAGCTTCGCATCGAAGTTGGTGGCGTTCTTGCCCCAGATTGTGACTCGGACGGAATAGTTGGTGTCGTCGACGAGGGTAAGCTCGCGCTTGTCATAGGGCTTGCCTGTCGACTTGGATTGGATCTGTGAAACCTCGGCAACTTCCTTCAAAACGCCAATCACGTCGACCGTGGCGTCCTTCTCGACCTCCTGCAATTCCTGGATGTTGCAGAAGTTGAATCGCACCTGCGGCACGCTGCTCTGGTCTTCGGCCTTCTCAATTTGAGTGTCGCGCTCAAAAGTGAGCTCGTAGTCGTTGGGCAGATTCGTGAACTGTTTCTTGGCGAGCTGGACCTTGCAAGGGTTGGAGATGTAGTAAACGCTTCCCTCCTGTAGCAGGTCGTAATACTGGTCGACCTGCTCATTGAAGCCAGTAGCCTTGATCTCGCCGCTCTCGTCGAGCAGGTTGACGCTAAATAGCTTTCCCTCTCCACTGGTCTTGTGCCATGTGCGAATGTCCGACTTCTGAGTGACGCGGGCCTTGATGGTCCACTTGTGGGCATAAGGGGAGAGGGCTTCAATGGGATAGATGTTATTGCTTCCATGCTGACCGGTGGCACCTCCAGTAGATCGCGTTGGTATCGACTGCTGAGGCTTCGGCTTGACCTCCTCCTGCTTGACTCCGTAAAAGTTTTGTCCGGCGATGGTGGCGTTGGCCTCGGGCTGGGGTTTCATTTCGAAGCCTTGGGGCTCGCCAATCTTGTCGGGTGTGCCGAGATTCTCGATAACCTCCAGACCCAGGATGATCAGGATGCTAAGACACGTCAGTAAACGTACTCATTGTAGTGAATCGGGTTTTGTAGTTCGGGGCCACACACTCTTTCCCTTTGATGGAAGTCGCCTGGTACTGGGTAATCCGCACGATGCAGTTCCTCACCAGCTTGTTGTCGTGGATGACGTGGTTCGCTTGTGTGGCAAGCATGCATTGGACGTAATTATGAACATCGCTCAAAACGATGCGGTATCTCTCTGCAGGACCGTTTGCACCAGCGGCCAAGGGCTTAACCTGCAAGCACTGCAGAACAGGAACAGGATATGTCACTTGGGCCTTTTCGGGGTCGTCGAAAATGGCACTGAGCAGGTTTCGTCAGTATAGAACTTGATGTACAAGGAAAGAAGGAATTGGTTTACTTACGCCAAGACGCCTTTCGTGATCTTAGACTCGGCGTCCATGATGATTTCAATCGATAGTGTGTTGTCGGGTCCAAGTCTTTCGGCTGAGGATGGGTTGGTATCGGAGTGTAATTGCAGGATTCTTCGCGAGATGCGGGAGGTAGGTAAGAGGCAAAAGACGCGTCCGACGCGTTCCGTTAATGGATTTACACGTCCTGGTGTAATTATGGCGGGGTTCCTCTTACCTTACTAAGCCGCGTGGCTGGTCCCTGCGCACATGGAATGAGCAGGAGGTACGTACCGACAGGCAGCTGCTCGCGGGGCAGCTACTAGCATCAAGCTGAGACGTCATCCCTGAAGGTGTTAGCTATGGGCACTACCTGTACACGTACGCTGCAGCGCGGTTCAAAGGGAGATGCGGTCACTGGGTGTTATTAGATAGGCAGGCAGGTAGGTTGGTAGGTCGCCAATACTGATTCTATCTTCCACCCAGCCCTACACTACACTACTCCCACATCTCAACTTCAGGTCGACGTCTTCATTTCTTGCAGCTCTCCACAAATACATACCGTGCGAAGCACAGTTACCCTGAAATCCGCCAAACAAGATGACCCAAGTCGACGTTGCAACGAAAGCGCCGGAGAGCGACGCCGCCGAAACGGCGACCGAGACCGTCGCTGAGCCTACGACTGAGCCGACGACGGAGGCCACTTCCGCGGCCGACACCCCAGCTCAATCCAGCCCTACCACCACGACGGGAGGAGCTGGAGAGCACAGTGAGCACTGCGTGACAGATCGTCCGACTCGTAGGTTTGCCCGCGCAACATCGAGCCGTTTGCTGTGTGCTGACTTGTAACAGCTGCCGGCCAGTCCTCGAGCGGGGAGATCATCAAAATCAACGGCATCGATGTAGGTGCTCCCGAGTCTCACTGCCACTAGCGCATACTCCCCGATGTCACTGGCTGACCTAGCATAGGCCTATATCTCTAAACCCGCCGACTACCCCCATGCGCCTTCCAGACTCCTGCTCCTCCTTACTGGAGGTACCGGACTGAAGTCGACGAACAACCAGATCCAAGCCGACAGGTTCGCTAGCGAGGGTTATGTCGTTGTCATGCCCGACCTGTTCAACGGCGACCCGGCCCCTAACTCCTCGACGATTGACGACACCGAAGACACCGGATCGTTCCTTGACACCTTCAAGCTCAAGATCGTCGAGACGGCTAAGAGCTTCCAGATCGACATGTGGTTGGCGCGCCACACAGAGGAGAAGGTTCTCCCAATCCTCTACGAGGTGATTGACGGTTGCAAGGAGAAGTTCAGCGATGCGGTAAAGAACGGCGACGGCATCTACGCTGTTGGATACTGCATCGGAGGACGATATGTCCTCCACCTTGGATCGGACAGGAGCGTGCCGACGAGTGGCCAAGGACCCGATACTGAGGCGGGCGAGGTCAAGAAGGGCCCTTTCATCAAGGTCGGCGCGATAGCTCATGGAGCGTCCGTCATCCCAGACGACTTCAACGGCATCAAGGTGCCGATATCTCTCGTCTGCGTCGAGAACGACCCTCTGTTCCCTGAGGAGGTTCGAACTCACGGCGAGGACGCGATGTGCAAGGCGAATTTGGAGCACGAGGTTCAGGTCTACCCTGGTGTTCCTCACGGTTAGATTCCCCGAATGCCCCTCGGCTGTCCCAGTCGCTAATCAAGATATAGGCTTCGCAGTTGTTGGAGAATACCAGGACTCGTCGATTCAGGAGGCTCAGAGCACGGCGTACGACCAAATGCTCAAGTGGATCAAGGAACATTGAGTGCTTCAGAATGAGAGTTTTAACCCATGTTCATGCTTATGATAGTGCGCGAAATGCATATGAACGTTAAATGATTCTGGAACATCTAGTATTTCAAACCATCCCATTTTTAAGAGACACTGGCCATGGCGTTTGATTTCTTGTTACCACTGGTTTATAAGGCTGCAACACGTGTCCTAGTCTGGTTTTGAAGCCATTGTGAACTTTCAAGAAAGCCCTAGGGAGGAGGGTAAGCTACGGCTCCGGCTCGGGTTGTCTAGCTTAATTGAATTCCACCTCCAGTTCCAGGTCATGGCCTCGACTCCAGCTGGGGGGCTTCAAACAGGGAGGCCGACTCAGAAGTCTTTGTGCGGGCTGCATCACATTCAATATTTGGATAGAACTTCAGCCGTTTCTGCAGCCAGTCGAACGGGAAAGGGACATGGCTTCTACAACGATTCACTTTCAAAGTAAGCCTCTGACCAAGATGCCTGGATTAAACTACTTAAAAAGACTGTGCTATACTTGTGTTTCTGCACTTGTGAAGCTGGAGGCGTGATCTGTCCGAGTTACGGCGGGCGAATTACGCCCACTCTTGGACGGGGTTGCCGTCGTTACGTCGGGCGAGTTGACGGGAACTCCCATCTCGTGCGACTGGCCCTGCATCCTGCGGCGAGATGTCGATTTCTGGCTACCCGCCCCGGTGCTCCTGCCCGTCGGGTTCGTCGTGACGTCCCTGATCTGTCGGGTGCCTTCCCGCAAGAGCTGCCGCGCGTTGGGCATGCAGGAGACGACGACGCCGGTGCAGAGCTCGATGCATGACCAGATGATGGTTCCCCGCGCGTCGGCTATTTATTCATCAGCTCTATTGAACTAGGTTCATTGTGGGCGATCACTGACCAGTGGCGTTCGATGACGTTGCAAAGTAGATCAGGCTGTGCACCCGGATGATGCTCACGACAGTGAGGCTAGACTCTCGGTCAGCTCCAAACCAAGTTCAGATTTTCGGAACCAAAGAGACTCACAAAATACCGACGCAGAACATGGCCATGATGCCGAGCTTCTTCCTCGGCTTAAGGTTCAGCTTGTACAGCTGCGTCAGGGGCAGCACCAGCATCCAGACGTCGAGGGCGATGTTCATCCCCCCGTGCGCGAGGCCCATCTTGTTGAGGTCGACGACGACGCCCCGCGGGTCCTTGTCGCGCCAGCCCTCCCAGATCAGCCACGTCGGCTGCCGCTGGACGAAGCTGAGGCCGATGAAGATGAGCCCGACGAGGAGGTCGTAGGCGAGCGTGGCCCAGACGATGAACCTGAACTTCTTGTCCGGGAAGATGCGGAGGAAGAAGTAGAGGATCGAGGCCTTGATGATGGCGAGGACGAAGATGTAATGCGTCTGGACGATGAGGAGGTACTGGTCATTTGTTAGAGTTTGTTTTCATGGTATAGGTAGTCGTTTGAGACGTACCCTGAGGAAAGACGCAATTTGGTTTTCGTTCAAGACCCAAATGTCAAGCCCGAGACCTTGCGGAATCACTAGGTAGCTCTGTTAGTTGATACAACAAAATGCCCAGTTGTCCTGGTGTTTGCTCACTGTACTGGATGAGAATGACAAACGAGATGAGGAAAGCCTGCATCGGATGTTAGTTACGGCCAAGTACATTACACGCGGGCAGGATAATTCGTCGACGTACGAATGCAATTAACAGCAGAGTGTCATCCAGGCCCCAGGGAGAGAATCTGAGAGACTTCGCGATGATTCGACAGGCGAAAAAGATAGTCGCGACCGTGAACATGACGAGGCTCGTCACCCGCGCCTCGTTCCGGTGGTCTGTGATGGGAACGCCGCATGCCGTCCTCGTGACGTTCAGGAAGGCTGCATCAGACAAGTCAGTCGCGCCGCAATGCGTTTCCAGGTAGTTCGCAAGTTGAACTAGAATGACTTACTCAACCCCTCCACGACGGAACATGCCTCCTTCGCGCAGCCGACGACCAATTTGGTGAAGCTCTCGTCGACGCATAGCTGTGCCTGGGTCTTGTTTGCGTACTCCGGCTGGCTCATGGCCTGCATAAAACAGGTCACCTGCCATCTCCGTTAGCATTACCAAGATACACCAACATGTCTTTCAGTCTTCTCCAAAGACAATGGAGATATGGGAGGGGTACTCACGCCGCATTTCGGAGCATCGGCCATCGACTGGGCAGCCGCAAGCCCCAGCAGACACAACACGCCGACAAGGATGAGGAGCCTCGGAGTCAACATCGTGCTGCTCTTCTGACAGAGACAGAATCGACACGCACAGGTACGGCCGGTAGTTCAAGCAGAACGGACAGCAAGCCAGGGCGGACGGGCTGGGGCTGGAAGGACGGACCAGGTCCCCCAGATATTGTTTCCCTGTCAGGTATATGACGGAATCAGTCTACAACCGAACAACGACCCCAAAAGCGCACCATCTCCCGCCCTTTCACTGTTTGGGGTTGATGACGAGAAGCGATCGGCCGGAACGAACCCAAAAGATGGGCGCGGATGGCCCGTAGTCAATGGTAGTGTCAGGTTCATTGCGGCCTAGGCATGTCTCTTAGCGGCGCGACCGTAACCCTTTATTCGCAGGCCGTCCGGCCTCGGGGGCAGCAAGACTAATTATTGCAAATCCAGGGGACCAATATCAACCACTCAACGGGCACATTCCGACGGCAGTAGCAGCGCTCGGTTAGAAGCCTGACGGCAGATTTCTAGAAATGGTGGGGGGGGGAACAGCACCTCACCACGTCGTGGAATGTCTTGCGCTTGTCAAGCTCCCCCGCCCGCCCGCAACCAGATTTGTGAGTCGAGAGGGTCTCGGAAAATCTGGAACCGATGGAAAGCTTGCGCTGCTTAGCAGCACCCACGACGGGCCGAGATCACCGCGAACGTCCATCGCCTCCCCATAATGTAGGAAGTCCCGAAGCCTGGGCACTGAGTCGGGGACATAAGCTCTACCGGCCGAGGCAAGGCGGCTGTGACGCTTCTCAAAGGGGTAAAGTACCACCATTGAAGAGGTCGACCCTCCGCAGAGTATAATGACCTCGACCAGCTACTCTAGGAGCCAGCGGATGACGCCCGTCTTTGTTCATGTTAGAGGTTGCCAGGGGGGGAAAGTGGAAGCCACGGACAACCGCCCTGTCTGGGCATGATACCATCTGGTGGCAACGTAGGGGAGGTGACAGATAGCTAGAAGCCTGCTGGTGGTGACAGCCACGACGCCTAGGTCTCCTTGACGATATGGAATGGACGGTATATAAATCACTGATAAGTCCATAGCACACTCCTTGGCATCGTTCTTGATATTCGAAGTGGTTCTTGGCATTTCGAGGCGGAGGGCCCGTGAGCCTAAGAGACGGTGCAAATAATCTTGCCCGAGTTCTTGTTCGCCTCCAGCAGCGCGTGCGCCTGTTGAATCTCCTCCCACGGAAGGACCGTGTCGATGACGACCTTGAGCTTGCCCGTCTTGAAGTGCGGCACGTACTCCTCCAGCCTGTCCCTCAGCTTGCCCTGGTACTCCACGTCCCGGCTGCGCAGCGTGCTGCCCTCCAGCCTGATGCGCTTGTACAGCAGCGGGCCGATGTTGGCGCTATCGACGACCGGGCCGCCCAGCAGGCCGAGGAGTACGATGTGCGCGTCCCGCGCCGCGACGTCCAGGTTCTTCTGGAAGTAGCTCCCGCCCACGAAGTCCACGATCAGGTCGACGCCCTTCCCGCCCGTCGCCTCCTTGATCTTCTCGGCCCAGTCCTCCTCCTTGTAGTTGAAGGCCGCGGTGGCGCCGATCTCGTTGACGACGAAGTCGCACTTCTCCTTGGACCCGGCGGTCGCGTAGACGGCGGAGGCACCCGCGTCGCGGGACAGCTGGATGCCGGCGATGGACACGCCCGAGGCCCCGGCGTGCCACAGGATGGACTTGCCCTTGGAGAACTCACCCACGAGGAAGAGGGCCTGCGTGGCTGTGATCCATGTCTGGGATGATTGTTAGTAAAGGTGGGAATGCGCCATGTGAGGGGTCAAATAGGGGTCTAAAGTGGGGTTTGAGGGTCCTCTCGGCAGTTGTCAACCATACCTCTGGGACACCAGCAGCTTGCTCCCAAGACAGGTAGTCGGGCTTGTGCAGCAGCATCTTGCTGTTGACAGCGATGTATTCGGCATAAGCTCCTCCGTACGCCAGACCGAACACCTCGTCTCCGACCTTCAAGTTGCCATGGTCGCCCTCGCCAAACGACTCGATGGTACCACTGAACTCAACGCCCAACGTCTTGGGCGCCTGAGGCGGGAGAGGGTAGTTGCCCATGCGTTGGATCTGGTCCATCCGGTTGATGCCAAACGCCTTAATCTTGACGAGAGCCTCACCAGACCCCGGCGCCGGCTTCGGCGTGTCGGGGTTGATGAAGAGGTTCTCCTTCGGGCCCTTGCCGTCCTTGATGTCTGTTGCATTCGTAAGCCATGAACTTGGTGCGTTGCGCAAGGGGTTGCTTACCGACGGCTCTCATCTTCGCAGCCATTTTGTCGTGCAATTAATGGATTCTGTGATGTCGAGGAATATTCTTTCGAGCTGAAATCTCTTAAATCCCAGGTTTGTTTTATGGTCGTGGGGTTGTAATCATGCCGAGGTTGCCTTTCAGACATTCCCCTCAATGACGTTCGCCTCCACTGACTAATCCACCGGGCGGCGAGCCCCGTACCGCGGGTTCCGCCCGGCGATTTGCCCGATACTCCCGTGCCGTGACTTATCGGCCCTTCCGGCCCAAGCACCTCCACTATGCGTGATCATCATCCAGCCCTATCTGGGATGCTCAGCCGGGGGTTCATATCGCAAGCACCCACTTCATTTGGCACAACTCGATTTCGGAGTGAGCACGACAGGCCACGGGGTCCTGGAACGGGCGCAATGGCGCGTTGGCTCTGCGACTCTGTTCCTACCTGCCTCGCTAATCTGTGTGACGAACCGTGCTGTCAGTGGGAACCATGTCTCGAAGCCCATCGGCAGATCTCTGCGAATGCGGCGACGCTCGCCCTACTTCATTTCGAGATCTGCGAGTGCTATCCATCCTTACAAGCGTAGGGTCTCGATTGACACGTTGCCGACCGGGGACAAATCGAGCCTATGGAAGGTAACAAACGGGGCCATCCGAGATGTGTATGAGGCGGGGGCAGCCTGCGATACACGTTGGGGACTCGCGTTGGACGACCCATTCGAAAGAGCAGAGGTACCCATCCAAAGCTGTGAACAACTTGGGTATTGTTCTTCAGCTGCCCTACACTCATTGGGATGAAGAGCATATCGAGGCGCGCGTTGTCGGCTTGGGCGCCGGTCATGGAACGGGGTCAGTGCAGACGTCGGTCGCTGTTGGAGTAAGTTGAATGTTGCCGACAAGTGGCAGAATAGTTTGTTTGTCTTCATGAAAGGCCATCTCCCTGATACTCATCAGAGTCAGCACTGCAGCACCTAAGCTCCAAGCCCCGCTCCTTGTGGTACGATTTGATTTCCACGAGTCTTCAAAACCGTGACCGAACCGTTGGCCAGGGACCGCACCTTCGATGCTGCATCGCCAGCCGGCCCTCTGAGCCGGAAGGACATCGACCATGACACCACAAGGGACTCTCTGCCAAGCGGTGAGACATCCACAAACTGGGCTGTGAGATAAGAAAGCCCTGGGCCCTTCCGGTCAGGAAAGCAATCAGCTGGGGGCTGGCCCATGGGGAAGGTGACGGATATCAACGTCGACAAGCCGGAGGCTGCAGCATGGTTTCCGGGACGGGAAATGGGATCAGCGGCTGTGGACCCAATAGAAAGCATGCGAGGCGGTGCTGTTGATAGAAAACCTGCACGAAGGCAGGTTTGAGGCGCAAACCACCGTCTACCAAAACATTACGACGCGACTATTGTGGACTCAATCGTGTTTTCATGCCTGGATTAGGAGGTTATTTCGGACAGTCGACCTCCTGAACGACCAAAAGCAGGAGGAAAAGCATGCAGAGTAGCTGCAGGTACGATTCCATCTCACTTCGCTTCACATGCGGGCTGACGGATTCAAGAATAGAGGAGGGGTGGAAGGATGACGATCGGTCAATAGTCTCAATGTGTTGTCAAAGGTCTGTGTGCGTTGTGGAAATTAGATGGTGGGATGGGTGGTGCTAATTTGCTGCATTGACCACCGCCGCCGCCACCACTACGAGAGAAGCATGCGACCCGCAACGGGAACTCTGGACCGTCGACAACTAACTCATTGTGGACTTCAAGTGTAGGTCGTTAAGCCGCCCACGGATGTGAGATGAAGGCCAGCCGCCCTCACCCAGAAGCTCTAGACGAGGCGGACTGCCGGGTATTCGTTCCATCTGGCATGACTTTCAAACCATCGCCAATGGTTGACGCCTCGATTGGGTTTCCCACCAATTATCCGTCTTTAGTTGCGCCTGGGATGAGCTTGAACTTTGACAACCGAACAGCTTCAGTCCTATGGAATGTCAGAAGTCATTTCAGCATAATCGCCTGTCTGAAGGGCTCAAAACCTCATCAAGAGCAGCTCGATGCGGTGGCAGGCGGCCGCTTCGGAACACCGACAGGATGAACAAAGCTCCGGAGGCAGTTCCTCAACTGACGATGGTACTACTAGTAGCACACTGTTACTGTTAGTATCGACGCTGCCCGGGGTCCGTGAACAGACACCCGCTGCCGTCCACTCCGTAACCTGTAACGTCGTACTGAATCTGGATGCCGATTGTAACGAGCACGGCTGATCAACGGTATTTACTCCGAACGATAACCATAATCTGGTCCCCGCCTTTTCGCCTCCGCTGGACGCAAGGACGTTATCGAGGAGCGTGTGCTGCCGGAGGATGAGAATCGAAGCAGGACCTGGCAGTGGCCCTTGGAGTCGTTATTGGGAACGAGTGGTGCTGGGGCCCCGGTTTGCTCTCGACGGCTCCCCTGCGCTGATGAGACTCTGACTTGGGCGGAAGAGGACGAAAACCTGGAGTGCCCCTGGTGGGAGTGGCCCCGGAAACCCTGGTCCACTGGCCGGGATGAGAGGCCTGATGATCTCTTCTTGAGCAGATCCAACGGCAACAGGGCAGATTTTGCGATGCAGGTATGTCGTTTGTCCGGTGTCGAGGTCTGGCCGCATCGCTCACGGGCGAAGAGGGCCTGAACGCGGGGTTTTCATCTGATGCCGGGGCAGCCGGGCCACTCCGGTATTCCTGCCGGTGCTTGGCCCCTTCCATTGGAAGTTCTGGACTGGCCGAGCTTGTCTTGTCTTGCTCGCATTGGGTGTCAGTAAGACATTTTGTCGGGCTCCGAACGAGCTGCCAAATCCTTCAGAGGCAACTCTTGCATACGCATGGCGTGAAGGACAGAAGCAAGGGGGGAAAAGCCCCAGTGTCAACGAGCCTTGGTCGGAACGGGCATGAATACTTGATGGGGATTGCTGGGGCTATTGCGGGATGGATATCGGGGAGATTGACACGAAGCTGGGTGATTCAGGAAAACTCGCACCACCTTCATATCGTTCTTGCCCTGGCGGCTGCGTTAGCGGCCGGGTTAATAGCGGACAATCACCTCCTCTGATTGGGGGATATTTTGCCCCACCCAAACTTCAACTTGTCCAATCACGGCTCTTGTATTTCGTTCCCTTTCTGTGCCGCTCTTGCTGCGAGTTCTTCTCCCCTTTTCCTCTCCACGTCAACCAGGGCCTTTGGGCTGGGCAATGCAGTCCAACTTGCACCCCTTTCCCCTCATCTGGACTTCGTGCGACGTATTATCTCCTCTGTGCAAGGCTGTTGAGCGGAGCTGAGCGACGACTCGAGGGCCGAGGCAGCCCTACCTACACTACCAATTCGATGTTCCTTGGCTCAGGGACGATAGTTTCTTCGACAGGTTTCACGCCATGCGAACGGACAAAGCTCATGGCGGTTATGGCTTGCCGCTGCCGCGATACCGCGGCCAGCTGCCTTGCACGCCCGCCCACCTAATGCCGTTCCGACTCGCGGCAAGTTGGCAACCCACAGCCTTTTCTCAGTTGGGCCCAAGACGGACACCATGGCTTTCGATAAGGTGTTCCCAGCCGCCACGAGGTGTCTCTGTCCCGGAGACTTGTTTTGGCCTCGGTCTCTTTATTTTTGGTCTCCTCAGCTCGACCCGCGGAATCGAATAGTAGTTCACAGCTCCGTTAAGCCGATCTCCGCCCCCCTTGGACTACTCTGCTGGGCGTGCGAGGAGTCGTTGGCAACGCTGCATGGTACCTGCATTAGTGCAGAGTCTGGTACCTGCTTCGAAGCTCAGCGCTCGTGACACAGTCCAGTCAGCCGTCAGCGAGGCACCTGCACCACAAGTCAGAATGCAGCTGCAATCACACACTGACTGATGATAGGACCCGATCTTTCATCCATCAGTGTTTGGCGCGTCGATTATTGGGGCTACGAATACGTAGCAAGACAGGGGAGGCAGCAGAGCGTCCTGCAGACAAATCAAAGATACGAAGATGAACACAGAAGACAGACGGAGAGCGGCCTGGAATCTCGGATCGCGGCTGCACGTCAAGCAAACAACCCCCGCCCACCAACAGGCATTGTCCGCCCAGGAACAGTTGGACAGTGACAACGGAAGCAGCGTGTCAGGACAAGCGTTGGCATTGCGTACGTATGTCCATTGGCAGTCTCGCTGTTGATTGATGATCGACCCACCGAAATTACCCAAGCTTACCTTGCCTCTGTTCCCCGAATCAACTCATCTCGCTCTACCGGTCTCCTTGCAGATTTGGGGTCGGCCCAGTGGTTCGCTGGCTCGCAGGCCTGCTGGACTTGGCTGGAAACGAGGACAGCTCTTCCCAGCAGGGAGTATCCTGCAGACCTCGTTCTGGACGGCCGGCTGAAGACGAGGCGAAGGCGATCAACGAACCACTCGTGAGGGCAAAGCAAGCGCTTGGTACACTACACTATCAGCAGTATGCTCCAATACTCATGTATGTTTCTGCTGTTGTGTCCATGACACGTCGATGGCCAGTGGCCAGTCGGAACCGGGTGGAGTAGACGGGCAAATAATTCTCGCTCTTCCAGTCTGGCTCACTTCATGGTCTCTCCCCTTTCCATGCATGTCCTACACCCACTTGCGCACCCCCCTGATCTTATCCCGTACCCACCTGCCCTGACTTGAGAGCGAGGCTAGGGGTACGTACCTGCTTTCTAGCCTGGTATACCATGTTTAGCCGGCTTCTCGTGATTCTTGATCAATCTCTCTGCGCAACCACGCACACCAACTCGCCTTCTCACTCCCGTTTTCCGCTCGCTCGGCCAAGGGGCGCCAACCGCTCTAGTGCGGGCTGCCCAGTCCAGTCGAGCCAATTCTCCATCGTCAAAGCCACAGCCCAAGAGAAAAGGCAGAGAGACAGCACAGAAACATGGCCCACCCCCTTTCCCGTCTGTCCACACAAAGCTATCCACCATGGTCTTCCTTTCGTGTTCCCTCCCCGGTCACCAAAAGTCGCTCGGATGGCTTGCCTCTGATTTGACCAGAGTAAAATAAGCCGGTCAGTGAAAAACAAAAGAGAATAGAAAAACCGGGGCCCCTGTAAGCCCATGGATAGCGCCTATCTTAGCAGGGGACCATGGGGCCAGGCGGCTTGTGCTCTTTCACCCTCCCAGCCCAGCTCCTCTCCTCATCTCCAGTAGCAGGAGATCCAAAGTGACGCTCCACTCCCCCCCATCACCGTCGGGCAAAGGCATTGTACCTGCAGCGTGGGTGCGCGCCACGCCCTACAGAAGGTACCTTTCCTACCAGCAACAGACAAGTCCCCTATCTTACGGATACCCTCCATTACCTTACCGCACGGCAAGGTAGCACACGCTCCTTGCTCCTTGTGGGTGTTCATCCACACTCGACACTAAGGTAAACGACCCCCAACCCAGACGGCCCAGTCCCCATGTCGTGTTGCGTCCATGTCTGTATATAAATCCATTTCCTCCAGACCATCCCGACTTCTGTTCTCCTTCTCTCCTCACCCACACTCTCTCAATACTACCGACCCAGACTTTTTAGTCGCTTTCATTCGTTAACCAACGCACCTAATCCTCAACACTCCGCAACTACGACTCTTCGAGTTTTAATACCAAAACCCCAAAAACCGTCAAAATGAAGTTCTCCGCTGCTGTCCTTGTCCTCGCCGCCGGCGTCATGGCCAACAAGAACGTCACCTACGTCACCGAGGTCGTCTCTTCCTACACCACCTACTGCCCTGGTCCCACTGTCATCACCCACGCCGACAAGACCTACACCATCACCAAGGTACGCCGACTCCCGAAGACGACGGTGTCTCGATGCGGTTCCCGAGACTCGAGAGACCAGCCGTCTTGAACGACAACCTCGACTTGGCAACAGCCAGCTAACGAGCTTCACAGGCCACCACCCTGACCATCACTGACTGCCCCTGCACTGTCACCAAGCCGGTCATCACCTCTTCCATCGTCAAGTGCGACTCCTGGTTCGCTTTGTCTATAATCCCGTTGCTGCAGAACCCAATGGCTAACCACTCGACAGCGTTCCCACCAAGAACGCCACCCTCCCCGTGGCCACCCCCCCGGTCTCCAAGACCGCTCCCGCCGCCACCGGTGGCATCACCCCCACCAAGCCCCCCTCCGTCCCTACCGCCGGTGCCGGCAAGGCCGCTGCCCTCTCCGGTGCCGGTCTGGCCGGTGTCCTCGGTCTCGCCGCTTTCGTCCTTTAAATCAACAACTGTCACGCCTCGCCATCCACGTCTCCCCCTACGACATGTCACGTACGATAATATCTTAATTCGTGGGAGCCTACGCCACCTAATGACTGGAGAGCGGTTGTGAACCCCATCAGTTGGATGGTTTTCTTGGACGAAAGGAGTTTGGGATAGAGCTTGGGGAGTCAAAAGAGAGGAGCGAAGCTGCACTCTACGCGACCACGGAAAAATACCCGGTACATTATTACGGCTGCAGCTCGGCGCGCCCCCATTCGGAGTTCCCTTCGCGGGGACGGCCGAGGGGGCCTTGTTGCAGCGGTTTGTCAATACTTTTTTTGCCACAACACAAACTTCTTGTACTTGCTTACTACACGAACGGTTTTGTCTCGGGTGTTCGAAGAGGCTTCGTCTCCAAACGCACTCATTGAGGATCATCTCCGTGTGTGCGGTCTATACCACAAATCTTTCGGGGGGCTTAATGGGAATATAATGCGATCACGATAGGTCATTCTACTGTCCTTTTTCCCCGCGGCAGAATCATCTGTTGACATTCTGAAATCTATTATATTCTTCCTCCGAAATCTTATTCGCGCCCTTCCTTGCCAGTGCTTCGCCCGGCTATGCCAGCATCAATATCTCTCCTCGTGTATACATACTTATTGGCCATGTCGATATTCTCTTGTATTTGCGGGCAAGCATGCGAAATTCCCAAGTTCATTGCATGGATAAGTTCAGCTGGATTTATGGCTTCTTGTTTCACAACTCCAATGTTTTAGTTCCCGTAGAATAGAACATTGCCTGGAGGCCAATTTTGGTCCGGCCCCTTGAACAGTCTAGTCCCGTTGCAAGTGAAGACATGTCGGATGGTAGGCAATCGGCGTCGTTATCATTAGAGGGAACGGACATCGATAATGAGCTGCACTACTATAGCACGCGGCCAATGTCCGTCTGACCCATTCATACCTGACGTAGTATTCCTCACGGGAGAGCGCTGGAATGGGATTTAGAGTTGGTCATCCCACGTGCGCCCATCCCCCCCAGATCTTCCTCGAGAAACGGTTTTGTTGTACATCTTTCTAGATTTAGAAGGTTTTCCGGTCGCTCGCTCGCTTTGCTTCGAACCGCGGTGGGAAAAGACTGTCCGCAGATGGACGGACCGTTTGAGAATGGAGCGCCATCTGCGTCACGCAACGTGCGTTCACTCACATTCTACCGAGTGGGTGGGCGAAAAGAAAATCGACACGAGGAAAGGGAAGCCAATCTAGCGTAAGTAGTGCCTTGCTATCCGTACCGCACCTCGTGTCGATTCATCAACTCATTTCATCCTTTCCCGCCTGTTTGCCTTGGACACGAACAGTGCGCCCTAAAAGAAGCGGTAAGTGTTGGTGGTGGTCTCATCTCGCTTCCGCCGGGGGCGCGCGCTTGACTCCCGTTCGTGGACCTTTCTTGTTTCCATGCTTTTTTTGTGTCTGTTCCTGGATCATGGAGGCGCAGCAGCTGCAAAAAAAAAACCCACACCCACCTACACGCACCAAGAGCCTTGGAAGGGACTTAGGAGAGGTGCATCATGCAATGCCAGATGGGCGTGGGGAGGGGGCGATGGGAGGGGAGAAGAGCTGGCCTGGGCTGGGCTGGGCTGAGTGACCTGAAAGCCGCAGGCTGTCCGCCGTTGGGGGCTGGCCTGAATAAGGTTGTTTTTTGTTTGCTTGCCTGTGGTCTTCAGGGCTGGAAAGGTAGGGTGGTAGGTACCTGAGCCGGTGCCAGGCGCTGTACCTGCATTTTACAGCGCTGGGGGAGGGACTGGTGCTCGACGTCGATTGGCCGGGGGCGTCGTGAGATGGATGGGTAGGGCGGCTTATTGATCGGCACGGCGCACCCAGCGGCACCCCCAGGTACTGACTAACCTACTATGTAGGTGCCTCTGTACACTTTCAGTGCCCGAGTGCACTGTGCCATTGACAGGTCACTGTGTCCTGGGCGCTTGGGCCACAACCGCACAAACCACGGATCGCGACTCAGGAATCAATCCCGAGATGAACGACAGCCGAAGAAAGAACGAGATTGCGTCCGCAGCGATAGCAGCACACCTCCCCGTCCCCGGAAACGTCGTGTTTCTGGGTATTGCTACGCAATTCCCTCCTCCTCGGAAAAGAAGCAAGGCCTTCTCATCCCTCCCGCGAGACCGGCAACACCCCCGCAGGGGACTTGTTCGAAGCGAGATGAGCAACCTGTCGAGGCCTGGTCACGCCGATCTTCATTATTCTGTGTTCATTAAAAAAAGAGAAAAAAGCTGTCATGAAACAGAAGCATGATCCGGGGCCGACGATGAACAAAAAGTGGGAACTGGGAAGCGGTCCCAAGGATATGGTGGATTTTGCCGGATAGGGATCCTGTCGGGGTTCCTGTCGTTGAGTGGTTTTCTCCCCTCTGTTCTGAAAGAGGATATGACGGGAAAACCGGAGATGATGGCGGCCGCCGACGGACCGGACGTGGGTGCTTGTATGCCGGCGAGCCGAAGTTCGGGCGACGGTGTCTCTCGCTTTCTTGTTAGATATCAGCCGGATTGTGCTTCTCTTCGCTTCCAGACGTTAGGGACTTGGCCACGATGGCGACAAAACACTACACGCAAGCAATGGCTGGGTGTTGATATCTTGCAGCCCAGAATTAGCCTCGGCTTACTCACCCGTTTGCTAGTGACAGTGGAATCTAGTAGTACTGCGGGTGCAAGAGCACAGCCATGTACTTACTGGAGCACCCATCATACAGTTGTCGATAGAGTCCTTTGATGACTTGGAACACATCATGACTTCCCTTTCAAGAACATGATAGAGCTGTCAGTCACAATTGCCTGTATGGCCAGAGGAGGATGACCACGCAGGCGGGAAGACTGGGTCATGCGGGGCTTAGTGGGTGGGACTTCGGACGCGGAGAGATCGCATCAGATTCTGGGGTAAAGATGATTATGATTCTTCTGCTTCGAGCAGAACGTTTCTTTCTCCCCAGAAAATGGGCGTATTGACTGGAGTTCCGTGGTTGGTTGGACCGTTTTTGGTATCTGCTTCCATGTTTCCGAGGTTTAGAAGGTTAAAAGCTCTAAGCTCTACATAGGTAGGGAAACCCCATCCTTCACCCCCATAACATGTTTCATTGAGCTACTTCTCCACGGATGCCGTTGAGCTTGATAGAGTACAGGTAACTCGATGTTTGATCAGCGATCGTAGGTCCTGAGGACTACGGCGATCTCCATTAACCCTGTAAGTAAACACTTGGGGCTACCCGGGGCCCAGGTCGGCTGGAGACGTCGGTGTCGTCGGCAATGACGGTCGGCCCCCTTACCCCGGAGCAACGGAATGCGGGGAAGGGCACCTCACCTCCAGGAGCTGCACCTCATGGACGGCACGTCAGCAAGGCCGCATCGATAGCCCATGTTTATGTGCTCCGTGACACACCGCTTGCACCTGGCCGAAAAACTTCCAGTTGTCCGGCTGCTTCAGGAAGCCGAGGCCAGCATCGTGATCGTGCCCCGGGTCTCAGACACTCACGATAACTCGTATCATTCCCTACTGCCTGCCTACACTAAAGGCCCGCGAATAAAACGCAGGGTTGAGGTCGTCTCAGCTCCGCACAATCTCATACGGCGTTTCCATCTAAGTGACACCAAAATCCAACCTTGAGCAAGACCCACGATCCCCCCCATGGACGACAACTTGCACCCGCAGGACGACGTCCTGCGCCATTCACTCGAAGACCCAGAGTCTTTCTGGGCACACCAGGCCGAGCACCTCCACTGGCACAAGAAGCCATCCTCGACGCTGAAGGTTACAAAGAAGACTCTCAAGAGCGGCGTCACCCACGATTCGTGGGAGTGGTTCCCGGGCGGCGAGATCTCGACATGCTTCAACTGCGTAGACCGCCATGTTCACGATGGAAAAGGCGACGCGCCCGCCATCTTCTACGACAGTCCCGTAACCAACACCAAGCAGACCTTTACGTACAGGCAGCTGCTCGACGAGGTGGAAGTCTTTGCCGGTGCCCTGCGGGAGGAGGGGGTGAAGAAGGGCGACGTCGTATTGATTTACAGTGAGTTCTCCCACCATCCGTGAGGTAAGACAGCAAGACTCACTCGCTCCAGTGCCCATGATCCCGGCCGCCTTGATCGGGATCCTCGCCGTCAGCCGCCTGGGCGCCATCCATGCCGTCGTCTTCGGCGGCTTCGCCCCGAACGCCCTCGCCCAGCGCATCGAGGCCTCGCAGCCGGTGGCCATCCTCACGGCATCGTGCGGAATCGACGGCAGCAAGCCGCCCATGGACTACAGGCCGCTCGTTGAGGAGGCGTGCCGCATCTCGGCGCACAAGCCCGGAAGGGTCGTCGTGTGGCAGCGGGAGCAGATCCGGTGGCACCCCATCCGGCGCAACGAGGGCGAGCGCAACTGGCAGAGCATCGTCAAGAGCTGCCGTGCGAGGGGCATCAGGGCCGAATGCGTGCCGGTCAAGTCGACGGACCCGATCTACATCATCCACACGTCCGGAACGACGGGATCGCCAAAGGGGGTGTTGAGAGATGCAGCCGGACATGCCGTCGGTTTGCATCTATCCATCAGTTACTTGTTTAATATACACGGCCCGGGCTGTGTCTCCTTTACGGCATCTGATATTGGATGGGTACGTATCGCGTGTTCCAGTCACCCTTTGTCGACTTGCACTGACACTAAACACAGGTCGTGGGGCACAGCTACATCGCCTACGCCCCCCTATTCACGGGTGCCGCGACGGTCTTGTACGAAGGCAAACCCGTCGGGACGCCCGACGCCTCCGCCTTTTGGCGTGTCGTGGAGGAGCACAAGGTGAACACGATGTTCACCGCGCCGACGGCTCTGCGAGCCATCAAGCGCGACGACCCGGAGAACAAGTTTCTGAAGCAGGTCGGAGAGCGCGGCGGCCTGAGGACGCTCAAGGGGCTCTTCCTGGCGGGCGAGCGCTCCGAGCCGGCCATCATCACCATGTACCAGGAGCTCCTCGAGCAGTACGGCGCCGTCGACGCCCACGTCGTCGACAACTGGTGGTCGACGGAGGCCGGCTCGCCGATCACCGGCAGGGCGCTCGTGCCGCACGCAGGCAAAGACCGGAGGACGGACGTCCGGGGCCACCCCCCGCCCAAGATCAAGCCCGGCAGCGCTGGCAAGGCTATGCCTGGCTTCGACGTGCGGATCGTGGACGATGACGGCAAGGAGGTGCCCAGAGGCACCATGGGGAACATCGTCCTCGGGCTGCCTCTCGCGCCCACGGCATTCAGGACTTTGTGGCAAGATGAAGAGAGGTTCTACAAGGGATACCTGAAGCGGTTCGACGGCAAGTGGCTGGACACGGGAGATGCGGGTTACATCGATGCCGAGGGCTACGTCAACGTCATGTCCCGCAACGACGACGTTCTGAACGTCAGCGCCCACCGGTTATCAAGTGGTACGTTTGAGTCTTGGAGTTCCGTTCTCATGAAGAATACTGACGACAGAAATACAGGCGGCCTCGAACAAGCCATCACCTCGCACCCCCTCGTCGCCGAGGCCTGCGTCGTCGGCATCCCCGACGCGCTCAAGGGCCAGCTCCCCTTCGCCTTCATCACGCTCTCGACGCCGGAGCATCCGGCCTCGGCGGTCCCCGACCCGAAGCTGGCGGACGAGATCCAGGCGCTCGTGCGGTCGCAGGTCGGGGCCATCGCGACGCTGGGCGGGCTGATTCAGGGTAAGGGGATGATACCTAAGACGCGCAGCGGCAAGACGCTGCGGCGCGTGCTGAGGGAGCTGCTCGACAACGCGGTGCACGGCGAGTTCGAGATGAAGGTGCAGGTGCCGAGCACCGTCGAGGACGCCGGGGCGGTCGATGTCGCGAGGGCCAAGGTGAGGGAGTACTGGGAGGTAAAGGGGGAGAGTCACAAGAGCACGGAGACTAGGGCGAAGCTCTAGGGATGTGTCGATGTGTGGATGTGTGTGTTGCGATGGAAGATGTGATTATTAGCCGGCAAGCCAGACGAGTCGTTCGATTTCATGTAACACGCGTATCTGAGATTGCAGTGTTCATGTCTCAGTGTCTGCAACGTTCTAAAGCCTTGTACTTTTGTTGACATCGTCAGCTAGACCGTCCCGGGCTCTGAATTGAATTCATCACTGCCAGCTTTCCAGATACGTCCCGGTCGAACCTACAGAGTTATCTACCTAGATACAGAAAGATAATTCTTTGCTAATCGCGTCTAAACCCTTAAAACCGACATAATAACATCTGCCAGCCGACGACCATATCGTCCCCTTCGTCAACTTGTACAACTACGGGAACAAAGAGTGGCGTGCACCTAGTCCCCCAAGTACAACGACAACTTGCCCTCCCCTCCCTCTCGACAACTCCACGGACTCCCATCTGCACCCGGTTCGGAGAAACAACAAAAGATCACCTGATCAGAGGAAACACGTCCGCGGCAGCGCGGCTAGCACGCCCGTTTATGCCGTGCGACGGCCCCGGGACGACGGCTCTGCTGAGCTGGCACCGCATGCTCCCCCGGGGAAAATAAAAAAATCAGACCAGCACGAACCTGCGCGAGGGTTTCGCGACTTTTAGTCCAAGGGGAGGGGGGCACGAAAGAAGTCCCGGCCCCCTGGGGTAGGACAGGCCGGGAGGAGGAGTAGGGCATTGTTCATGAGCGTCGGTCCAGACCTTCCTTGGGACTGACGACTTTCTTGCCCTCACAGACTCCGCTCTCCCAGTCGTATATTCTCCTCTCCCCATATTTCTTCTGTAGGGATGACCACCAGAGACGAGCTTTGGACAACCAGTGTCCTTGAACCACCGGATGTCACCATCGAAGTAATATGGGACGGTGCGACCTCAGAAAGAAAAGAAAAACAACCGCCCGTATTGAGGAACCAGCAAAACGCCCGCATCCACTGGGGCAACACAGAAAACCCCGTATCCCTTCCCTCTCCTCCTCCCCCATCCGGTGTGTCGTCCCCTTCAACCCAGTCCGCGATCTCCGTTCGCTTTCCCCGGCTCTCTCGCCCGTTTCCCCCCCTCTCCGCGGCTTTCGTTGGGAAAACGCAAGGGATGACCAGCCCGTCACCCGTCGTGCGACTTTGCAGTGACCAGTCCACCGCACACACCCCTCCTTGAGTTTCTCTCGCCGCCCAACCGGCAGCAAAACGGCTTGCAGCCGGTGCGGGAAGGACGAAAGGGCGCACACAACCGACATACATACCTGATGGCCCCACCCGCCGCACCCGTATCGAGTCATCGTCGTCGCACCAGGTTTGGGACCCGCGGGATGCTCGAGAGAGAGCCCCGTGTAACGTCGTGGTGGATGTTGGGGAGGGAGGATGGGATGGGGTACGAAGAAGGGCGAGCTGCTGTGCCCTACATATTGTCGGAGATCAGCGCGGGTTTGTGTTTCCTGGACAATGATCGGGTGGAGAAGCGGGAGATTCTTTGGTCGAGATGGCAGTAGTACACAAGCACAGACTGCGAGGAAATCAATGGCATGAAGGTCGAGGAGGAAGCCCAAAATTACTGATTGGTCCCAGATTGCCCATCCAACGAAACGCCTCGTATGCCAGAAAGAGTATGTCGCCCTCGGACCAAGCCTGGTATCAAGATGCCCCCAAGTCCTTTGCCCCCTTGATTTTGCCCACGCAGAAAGCGGCCATTGAATCCATGAAAAAAAAAAAAAAACCGTCTGGTTTAGTGTACGTTACGCCTGGTCAACTTGTCGACCCGGAAGGGGAGTCTCTGGACGTCTGCTTCTCAAACAGCCCGTAAACGCTCTTTTGACCCTGTCTTGCTACCTTGAGAGGAGCAAAGCGTGCCTCTGGCAAGCGAGCACCAACCTTTAGACTCTCAAGAACCCTAAGGCGGTTAGTCGAAGTGCAATTAGAGGAAGGAGCTTGCCTGCTTACCACTCAACGCCGACAAATTTGATACCGCAGCCGCCAACCTTTCGGATCTCCTTCTCTAGCTTGCCGCTCGCGAGACCGCCTCCGGCACCGGCCCCTGCGACTGCCGGCTTCCCCACGATGACATGCGTAACCTGTCTCCGGCCGAGATGGATGGACATGCGTGCCCCGTTCTCCGCGAGAACGCGCTTGAGTTTGTGGTCCGAGATGATGGGATGCGTGCTGCCATTGACGTAAACTGTGACCCCCTCAAACAAGCCCCTTCCGGCGGCCGCCTTCTTCCCCTCTTCCTCGTCCTCCTTCCGGCGGGCTTCCATGATCTCCTCTTCGCTCTTCGGGTTCCCTCCCGTGGCGGACGTCGTCGACGCGGCGGAGCCGGGGTCGGATGCGGAGGAGCCGCTCCTCATCAGCCCGGGACGGGCGAGCATGTCAGCGACGCTCATCTTGGCCCGCGACCTCACGTCCTTGGGCACAACCGCGCGCAGCTTCTCGTCGTAGTCCTCGCTCCCGGCGCCGTATGTGTCGCTCATCCGCGCGCCGCCCGAGTGGCCACCGGCGAACTGCCCGGCGAGCTTGCGGGCGCGGCTGGCCCGCCATCCCATGGACGCGCCGGGCGCCGTCTCTGGCCGCTGGTGGCCGGTGGCGCTGGAGTTGTATGGGTCAAAGTTCTTGCCGAAGCGCGGCTCTGCAGCGCGCGGCAGAACAGGCTTCTCCGCCGGCGGCGGCATTCTGAATGTGACGCTGCCGGGGTAGGTTCCTTCCCCGATCGCCCGTCTTTTCTTTTTCCTTCACTTCTCGACAGGGCGCAGGAGAGAATGGACGACGTGCGTGTGATCCGCTACTGCGACGTGGGCTTTGTTCGTGCACGTCAGCAATGTCATGTCGTTCGAATCCATCGAAACAGACCAGGAAATGAGTATGGTGGTTCTGTTTTGCCCCTAGCGTGTATTCCCTCGGGCCAAACAAAGACGGTCTTGGTCGTCAGCGAAACATACCGGCCAGTCACGCGTGGGCGCCAAAACACAGAGGCCCAAAGCGCAAAACATTTTGCGTCGAGGCACGTCGCCGGCGCGGGGTCACATGACTAGACAGACTCGAGAGTCAAGACACTGACACGAGGAAAGGAAGGCACGACGAGGCAGTCCCTGCCTCGGTGAGCAGCGCACTTTCGGTGAGCAATCATGGGAAGGAGGTCTCTGTGTACCGCTTTCCTCCGGATACTTGGTCTTTCCCCTTTCCCTTCTCATTCTCTATCTCTAGGTAGACTCTACGTAGAAGGTGCTATGGATACCTAGGCACACGCAATTCCCTAGACCATAACGCAGCGCACTTACCCTCTCCCTCTGAGGTCCTGTCCCAGGCTTGTGCACGTCAAAGTCACCTGGAACCTTCCTGTTTCCCCCCGATGGCAAGACCGAACGCTTCGACCCTAGGGGACCTTTCACCTCAGCTTCAACCTCTCAACCTTCAACCTCCTGCAGGTACCGCGGTCCATCAGCCTAAACACCGGACCAGACCAGACCAAACACACCCTTTCTCTAAACCACCATTGTTTCTTCCCGCAAGCACACGCCCACTCTGCACACACAAGCCCACGGAGCCGGAACCGGAACTGTCAGTGTGGTCCAGAGTGACGCGCGAGCAAGGTCTGGCTTGCGGAGAGCAGACGGAGGGGCCCAATCCCCTCAGTTGCCTCCTCGATGCGGGTTTGCTTTGGCGGCGCGGAGCTTCGGATGTGGATGTGGCATGCTACAGTATGGTATGCGAGTGCGAAGCCCTCTTTTCCTCGGCCGACTCGAGACCAACTCTACTCTTATCCGTCCGTCACTGATTTCCGATCATTACGTATCGATGCTCCGCCCGTCATTCGCCATTGGAAGTCTCTCTACCACCCACAGCGTTCTCCGGTGGCCCAACATCCGGACTCAACAGAAGGCGTCGAGATGATCCAAAACCAAATCAGTGTCTTGACGAAGTACCGCTCGTATCTTACATCAAAAGAATAGCTCAGAACACAGTTCTGTCCTCCGATCGCCGTCGCACCCACTCACAGAGGGGCCCACGCTGCGGTAAAATTTAAGGTCACCCAATCGGTCTCCAACATCGCTTGCAGTGGCAGCGCATCCCCCACAGACGCCAGTCATGCACATCACGCCCTGCATGCCGTCCATCGGCCGAAGCTTGCACCTTGGAGAGAAAGCTTACACGACCCGATGGTCTGCTTCAGTCTTCAGAGAAACCCCGAAGCTTCGCCCCTTCGCACGCCCATTCGTCGGCCACACGGGCGAAAGAAGGGCAAAGCTTGATGCGATCCAAGCTCTTCGCAGTGTCAGGAACTCCTAGCTCCGGATCTGGAATTGACTTGCGTCGCCAAACCTGCCGCGCGGCGAGAGGCGGGAAACACCAAACGACCCCTTCTTCGTGTCCGCCCCGGACCTGGTCTGGCACGCCGTCGCCATTCGGGGACTCCCATGTCTGCCATCTTCGCCTCTTCCCGGACAACCTTACAACCTTACGCCCACACGCATGCACGCCAGCAGCGCCAGCAGATGCAGCCTTCCTTGCTCACGAAACTTTTTTCTCTCCTGCGAACCTTTCCCTCGCTTTCTCCTGCGTCTGCTCCTGATCTGCCACCTGGGTCGACCCTTGGAAACGCGACAGAGCAGGCCGGTAGTGCACCGTCACATGTATAACACACCCTTCTTACTCATGCGGTACCAGGAGTTCATGCACGATGCCCGCTGCACCGCCGCTCTCTGCGTTCCGAGCTTCCTCTTCCCCCCTGCCACCGTAGCGTTTCGCGGCTAGATTAGCCAGCCGGATAGGGCACCGCGAGGTGAAGGATGGCGACCCCCAGGGTCACTGGCGGCGGACGGCATGTGCAATGCCCTGCCACTATCACATCAAACCAACCACCAACGTGCCATTTGCTTGCAAACCCCAAGAAATGACAAACGACCAAAGTTGCGGAAAAAGAAAGCTGAAGTCGACAAATGCACCGAGGCTTGCAGGTTCTGCGCGCCATAGCCGCCGCGCATTCTTCAACGCTTCGTCGCGCGTGGTGCTGACCGTGCTGCGATGCGCTGCGATGCGGTGCGCCGCTGCACCACCCACTTACCCTCCGCTATGTAATCCGTCCAGCATGCCTGAATTGACTCCATCCAACGGTCGACCTCTCGTCGCGTTGAAAGAGTCGGGACAAAATCTACTGGGCAAGGCAAAGCAAAACAAGACAGAGGCATCCCACAAACCGCAGGGTTCCGGGGGGTACTGCGGGCAAACAAGACACCCCGAAGACTCTCGGAGCGAAGACGCCAAAACCCAATCTCGCACCGCCGAGCCCCAAGCTCCCTCTCGGCCTCTTCTCTGCGAGATCAGTCAGGGACGCCAGGGACCGGCGCAAGGGGCGCAACAAGGAAGGGGGATAGCGGTTTCAAGCTTTCAAGTGCTACCCGGACTTGACAATCCACCAGCGTCAAGCCGAACGTCGCCGCCGTGCCGTGCCATGCCATGATGCCATGCCATGGCCCATGGCAGTGCCCCTCGCAAGCGGCGGCAAGGAACTCCAGCTCGTGCCCGAGTTTCCACGTCACTTTCGCTTGACGCCGTCCCTTGACAGTTACATGATCTGCTCAGCCTGTATCCGTACCTCCGCTTGCTGCGGTCCAGGTGCGCAGGAGCCATCTCTCGACACCTGCTCTGTTTCCCCAAGGGCTCCGTGTCCGTGAGCGCCTCACCGGGGCTCCTCAGCGATCCGTGATCTCGCCGCCGCCACCCCATGTACGTATGGGCAGCATGCATACCCGTACGCGCATGCAGGCAATCAACCATTCTCTTCCGGGAACAGCTGCCTGGCCGGGTAAGGAAGGAGCGGTTTGCCATTTGATCTGGCATCCACTTCGCGGATCGACATGGCCGAGGCCGAGGTGACGAGCGGGGGAATCACCCACGAGTGGATATGTCTAGATGGCCAGCCACGCCAGATTCTGACCTCATCAATAATATTGTAGTCATAATCTACAATATCATTCCACCTTCCTAGCTCACACCGGACGTGTCCCAGACAGAAAGGTTGTCTCGCCTCGGGAGCTAAACTCGGGATAATTCGAACGTATCTCACGCCCCCCCTCTTTCGTCAGAGGGAATGGAAAAAAAAGACGCACTGGAATGGGTAACGCCGTCTACGTATCGGCGAAGACTATGCGCTTCACCATAAGGAGGAGGGCGGCTGTCAGAAGTCAAAGTGCGCCGAGGTCGTCGAGGTTAAGTTTGAACCGAGAACCAAAGAGGAACAGCGCAGCCGCCGTCTCGTCTCGGCTGATTCTTGTTGTTCCTGGACAAGACAACAAAGGCCAAAGAAAAGCTCTGGAGCACACAAAGAACACAAAGAGGGGGCACCAAATGCGCAACAATAGGCGGCGGAGACCTCGACCGACCCAACGGCAGGCATCTGGGCGGGATAGGTCTTACAGCGTACAGCACACAGCACCCAAAGCAAGGGCCGCTGCATTGCCTTACATGCTCTAATCTCAGTAGCACTACTGCCGCGGGAATGGCACATATGCGAATCATACCTGCGTCCACGAGAGAGCGCGTGGATGATTGGCTGCATCGCAGACTGCCAACTGCTCCTTCTGAGCATCAGTCGTTTCTGCTCCTTCGTTCGCCTCCCGCTAGGCTGGCTAACTTGTCCTTATGCTTAACGGGACGCGCATTGCCTTGGGAGGGGCGTTGCTGTTTCTTCTTCGATTCCTCTCGTCATTTTGCCGCTCCACGGTTCGTCTGTCCAGACTCCCAGCGGAGCACGCCGTATTCTGTCATACTGCAGGTGTACGTAGTGGGTACGTACGTTGAATTCCCGTAGGCATGTACCACTACTTACCCCTCGCAAGTACCTCAGCAAGCTTTGGATACCTCTGATACCCCCTCCCATCTGTTCACCCCGGCCTGGATGATACCTAGCGCTTTGCAAATCTGACATGTTATTACTCCCCGAGGCGCGGCGGGCGGCGGCGAGTTATTGCCAATGCCCACAGACCACAGATCACGGACCACGGACCATCGACCAGTGACCACAAGGGCCAAAAAATGGTTGGGGGGCAGGAAGAGGAGAAAGGGAAGAGGGGGAAATAAGTGGGAAAAGAATTGCGAATGTAACGCAGGCTCAACAGGCGAGATGTCCCGCCGCGCCCATCCCATCGCCGCCCGCCTCTTTTTCCTCGTTCGTGGCCGAAGGTGAGGGGTAAATCTCACGCCCCGGGGCGAGGGCGAGGGGGAGGGGGGAGGGCGACGACTTGGCGATTGCTGGACCGGCCCAGGCCAGGCCAGCAACACTGCGAACACGGTCTTGTGGGCTGGTGGTAATAATTCTCTCCTTTCTTTTTCCTCTTCTTTTTTTCTGCCTGCCACCCTTCCGCGCCTACGCGACTAACAGGAAGTTGACAACGCAGCGGCGCCGGCCGCTTGCTCGATCCAGAAGGGGCTGGCCGGTGTGTACATCCTTCCTCGGGCGGGGGTGGTTTGTGTGTGTGTGATGTGGTGGTGTGGTGGTGGACTGGTGTGCTGGGGTGTGCTGGGGGACCTGCTGCCCGGGGCTGAGCCGGGCTGGGCTTTGCTGCGGGGGTTTTCAAGGAGGAGAGACGGCGGACGCGAGGGGGGGCGTACGGCGATGCGATGCGATGTTCCCGCGGACGGCATACCCGACAAACCCACGACTTCTCTTGGGAAGAAGACGAATTCCGACGACGACGAGGCGAATAGGGTGGTATCCAACACTCGAACGCGATCGGCGTCGCAGAAATCTAGACGGGGTCCCTCTTCCCCGTGCACACTCATGCCCCCATCACAAATTCTGTACAGGACCTCTCAGATCCTGTACTGTAGCACGTACATGATGCACGCCGTTTTCTTCATGTGGTTGCGGTGGTGGTGGTGAACACGCACCCACCACCAAAGCGAGCGAGCGAGCGAGCAAACAACCATCAAAGAGACATGGGCATATAAGAATATAAAAAACAACAACAGCAGCAGGGGAGCAGGCACGGCGCGCCGGCGGACGCGGTGCGCGCACGCGCGCGTGTGTGTTTGGATGCGCGCAGGATGTTCGCTGTGGGACTAATGTAGGACGGCCAGATTCTCATCAGATCTTCCCACGCAGCTATTACAGACAGGTACTACTCTCTGCCTCTCCTCCCCCTCCGTACAGGACGCAGGTATCCCGACGTGCACCGCTGCTGCTGCTGCTGCTGCTGCCAATGCGATGCACACGACGGAAGGGAACGGAGGGGCGGCACCACTCTTGGGAGGAGGGGAGGGGAGAGAGAGGAGAGACGGGCCAGTAAGGCGTGGCCGAAAGGAACCCCGGTCCCTCCCCGGCCGGCGAACGCTTGGAAAGGCGGACACGATGCTGACTGACCGGCCGTTTGATACCATGTACCTCTGGAGCCGGCACCGTGCTGCTACTGTCATGTACCTGGGTATCCATACACAGTATCCGGAGGGCAATCCTGGGACCTGGATACCTAGGTGGTTGACAGACGGGGGAACAGCATGTCCCAAAGCCTCGTATCGTCAGAATATACCTTTGCTGACTTTTTGACCGACAAGTTAAAACAACCGCAAATACTATGGTAGCGAGTAGTGTGGGGGGGTTCTCGCGAGAACAGCGAATTGTTCTCTGAGCTCCAAAAGAAGGGGTGTTAGAATGTGTGTCTCTGATCTGTCGTCGTCAAATGTCTCACTCTCAAGCCGAGCAGGAACGGCGGCTCTCGCAGCGGCCCTGCGCGATGACACCGATGACGGCGGGCGCCACGCTACGGAGTACTACCTTCGTGAATGTACTTACTAATATGGGTGCCACACGGCAGAGCAGCGAATGGGGGGGGGGGGGGGGGTCTAGCGGCATGTCAGGAAGAGACGAGACGAGACGAGACCTGACAACGACGGCGTCAGTTGAGTTTGTTGCTACTAACAGAAAATAAAAAAGAGGCCGGGGCTGGACGAGATATCTCGTACAAATCGAACATCCCATTCCGTCCGGATACCTAGATGGTGGCGCGCCCCACCTCGCCGACCACTGTCCACAAGGTCAAAAAAAGTTCGAGATCCTGATCTCGTCATGGGCGTGCGGTTTGCGCGATTTCCCAGGGTCAATATGTGAACAGACTGGATACCTACTTTAAAACGAAAGGCTGATGATCGATGGCGGACGACGCTGAAGGGGGCGAAGAGCAAAGTACGTGAGGTACTGTACGTACTATACAGTGTCAGGTACGCGGTACCTCCAACAAGGCACACTAGGAGAGAGACAGCGAGAGCGGGGGGGAGAGGGGGGTACACCGTGACGGCACAACTTACACTATTGTGGGCCCGCACGCCCCTCTGGCCATCGCATCGTGCCATTCAGGCCGCCTCCACGTGAAAGATACACGCAAAAAACTCAACGCTCAGCGGGAAAGTGCTGCAAGGTAGCCCTGCCAGCGCAGCGTCGCGGTTCTAGGAGGGGGGTCAGCGCCATCTCCTTTGGGTATAGGGCTACTGGCTGGCCGCGGCGGAGAAGCAAGCGACCCTAGAGGGTTGGAGGGTTGGAGGGTTGGAGGGTTGGAGGGGTAGGTAGGTGGGCCGGGGTCCAGGCCGCAGGCTGCATCTTGCCAGGATGGAGCGTGCCATCATCACCACCACCACCACTTGTCCACCACCATCATTCTGTTTCCTTTTTTTTCTGTCCTTTCCCTTTTTTATTGGGGCCAACATCCCGGCAGCGTGAGCTTTCTCTGACCCCGAAAGAGGGGGTCGCTGTAAATAGGCCACAGGAGTAGCGGTGAGAAACGTGCTAAACCCAATCGGTGAAGCCATATCACCTCCACCAACCTCGCCAGAAGCGCCTCAACGCCACAGTGTTGACAGACGGACGGCTCTTGTTGCTTCGAGATCGTGCCTCGAGGCCCGTCAGACAATGGACTCCCAGGAGAGGCAAGGTCTCCTGCTGTGTGTCTCGGTGGTTTCCCTCGTGCAGCCGTCGACACCGGCAACAACGACGACGACGACGACGACGACGGGCGCCGTGAGTAGTTCGGGCTTCTGCTTCGGCTTGGTTCTTCAAGATGGAACATCGCGTGCGCACATGTAGGACGAGCAAAGCCTCCCGCGGAGAGAAATCCGGGGTGGGCGACACGCCTCAGCCACCTGTAATCAACCCGGCGTCTGTTGTATCTGGGACTTCGCCTTTGGCCGTTTGTTTCTCCGCCCAGAGCGCACGTCTTGCTACATGTCCCGCTCGCTCGAGGTGTGAAACCTCGGCCAGCAGAGGGCCAGAGGCAGCTCTTCTGTTGCATGGCCATGGCTTACTCCGTCGTATTTCACAGCTGGCAATGGCATAGATCCATGCCATGTCATGTCGCGCAGTCTTATTGCCTGCCAACATTCCTCCGGCGGTGTTCCCATTGGGCCATCATCGTCGCGTCGACGTGGAACTATCCCGTGGGAATGGTACGGGCACCGTCACGTCTGACCTGCCTAGCTCCCACGGTGGTGCACTGCGGTGCGGAGCGGTGCGGCGCGGGAGGCACTCCTCGTGCGTGCCCTCATGTAAGGCGGAAAACGGTCCGCTCATGCATGCCAATTGGCGAATGGGAGCTGCAATGTACGGCTTCCGGACACCATGGTTTGCATACCACCTCGCCCATCTCCAGGGAACCTCCTGCCGGCACCCTGAGCTCGTGGCAAGGAAGCGTAGTCTTCAGTGCGGTGGACGGGAATTCCAAGTTTGCAATAGCAGTCGAGATTTTGCTGCACCATGGGCACGTCGGCTTTTAACGGGTTGCTGGGACTGGTTGGTTCCCAAACGGCAAGCTGAGCTGGTCCATCGCGATCAGCTTCGGTTATGCTATAAAAAGGCCGGCTGCCTCGTTCCGTACTGTACGGCAAAACGTGGGCAGTTCGAGTCCTCGCGAGCAGCTGGAGCCAGGTTTGCCAATGTCAGATTTCTGAGCCCACGGTCATTTGCGAAGTCCGACTGGCAGGGTGCCGCCCATGGCCGATTCGAGCAAAGACGTCCCGGTCCCGGTACGAACGCGGTTGGTGGTAGGCGTAGGTAATAGCAGTAGTTCAACTCAACAAGAGTGTGTTGTAATAGGTGGTGTGGCGGTCGACGACGTGGATTGCTGTGATTCGCCTGATTGCGGTGCGGTTCGAGCTGCTGGGATCTTCACCATCCCGGCTCAGAGCAGAGATGGCGCGGGACTGATAAGCCAAAGCGCCAGATTTTGCTGCAGGCCCCGGCCGGGGAACGGGGAGCAGACAAGTACCCGCTACCTGGCCGCCTCTAGGCCGTCTTAATGTCTTGTACGAAGCTGAGAGGACCGGCTAAGATCGAGTCTCCGGTGCGTCCGTAGGTAGACCGAGATAAGACGCCGGGTATTTTGTACGGAAACCTCGACGTCCCCCGGCGCTGCGTCTCTGGCGAAAGACTGTAGCACAGGCGGACCTGTTTCCTTGGCCTCTCGGGGAGGACTTTTTGACATACTCGATAGGTATCCGTAGGCCTGTTGGCCTATCAGCAGTGTGAGCGACGTAGAAAGATGCTGAGAACAAGGGACTTCGACCACCCGACGAAGCTGCCTCGTTCAAGCAGACCTCTTGGCGGCAATCATTTTGCCAAACATTCGCTTTCAAAGACGTGAAAGGAGTAAAAAAGCAACAAACGTGCCTATGTACTTGGTAGTGTACGGATAGTGTTGTAGGTTTCCAGCGGCAAAAGTCTTCGGCGTTGTGTAGCAAAGGGCGAGCGAAGCAGGGTGGTCGTGGGAAAGCAGTTGGACAGGTTGACAAAATAGGTAACCGAGGGGAGGGTTTGGAGTAGGTACCTAATACCTTGCAGGGCAAGAGCGAAAGAGAGTTGACGGGTAAGCTAATGTAGCTAGGAAAGTATGGGGCTGGTTCCGCCGAGAACTGACACCGGGCGTCCTAACTTCCAAACCGGCAAGTGGTTCGCGAATCGCAACACGAAGGGAAAAAAAAAAAGAAGACGTGGAAGCCTGGCCGGTGAGGAGAATCGCGATCGCGGCCGACAGTCAATAGACCGCTTGTTGTGTGCTCACGATAATGGGGGAAAAGGGAGCCAGTCATGTTGATCTTCGGCCTCGTTTCCCTTCTCTTTCCTTGTCCCCTTTCGTGGCGGGCATGGATCTTTCCAACCGCTGGCCGGACCGGGTGACAGAGATGGCATCGTCCTCCGGATACTGACCGCCCGCCCAGAGCGCTGATGAGCTAAGCAGCTCTTGCCTTGACCCTGGAGTGGGAGAGGTGGACACCTACCTATGGAGCTGGGTGCCAAGGTACCTACCTGTTTTGTGCCGTCGTGTTTCTTTCCAAGTAAGAACGCTGTGCGCTTCGTGGGTAAGTACCTAGGGTAGGTGCGGTGTACACTATCCTCACCTACCTAGGTACTAAGGTGGTTCAGTGGAACGGCTGCGGGCGCCTCAGGTCGATTCACTGGCTTGATGGCGCCGAAGGCAGAGTGACTTTGAGCACGAGGTATCTGGGTACGAGCCAGAAACCAGAGGCTGGGCGGCCGGGGTGCTGTGTGGAGAACTGAAACGCACCCCTCCGGCTTTGCCGCCAGCTGGAGCTGCCCATTGGCCATGTTCTGGAGCTGCTTAGCCGCCTTGCAGCTGGGACATGCGAGTGCTCGAGCCAACAGCAAACAGCACACTCCAATCCCTGTCGAATCTGTTCTCTTTGGCAACCCAAGATTTAAGATGTCTGCAGGGACTGGAAGACGTGGGAGCCGGAGATGGTGGTGCCGATGCCATGCTGGTTTGTCCGGCCGCCTGCCTGCCTGCCTGCCTGCCTGCCTGCCTGCCTGCCTGCCTGCCTGCCTGCCTGCCTGATGGTTGCTGTCCGCTGATCTGCGTTGCTGTTCCAAGTATATACGTACATAGTAGCAGCTAGGACAGCAGCATGCCATGCGTGCAAAACTCCTCCATCTGTCCGTATGCCTCTGTTGTACGAATATCGCGTGAGGCAATAGAGGCAACGAAAAGAATACGAGAGCAGCCGAGAAACATAAAAGGGATGATGGACGGCCATTGCACATGCCATCTCGAGATTGAGCTGATCCTAATGCCCTGTCACGGTCTGTTTCGGCGTCCTGGACCCAATCAAGTATCAGGATCCGGTTCTGCCTCTTCTCAACCTTCTCAACTCTGGTCGTACCCTGAACGTTGTCTCGTCCGTCCAATCACGCATTAACCGATAGCTACCTCAACTCACTTTCACGGCCCCCGGGACCCGTGTTTCGACCAGACTGACTTTGCCTTGCGAATTGGTACGAGGGATGGACCCTTGAACGCGCTACCCATCGAAGTTGCTCCGCGGCGAGGAAGTTGACCAATCGATGAAGGCAGAAAAAGTTGGGTTTTGTGCATGTAGTAGGTAGTTGTGATGTCGCAGCTGTCCGTCGGGTTACTGACCGGTGCCATGGGCTGCGTTCCTGCTGTAATTTGCCGTGTTCCTCGACTACGGTCGAAGCTTGGTCCGGAACGTTTAATGAGGCAAATGCAAGGGACACTCGACCTGGAGGACGCCGCCTCGTCAAACCTTCAACCGAGTTCCCGCGGCGAGAGACACTGACTGACCCTTAAAGGAACCTAGGCTGTGCTTGTTAAGACGCATACATAGTACGCTCGGCAAGCGATCCAGGGGCAATGAAAAGGAGATGTAGCCATTGTTGCCCGTATTATCCCTACCTCTTGGGGCAGGTACAAAGGCTCGGAGAAGAAACAAAGACTCTACTCTTATTGAGAAGGAGATGTGTCCGGTGAAACGTGGATGGGTAAGCGGGCTACCGTTCGCCTCTTCGATTGTGGATGAGACCTTTGGCTCGTGCCAGCCAGTCCGGATCGGCCACGATACCAATAACTGACAAGGCGTCGGCCACGCTGTCAAGCCCCCAACACGGGGAGGGTGGCGCTCTGTACTGCTAATGGTCAAATTTTCAGCCGGCAATGACGACGTTCCCGGACCTGATGACCATTCCCCGCCGGCTTCTAGCGCCGCACGAGGCGGGTGCTAGAATTCGAGGATCAGATTTTCAGCCCGAGTCAACTAAGTAGCGAGAGAGAGAGAGAGAGAGAGAGAGAGAGAGAGAGAGAGAGAGATGCCGTCTGGGTGACTGGAGAAACGAAACAAAATGGGCATTGGTCGCGCTTGCCTCGGCTCCGTCATTCGCACGGTGCCGTTGTCGCCTCGGAGTACTTCTCTGTATGCTTGCTGCCAAACAGGCGTCAATCTACAGTCTCACTCTTCGTCGTCAAGCCGGGAGTCCGGGATTGCGGGTCATGCCTGAGTGCGCGCATGCAGCGCGGTCAAGCGATCTGCTGTCGAAACTCGAAGATAGATTTGACATAGATTCTCATCTGCTCCTGCTCCTTCAAAGCGGCACGGTCAGGCTGTGACGCTGGTGTGTGGCATCGCCCTCACGAGCGGCAAGAGAGGCGAATGCGATGTTTCCGAATATGCAGCTTTACGATCGAAACATGTAAGTTGATGGCGTATGCCCCCCAGCTTGCAATTGAGTTCACTTAACCACGGGCCGGTTCCCAGTATGCCAACAAAGCGCGTGATGGTGCAGTGCAGTTCGTCGGACCTGGACCTGCAGTCTCGGTGGCCAAAGTTGCAGATGCATGTACCTGCACCGACTTTGGTCGGCATCTGTCGTGTGCGTACTCTCTGGCATCGGGGCATAATACTATGTAGGTCTCGCGGCTCAGACGGACATCTCCCTTGTGGCCTGTCTCGTTGACCACGAACAGAATGCTACCAACAATCCGTGGTCCGTGGTTGGCATGCGTGCATCGTTCCAGAGATAATGTAAGCGCAGTGCGCTGCGCAGATTCATCCGGCCAGAGGAGTCGGTACCAGTCTCAATAGCTGACCAGTGACGGATCGCAAGGACTGCTGTTCGTTTTGCCGCTCAAAGAAGCGCAGTCTGGTGGTTCCGAGGTGACAAGCTGAGATGGAGATTGAGCCAACTAGTTCGTGTCGTGACTCGTGTGTTCCTCGCGCGGCGTACAGGACGGAATCTTGCATTGGGCCGTACATGCCCCCCACACGAGCTTCTGCATTGCGCCGGGTTGGAGGCAGCACCAACTTCCAAGACGTATCCACCATTGGCCTTAGTGTGACCAGCCCCGCCACGGCCTTGTCCCATCGCTCCGTGCCTGCGTCCGTCGGTCGTCGCGATGTCTCTGGAGAACATGCTCACCCGTTGCGGCTGTGCCTCTGGCGGCTTAGACTCTAGGGGTAGACAGCCCGGATAGCTGAGACCGACACTCTCGAGATGGTGTTGGGGGTGGTCGAAAGTTTGTCTGGCGCATGGGCGGCGCACGGCAATGCACCGTATCTGACTTGACATTTATGACCGTCATGTAGGGCTAGACATCGACCTGATATCGACCCCTGAGCGACGAGCATTCCTGTACAATCGCATCTGCATGCATCCTCGGCTTGCGGGCTTCGGGTGATGGCCCGCAGGCAAAGGAATGCCTCCGATCTGAAATGGGGGCCGTTCATTCCCCATGACGCCGATGCTTACTACTACGTAGGTCTGGCGAAGGCACAATGAATAGGGAGTGGTATTAATGGAACAGTCGTCAAGACTGGCGCCGGAACGTGACCTGACCAGTGTCGTCGAGTAGTCACACCAGCCATGATCCCTGGGACTGTGGTATCTGGAACCAGCCAACCGTACGCGTGCATGGTTGAGGGATGGACTTGCTGTATTCCTTGGAGTCGCCGCCTTCTTTCCACGGCAGGAGGCTAGAGAGGAACTTTGTGCGGCACGACGGATAGGCGTCACGCTGTGCGCCCAGTCTTTCTCGTGTCCGCTGTTAGTGACTAAACAGTCGCCGCCGTCTTGTCTTACAGCTCCCAGCTGTTGTTCCGTCTAGAATGGCCGTCGAGCACGCTAGGGCGTACGATTCTGTTTCGTGGTCAAAAGAAGGAGCGTTAAGCGTGGTCTCACTCTATCGAGAACAAGCCTCATGTGCCAGGAATGCTGCCAGGTTGAAGGTTTGCCCACAACTCGCGCCGTCCCACGTGCATAAATCTTGCATTGCAGGAAGCTGGACCCTCGGAGCTTTTTTCCTACCAAGACAAACAAATATCACCGTTGCAGCCGAAGAACTATTCAGGGTGTCCGGCCATTGGCGAGTGGATAGCAACTTAGATGTCTGGGAATAATCGAAAGTGGCCGAAGCCGAGCCATGCGTCAAGAACGGGGTTTCTCTCTCTTCTTGCCAAATGCCTCAAATGACGATTGGGAGAGGGAGTGCGTAAAGAGTCACCGATGTTGCAGAAGGCGCACAGATGGCTGGGATTCCTTTGTTGTCGGGTTGAGACGGCCACGATACTTCTAGCAATGGCAGATGTGTGATGACGGCCGAGGTTGCGGGCGGGTGTGACATCTTGGCTGAGCCAGGGCTGGTTTGAGAAGTAAAAACTGATGAATGGCTTGCTGGAGGAAAAGAAGCATGGTCGCGATGCTGAGGAGTAGCTGGAGATGGAGCCCGGTCCCGGCGAGGAGGAGATTTCCGCATAGGCAGCAAATGTGCCCTGGTTGAAGCCGTCCGATGGCAACCTCGGATGGAAGGAGTCAAGGTCAAGGACGACGCCAAGCAAGGGGGGTGTGTGCGAACGGTTGATGGTGTTTCTTTTTCCGGGTCTTGGCAGCCGTTGGTTGTCGTCGTCGGCGGCGGCAGCCGTTCGACGAATGGAGGAGTGGTGCGTGGTTTCTGGTCTGACGAGAATGTCTCGCCGAGCGATGGCTAAACCCGGCGTCAGCGAGCACCATGGCATGGTGCAAGAGTTGGAAGAACGGGCTGAAAAAGCTCGGGCTCATTGAGGATCCGTGAGAGCTGGGCTGGGGGCCGGCGGAGCGAGTAGGCCCCGGCAGGATCATGAGGTGGCAGGCGCCAGTGGTGGTGTGGTCCGTGGTGTCAATGTTTGCCCATGCCCTCCCTCACCTGGGGGTTGGGAAAAACACCACCCCGGCTCCGGAGTGCGAAATGTGGACAGGCCAGGCGCCGGGGTTCCAGGGTTCGCCAGAGAGGGCGGTTGATTTTCGAGGGCTCGGATGAGCGAGGAGACCACGAGGCCACGGAAGCGAGAGGCCGTGTCTTGGTCGAGCAAGGCGGCGGCCCAGCTTAGGGTCGAGTCCACTGTCCACAAGCAAAGACTTGAGAGAGATTCGGGTGCGGATGCGTACACTTTGTGACCGGGCAACCAACGGTGAGAGAGATGTTTTGCAGCGCGCGACGAACAAGGCCGGAACGTGGTTGAATGCCGTCAACGTCTTTGTCGGTTGAGCATTATCTGAGTCCAAGGGCCTCGGCCGCCCCATGTGATGTGATGTTGTCCGCGATCCCTGGAGAGGTAGTTCGGGTAGAGACTATAGAGTGCGTGAACGGAGTAGTAGTATGTATGTACGTACTCCGTAGGCAGGTCAGGTAGGTACTGCCCGGGGTGAGGTCCTGTCCTTCTCCGCGCCTGCCCCCCGCCGGCGTCCATCCTCGTCTCCGTTCTCGTCCGTCCTTTCCGTTCGAAGGAAGGAGCAACTGTGGTGCAGGTGCAGCACTGCAGTTACCTCCCCCTTCCCTCATTACGTACCTGTATCCATCCGTATCTATATCTGCATCTGCTCTGCCCGAGGTTCTCTGATTCTCGGATACAGAGCAAGGTTAGGAAAGGCAGGGTACCTGGCAATCTCGCTCCTGTTTGTTTGCCTTGGTCTGGTCGGGATTGTCCAGCCCTGGAAGGAGTCGACAAATCTCTTCTTACCATGGGTAACGTGGAGATACAGGTCTCATAAGCAACAACCAGCAATAAAGTACCTCCCCAAGATAAGGTACCTGGGATGGGTGAGGTGCCCAAGGCAACCTTAGGTAGGTACAGAGCAAAATACACCTGGAATGCAGGCGCCCGGCATCTTACCACAGGCACCTGAGGTTCCTCTCTACCTTGCCTTGGTACCTTACCTTCAGATGCGTCGCCTTGCTTTGCCTTGCCTCGCTTCAATACATAGCACCTCACGTTGCCTCGGCCAAGTGCTCTCCCTGCTCATGCTCCCCACACGAACTGCATCCTCCACTCTTGCCCGTTTCTTCTTCCTAGTACTAATCATCTTTTTTATTTTCTTGCATTTTCTTGCATCTCCTCTAGGTACTTCCAATCCAAATATTACTGCGAGTGTGTCTCAATTTACACTGGCCCAAGTGCGAGTCGGGGCAAGGGAAAAAAATTATACGAATTGCACTTTCAAGAAAAGGGCTAGACGGCTTTGGTCTTTAATCAGCGCACTTTCTTTTTCCGAGGCATGTCCATTTGTCGTTTCATTGTCTCACAAGTCACAACCTCGAGTTCAGGGCCAAGTTCGTTCGAAGAGAACCCCCGTCAGGACCCCACTGGCTGCGAGCAAGAGCACCCCTTCCAGGTGCCATCGCCCCAACCGTCCCTCCCTCGTGCATTCGCTGCGCGCCGGGTACGGATTCCTCCAAAGGCCACTGGCCCGACGCCGTCGAGCAGCCCGGCAGTGAGACGATTCAACGACCGACTACGGATGCGTATTAACCGTCTACCTGCCTCAACCCGGGACGCCAACTTGCTTCCCTCCGCAAATATCGATATCAAGCCCCAGGCGGCGTCAGAACCGTTCCATTGTCTCTAGCCCGGGACTATGGAACCTACTACATCACAAACACAGCCCAACCACGTTTTACTCTTTCCCTGACAACCAGCGTGCGTTCCGCCCCCTGGGGACTCTGGGACTCTGGGACTTGCAAGCCTACCTTAGGGCCGAGCGGGCTTTGGATATGCAACTCCAGCCACGGCAGGGTCAACCCAAGTAGCGTTGCAAGATCGGCCTTTTGACATGCGCATGGCCCCTTCTGCCGCACAGTGCAGCATGTCTGTGCATCGGCGTCAAAGTCGGGAACCCCAGCCAGCGCACTAAGATCAGAGATCCATAGCTGAGATGGTGCTTAGTACTGAGTCCTTGGGCGCTCGTCCAGGCGCCCCGGAGATGTTTCTAGGGTCGGCAATCGCCAACAGAGAGATGAGCCACTCGCTTCTCACCGTACCAAGACTAAGACGGCAGCGGCGGTGTTGACCATTGGGGGCAGAAAAGAAGCGTCGAGAAGCGAGAAACAGCACTGAGGTCGTTGTCTCCGTGTCGACCTCCCGCTATTCTTCGTCTTCAATACTAATGTGGTGTATACGCGTAATGCTTGGTGGATAGGTTTGTACGGAGGTACGAATGATTTGACACGAGACTGTCGCCCGAGCATGCCCGAACATGCACATCTTGGTCCGTTAGATGTCGGGCTGGGTGGTGAGGAATGTCAGGAATTGAGAGCTCGAGTAGATTCATCACTTGCACATGGATTTCAAAACAACAGCAAACACGGATATTGCGACAACCAAAGAGTTTTGAAGTACCGAGTCCGAGGCCTGCGGCGGATGAAATGACGGATCGAGGAGCACGGTCAAGCCACAGTGCTAATGACAGACCGAGGGCCGGCGGTCGTACACTTCGCCTTGGACCACCTTTTATGGCGTCAACCGCTGCTCCCGCTAGGCCAACGTCTGCTGAACCGCCAGGGCTTCTTCCAATGCGCCTAGACTGCAACCACGGCGTCGCTCGGCTTCACCCGGTGTGCTGGAGTCGAGGGCGTCCTCGTCGGTTGTTGAGGCAATAGACGACCAGAGAGACTGTTCAGAACTCTGACTGACGCTGGGAAGCTCGAAAGGATTGGAGTGATGTAGTTATTAATGGCGTAGCGACTGTGCTGGTCGGAGACGGCCTATTAATACAGCGACTCGAAGCTCAATTTTACCCAGTAGCCAGCTCAGATCAGGCCAGGCAGACCCAAGGATTGGCCACTGGAGACCCTTCAACCAAGAAAGATCCTGGAGTTGTCTTGCTCTGTGCGGTGCACTTCCAGAGTGCGGACAACCGAACTGCGTGGGTTGGACCATGATGAGACGATGAGTTGAGAGCATATGTCAACAGCGCTGTCCATCACATCACCCCAACTCGAGTACATGGCGCTGAACACTCGCTCGCGGCCCTGACGGAAAAGATTCGACTTCGGATCCACCGCAACAATGCCAAACCAAGTCCACAACCACGGTCCTTCGGGGTCCAGCACCGGGTGTGTGTGTGTGTGTGTGTGTGTGTGTGTGTGTGTGTGCCGCTGCGGTGCCTCATCTCACTGTCCGTCCGGCGGCCCCCGCTCTCTTCGCCGGGGTTGATGTCTGGTATCACTGATCCGTAGCGCGAAAAGAGAAGGGTCGAGGTCGGGCGTCGTGTTGGTCCGCGGGCAGGTCGGTCCAGTCCAGGTCCAGTCCAGGTCCAGTCCACTTCTCCGTCCAGTCGCAGTTGCGGTCGGGTGAGGTAAGAGACTCGCACAAGGAATGGTACCTCGCTCTGGAAAGGTACTCGGGATTCTTTCTTGGGGAGCCTGCTTGCCAGTTTGAGTAGCTCTATCGCATTGTATTCACCAAAGTCTACGGCCCTCGAGTCAATATCTCTCGACTGTCATTGTTTTAGAGTGACGTCTAGCACGCGCTTCCTTCTCGCGGCAGCAATAGGGAAGACAAGAAGAAGCGCACATTCAGGTCGGGTCTAATGCCTGGACAGCCGACCGACCGACCGACCATGGCCGTGACTGACGCCCTCCCTCTTGGGGCTTGATCTTGGGCAGGTCATAGGCACCCTGGTCAAAGCCAACAGACCCCTCCCCTCCTCCTGGTGTTACTTTGCTACAGTCACGCCCCATCGAAGGAAGAGTGGGAAAAGGCGACAACGGAGCCCATGCCACTCACCACCTTGTCGCATACCCCTCCCGTCCCCTCCAAGAACTCCATCCACCCACCGAACGGCGACGGTTAGCTCAGCCTGCCCGTACCACCCTTCCAGGGGCCCAGGTAGCTAGCCAGCGAGCTCAGCTTTCACTCGACACCTCGCCCCCAGCCCGACACAGTGGTCAAGACCGAAGAAGAGACGAAATCACACCAGACACCAGGCACACGCACACACAGAGAGGTAGAGAGACGCGAAGACCGACGGTAAAACCGCTTGCCGACGCAAATGGTGCCGAGAAGCCAACGTACACCCGACAGCCAGCGCGCTTCGGAGTGTTGGAGACGGGTCCATGGGGGAGATGGGAAACAACAAGTGTTGCTAACTAAGGCAAGGTACGGCCCAGGGCCACTTTGGAGGGCAGAGGCAGAAGCAGAAGGCAAAGCGCCCCGGGAGGGATGTAAGTACATTGTACTATGTAAGGTAAGATACAAGGGCGTTTGAGCGGGACACAATATGACAGACAGTACGGGCGGGGAAGAGGAGAAAGAGGTGAAGGACGACGAAGACCACGAGAGGACGAAGAAGAAGCAAATGACAAGCCGACTGCCTACCATGGTATTATCAAGAACCTAGATGCATTACCAGTCAAACTCTCCACTTTGGCCTAAACACCTGAATCTTCTCTCGCTCTCCATGACGACTGCGAAAGCAAAACCCAACCGAAAAAAGAGATGCAAGGCTCTTGTCAAAATCCGTCCCTTCCACGCGGAAACATGGCACGATTGCCCACCTGGCTTGAGAGTAAAAAACAAATAGTGGAAAGGGTATTCGTGCACTGGTACAGATACAGAGCCAAACGGTACACGGTCTCAAGAGAATGTGCCATAGCGGCCTGGCAGCACAACAATCGTTACACGTACGAAAGCTCTCGCAAGAAAGAGACATGGAGAAAGTAGGGAGATATAGGGAGCATGTCCGCGGATTCTCAGTACTGAGTATCCCCATTGGCAGTATCCCCATTGGCATACAGAACGCAGTATCTGTAAGTAAACTCACAACTTCCTTGCCATAGGACGAGGCAGAGTGAGCAGGTCGGCCAACCAACCACAGGCGCTATAGCTCCAACTCTAGGAGTTCAAACAAATCGAATCCTCCAGCGCAGCGCATCGAATCGAGTGCCCGTGTGGTTCTGTGAGAGAAGCGCTTCTCTCCCGTCTGTTGTATGTGCGTACGGAGTACTTAGCTACCTATGATATGGCGGCGTGTGGATTGGGCACAACCGGCGATACCTGGTTTGTTGCTTCAGGGAAGTATTCAGGTACTTGTCCGGGGTACGTACACTCTCAACTTCTTGCCGTCAATCGCGCCCAGTAGATACGGTACGTATCTTCCTCACACACGCCCCTCCCGGGCTCTCCTTCTCGTGGTCGGCCAGTCTTCCTGGTGAGATGGGATGGGGATGGGAAGAGGAGAAGGAAGAGGGCACACCTCTCCGGCTGAAGGTACCTATCTACCTACCTACCTTGGCCCTTGCCATCGTCAGTGCAGTGTGTGCTTCCCCCTCCCCGGTGGCCCCTACAACCCCGGTCGACGGACAGCCCACTCCATCAGCAGGAAGTACCAAACCCACCACTCTCGTCTCCTCTCTGGGCCCCTCGCCTGTGCCATTTCCAATCTAACCCAACCTCTTCGGCCACCGCACCCCCATAGCACAGTACCGGTGCAGGTACAGTACCTCCTCTCTCCTCTCACTGGGTGCCTTCCCGCTGCTCCTGCTTCATCATTCTTCCCCCCCGTCTGTTCTGCCCGCTAACCCACTCACTGTCTACACCGTCCGGCCTCGCTCGCTCGTTCACTCAACGCAACGCACCCACGAGCCACCCGTACATGCCGCCGTACCGCAGTTCGCACTGCTCTGCTCTGTGGATGTAGAAGTGGATGTGGATGTAGATGTGGATGCGGATGCGGATATCGCAGTACCCCGGCCGGTCCTTGCTGCCCATGCTCATGCCCCATGATGCCCCACTCCTTCCTGGTAGCCTCTAGCTGCACCGGTTGGGGCCTGGGGGTGTGCGTACACACCGTGTTGCTAGGATGGAGGCACTTCGACCTGCCTCCTCTTCTTTTCTCACCACCAAAAAACAAAACTCTCCCACGCCCGGCTTCTTTCTTTTCCTTCTACTTCTCACGACTCCACCAACCACCTCCAATATTCCCTTAGGTTAGCTAGCCCAAGAGGCGAGGAAGGTAAGTTGAGCCAGACATTTTCTTTGCTTCCAATGCTTCTTCATCCTGCTCCTCGCACTTCACCATAGGCGCATGTCACATTCTTCTCCTCCGCTGCATCTCTTCTGCATCTCCCGCCCCCCATCTTATTCGCCAGCTGGAGCTAATGTACCTGCATTAGAAGAGTTTGGGAGAACTCGACGAAGCAGAGAGAGAAGAAAGGAAGCCGAACGTCGAATCCCACGATCTGTGTCTGGTCGGAATCGCCTTTTGTGTGTGCTGTATCCGCAATTTGCTTGCCTGTACAGACCTTCACCTACAAACGGCCTCCACCGCCTGTTACTCAGCTCCAGATCCCACCAAGACAAAAAAGGGCATTCTCTCGCTTCCCACCGTCACCGTCCTCGGGGCTTTCGTGCGACCAGCCAAGCCAGTCAGGAACGAAAAGACCACCTCGGTCTCTCGCTACTCTTCCGGCGTTCGAAAAAAAAAAAACCCGAACTTGCTCGTCAACCTGCGCTGTCCGCCGCTGTGCCGAGTCACCGCGCCCAAGCTTCGACCCACACTTGCATGTTACGATCATAGGCTTCAATTTCTTTTCCTGTCACGACTGCTTACGACGTCCACGAACCGTCCTGACCTGTTCCCGTTCTCTGCCAAAGGGAGCGAACAAGAGGTTGACGCCAGCGGGCATCGTCTTGGACAATTTCTCAGCTGTTTGAGGCGCTCCGCAATCTTCGCACCGAAACTTCGCCAGCAGATCGATTGGGAGAATAGTCTCGCATCGGGATCGACACCTGGGAAGGGAATTGTCATCCCCACCGTTCCAATTTCCGCCGCAACTGCAGTCCACGGATCAGCTTGCCGACTAGGACTGAACTGACCACCTGGTGCTTGGCAGCAGCTTGGAGCAACACCGTGAAGCTGGATCTACCGTCGATTTCTCAAAGGCAAACCCGGGGACCGACCGACGTGTCGTATTACAACGCTCACGCAACTCCGAGGTCGTTTTACATGAACAGTGAGAGAGTGCCGTCTCTGCCATTGCCCCCTCCGCACCAGGCGTACTCGTCGGGTACCTCGTCACCCCGGGTCAGCTCTATAGGCTCCATTTCAAGCTCGCACACCGGCTCGCATTCCTCCTTCACGTCGGCAGCATCGTCCAACGGACCAAAGACACCTTCTCCCACTCTTCCCATCAACGCTGCGATTCCCGGGTCCTCAGGCCAGTCAATTGGTGCCTTTGAACACTACCCCACCATGAATCATCCACCCGCCGCAGACATGTACTATTCGCAACATATTTCTGCCGGTCAGGCGCCGCAGCCTCAGACCGTCACCTCTGGCGCCATGTCTTACCAATCACAGCCCCCGCCGTTGCAGCCGACTCACATGCCCCAGTACGCTCACCAGACACAGTACGGCCAGCCGTCTTACGCATACGCCAACGGTTTGACCTCACCACAGAATGCTCCCGGTGGCAACCAGATGGGTTCAAACGTGCTCCCTCTTCCTGGCGTGGCCCAAGGCAACTTCCCGGGTTATGATACAACTGGCCAAGCCGCCCCTCCCGGCATGAAGCCCAGAGTGACGGCTACCTTGTGGGAGGATGAAGGCAGTTTGTGCTTCCAGGTCGAAGCCCGTGGCATATGTGTGGCGCGCCGTGAAGGTAAGCTTCTCGCGCCATTCTCGACCATCACTCTGTTGCTGACTTCATCGCAGATAACCACATGATCAACGGCACCAAGCTTCTCAATGTTGCTGGAATGACTCGTGGACGCCGTGACGGAATTCTCAAAAGCGAGAAGGTCAGACACGTGGTTAAGATTGGCCCCATGCATCTCAAGGGCGTCTGGTGAGTTCTACATGAAGACATAATCCAGTCTAGAACTTCGAACTAAGCCCAGGCAGGATTCCGTTTGAGAGGGCACTTGATTTTGCCAATAAGGAGAAGATCACCGAGATGCTGTACCCGCTCTTTGTTCACAACATTGGCGCATTGCTGTACCACCCCACGAACCAGACCCGCACCAACCAAGTTATGGCTGCTGCAGAGCGACGCAAGCAAGAGCAGAACCAGATGCGCGGTGCCCCTCCTCAGACACCTGGAGCCGGGCTTCCCTCGATTCAACAGCATCATCACCACAACATGGGCGGCTTGCCAGGGCCTCAGCAGTCCCTTCCGTCTCACGCCAACATGGGACGCCCAACTCTTGACCGGGCGCATACGTTTCCTACACCCCCAACCAGCGCCTCGAGTGTGCTCGGTGGAAGCATGAACACCTCGGACAACGCATTCCAGTGGGCACAGGGTCAGGGTATGGGCGCTGCCCAAGGCCAAAACCCCATCTCCATCGACACCAGTCTGAGCAACGCCCGCTCGATGCCTGCGACGCCCGCGTCTACGCCGCCTGGGTCAACTATCCAGAACATGCAGTCTTACCAGTCTGGCGCTCAACAGTATGACAACTCCCGCCCCATGTACAACACCTCTACCCAGCAATCCCCGTACCAGACAGCGAACCCGGCTTCTCAAGACCGATCCGTCTACGGCCAAAGCGACCCATACGCTAAGAACGATATGGGTCCGCCCTCCGCTCGACCCTCCACCACTGGCGCCCAAGATCAGAAGCCTGCCAATGGCATCATGCACGCCGATCAAAACGGCCAGGCTGTGGCACAACCCGCTGGCGATGAGGAGGCTGAACACGAGCATGACGGAGAGTACACTCACGACAGCGGCTCGTACGATAATAGCCGTGCCTCGTATAACTATTCCGCTCCCGCCGTTGGAAGCCTCTCCTCAGACCACCAGCATCTTTCCCCCGAGATGACGGGATCGCCAAGCCACCCGCCTGCGTCCGGCCGCGCTACGCCCCGCACTGCTGCCGCCCCTCAGCCCTACTACTCGCAAACGGGTTACAGCACCCCCCCCCGTGTTCCCCAGCAAACGTCAAGCAACCTCTATAATGTAATCAGCGACCGCGCCAATGCGGCTGGAGCCGGGGCCAACGACGTCTACCAAACCCAGCCCGACATGAACACTATGTCCAACGGTTATGCGATGAACGGTACCGCTGGAGGTATCAAGCGTGGTCGCGACGAGGACGACGACGTGCAGCGCCCGCTGAGCGGTGGCGGTATGGACCTGAAGCGCCGGAAAACTATGATCGACTCTGCTCCGTTCGACAACATGACGCGAGCGCCCCCCGTGATGACCCAACAGCCGCGCCGAAGGTAGAACCGCGCCGAAGCTAGAGAGGCACTGGATCGAGTTTATGCTTCCAAACCTCTGCATTTCGTCAGTCGTTCGGGGGGCGTTCCGGGTACGTGGGATACACGAGGCATGATCAGTCATGAGTATCTGATTTCATGATCAAAAAGCTTTGCAAAGAGGCTTTTCGACACTCTGCACAACTTTTCCTTCCACGTCTTTTGTATTCCCGAGACGGCTTATCGGCTTCCCATGATCTCCAAGAGATAACGCTGACGAGCTGACGACTTCCCATTCCCTGTTTCTAAACGCCCGTCATGGCTGTAAATGCTGATGAATGACGCCTTGCATGGAGGGGGATTTAATTCTAAAGACTCGGTCATGGTTTTTTTTCTTCGTTTTTCCGCCGGTCTTTTGAGGCAACATACACGAAAGAGCATGGAGTGGGCTCTGTGCGGCTTACTTCCGTCTGTTACGACTCTCGGGCGCTGAAGCCAGCAGCACAGAAAACACTTTCACCTCGGAGGATCACCACCATTTATTTCCTTGATTCAATTTCGAATACAGACGGGGTCAGACGCCAGTGTGTGCCAGGGAGGAGGGTAGGATGACGACCTTATGACGACTCTTATTCTTTCACAAAAAGTGTGAGACGTGTTGGATGGAACCTGTCTCTTTTAGGTAACGACTTGACGAAACGGAATAAAAAGCTATTGCTGCTTCAGAAATACAGACTGAAAAGAACCGGGCTATCTGTTGGCTTCGGCCAAGTTCTTGCCTTCCCGTGAACACCAAGCTGATGATGACGCCGAGCTAAATTCATAGAAGTTGAAGACCGTAGGAGGTAGGAACCAGGGCATCGCGGCTTCATGTTGGAGCCTTTGCGATACAGATGGCCGGTTTTGCTGCTCGTGTAGTGGTTTGGCGGGCGATGGGCCAAATGGTGAGCCTATCTTCATTGTCAAACCACCAGCCTATGTCTTCAAGGCTCGCAACTGGTCTACCGCTACGGCCGTTGCCTATTGCAGCATTTTTGATAATTTTCCATTGCTAAGGGACGCTGAGACTCTACATAGGTAGTATAAAAACCAGGAATCATGCTGGAGACTCCAGTAGTTAACGCTACAAAGTACACAACTGTGACGGTAGAGAAAGAGTGTCGTCGCTGTAGTTGATGTAGCCTGAGGCTCAAAGTAACACGTGATAGAGTGGGCTACTCCTTCCAAAAAGGGCTTGGCTGACAGCAGGTACAAAACTGGGTGTCGCCGTATAGAGAGAGAGCTTAGGTGGTACATAGGTGCTGCTGCATTGCAGGACGCGGTCTCTTATTTTGTACCGACGACTCCAAGCTGCCCTGCCCCCCAAACCTCACCTGGGAGCCAAATACTGCTCTCCCTGCCTGCTCGCCGTACAAATATCTTTTTGGGCACCGAAGCCACCGTTATCCTATCTTTATTCATGGTTGCGAATCAATTAGCTTAACCAGAGGCTGCCGTGCCATTCACCCACTCGACAACACACAGAGGTCCCTCGTACACTCGACGAAGCTTTTGCGACAATGGCGACGCCGACCCAGATGAAGCATGCGGCCTCGCAACAAGGCAGGACCCCTTCGCAGCTTACGGCAGCGACGCCGCCTGTATCTACGCCTTTCTCGGCATCGCAGGCCCACGCAGCCTTTTCCCCTCGGGGTCCTCGATCCTCCCCTCAGCAGTTCAAGAAATCTCCCGCGACCTCGACGACGCTCATGGGCCACCCCGCCAATGGCGCTCTCAACTTCGACAGCCCTTCCGCTGCGGCAGCTATGGGCGCCCTCGGAATAAGTGGCGGATTGGATATCGGACTTGACCACGTCGGCGTTGGGGGGTTTGGCGGCCTTGGAGGACTGGGCAGTGAAGATGACAAAATCAAGAGGCTTGACGCCGTCATAGAGATTCTCGGAGTAAGTCCGGCCGTCGCAAGTAAAGTGATGGCTTCATAAGCTGATGACCCCACCTAGAAAGCAAAAGGACGAGTAAGCGAGGCCGGCCTGGAGCGACTGACAGTACGGTCGGGTTTGACGAGTATGTGGGACGAGCATCGGTCGCCCGACGGACGGAAAACAAAAATGCTAGTCATTGCTGGTCAGGCTCTGACTCTGGACATTGTCCTAAACAACAACATTGTCGAGAATGTCTCGCTGGCCTTCCCCGAATCAGCCCCCATCGTATCGAGGCACACGGACAAAGCTGGGAAGATCCTTCTCAAAGACCTGCAGCTTCGGCCGGATCAGAGCCCGCTAACGAAGACATTGGACAAGTTCGCAGCCAACATGGAGCGTCTCGCAAACCTTGATAAGCTCAGCGTTATCCCGGGATTCGACTGTCAGGAGGCTTTGGCTGGCATCTTCGAGAGCCTCGAGAGGCTGCACAAGTGGGAACTTTCCAAGCTGCGGGAAGATCCGGCTATGAGCGGGAAGCCGGATAGGTTTCTCGAGACAACTACTATGTGCGCCAGAAGCGGCCGCCCGATGATGCATGCGAGAGGCATGGTAGGTCTCAGCATTGAGTATTGGACGGAGCGACGCCATGTCATACCCAAGACTTCAGATACGGAGCGCTTCTGCGAGAAGATGGAGAAGGTGTGGTCCATTCTCATCGGCTGCAAGGCCTTGGACGGCGAGATGTTTCAGCCAGTCCGGGTGTCAGAGAACTGGATTTCGCAGAAGGTGGTGGCCGAACCTGGCCCCGACGACATTCTCGCTGGAGGATCAGGGCTAGCTCTCGACTGGCAAGAACCAGAAGCTACTAGTCTACCCCAGACTGACGACAACAAAGACAAAGGGATGAATGTGGTGCACCCAGACGGCACGACGCACAAGCTCCCGAACGTCAAGTTTGTTGCGACGCTCACACCTTCTGTCATTGTTCCACAATCAGTGTGGAACACCTTGCATAATCTCACAGGAGCAGCGGCACAGCCGATGCTTCTACCCACTTGCACGTTTGACAGCATCTCTTTCCCTATACCCGAGGGAAGTAACCACGAAGCAAGCGAGCTTCGAGTCATTTCTTGCAGAAGAACGGTCCAGGTCCCAAGCAATGGGAATGTGGTGTCGCGGAAACACAAGAACACTTTGCTCATCTACAAGCCTGTGTATGGGCAGACTGTCACTGAGCTCTCCTTCTCTCATCCACGACAGCTCGTCGACATGCTACCCATTCTTCGCCAATACTCGCTGATTTCAACACTGCTGGAAAGGAGCTTTGGATCCGATATCTCAGGAGATGCTCTGCCTGAGAAGGACGAGTCCATCGTCCGAAACGAGACGACTATGACAGCCAAGGAAGAGTATGAACTGTTCATGTCGAATAAGGCGCCCCAGGGTGACGATCAGGAGCTCACGATTGATGTGGTGCTGACCGTTCACCCATCTGCCGGACTCCACGTCGTTTTCCCCTTCCGCAACGCGACGGCGAATATTGACCTGCAGATCCAGCCGAACGGAGTGGTCCACGTCGTGTCGCAGAACGTCGTGCCGGAGAGCGGCGGCGACGTGCCCGAGGCGGACAAGGGCAAGGGCAAGCAGTTCAATGCCCAGGACCTGGGCAAGCTGCTCGAGGTGACGGAGGATCTCTGTTCGTGGGCCGAGTGGATCCGTAGGAACTTGTCATAGAGCGGGCGTTCCGGCGGAAGGCGACAAGCGGGTAGCACAGCTTGGCGATAGACAACGTTTGGTGTTTTCTTTTCTGTATAATTGATACCCAGCAGAGCATCAGTCGTGGGGCCACAGGGCTTGGTTGGTGTCAAGGCCCTTTATTTTACACCCGCCTTTTCTTCTCACAAACGAGAGGGAGTTTCAGTGTACCGAGAGGAAAAAGACATTCTGGAAGTGCAAATAGCAAAACAGAAATGGGCGTCGATCGACGGCGGCCGTCTGGATCGTGGGCGTTTTGGGTGTTTCGGGGCTGGTTGGCTCAGCTAGGTCGCAGTCACGCGATAGCAAATAAAATTGACCAAAACGGATATATCTCAGGGCCGCTGCTTGGCGTGTGTTGCTGTAGTTTCTCTTTCGTTTGCTTTCTTGTAATGCTTTTTAGTTGTTGTAACTATCCGAAGGATTCCTACAGTTCGATCATCATTCCATGTAAACGTCCAAGATATCATAACCAACAGAACTACAATTTATACACAATAGTAAGATTGCGAGAGAAGCCCACTTGGCCTTGATCGGAATGCTGCCATTGATCTGGTTGAGTAAACGACATTTATGAATCACGCGTCAAGACACCGGAGGACCAAGCAGGTAGACAGATGCATGAGGACAGAACTGGGGGTGTGGGTGAACAGCCTTACCACAAAAGCTCACCTTTCCTTCTTTTACATAGGTTCATTGCCAGGGCTATGAGCTGGAAGAAGGAAACCTGCCTTTCTTTCATGTCAGGGAGGATGACGGCGTCTAGTTTCTCGGGACGTTTTCCAACCGGTTGTTACTGTTTTTGGAGATACGTCGGTGATTGCAGCACTGCCTTACTTTGATGATCGACTGTCTGGTGTAGCATCAACGCAGTTCCGTCATTGATCGCGATCCAGCAGCATCTGAATAAGGGTGGGGGATCTGTTGCCTTCCGGTGCCTGGGTTGGAATTCCATAGCCGACCTGAAGGACGAAGACCTGGTCCCGTGCGGTGGGATAAGCCACACGAAGGACAACATAAACGTAAACGAATTGACTTTTTACTTTCTCTTCCACTACTCTGGTCCGGTATGTGTGATGCGTGTCTACGGCGTAAGGAAACTTTTGCCACGGCGTCGAAGTGTCAAGACGAGGAAGGGGAGGAGGCTTATTGCCCTGTATGGGGAAACAAGCCACCTCTACGATACGAAAAAAGCTATTACACAAAATGACGACTCGTATATAGATTCTGCCGAAGAAGAGAGGCGTATTGGCACTGGTTCCAAAGCCGTGGCGTCGAATTCACTTTCTTGTTTCCCAGTCCAAATCTATGGTAATTAGGGGACCCCAAACGGATAGGAGGTTTGCGCCTGCTTGTTTGTCCTGCGCATCTACTATCGAGACGGGCAGAAAAGGATACCAGCAGCTGAATGGGTGCGAGGGCTGAGAGACAAAGGCCCGGGCCGGAAACATTTTTTCAGCTAGGTACGGAATCAAATCGTCGCAAACACGAAAAAATATAAAACATCACACGCACAAGGAGTAAAATATGACGACGCGTTGAAGCATCATCACCAAGGGAGCTAAAAAAGAAAAAGAAAGGGGGAGTATCTACATCATCCATATTAGGTAGGTAAGTAGTAGAAGGAATTGACGTCCTTCAAAACCCGGGAGGACTTCGGATAGCGGCAGCGGCGAGCGCCGAGGTGGGATGCACCTGCACCTGCACCTGCAGGCGCAGCGGGAGCGGGAGCGGGAGCGGCAAGCAGTCCAGTCCTTCCTTATTCTCTTTCTCTACGGAGTATTGCGTCAATTCTTTTCTCTACGAGCCGCGGTCTTGTTTCCTTTCCTTCCTGCTTCCTGTCTGAGACGTTGACGGTCGAGACATTGTTCTCGTCGTCCTTGTTTTTTCCCACCTCCTTCCCGCGCTGCCGTCCGGGCTCTGCCGTCCCGTATCGCATCTTGTATTGTTCTCTTGCCGCACACATGTATCGGTTTCTCGCCCAAACCCCCTTCCCATGGCCGGGAGTCTGTGCAGTGCCTGTCCATGGGAGGACGAAAAGAGCAGGAGGGGCTGACGGGGGGGGAATCAGATCCGAGGTGATAGTGGTTGTGGGAGAGTCCACCAGCTGGTATCGATAGGAGATAGCCCAATGGACCATTGTTGATAAGCCAAAACAAAAGTCAACAAACAAATCAACAATCAAACAAACAACCAACAGAGGGGGATACGTATTTGAGATCAGCACCCAGGTACTATGGTAGCAGGCCGATATTTCTGGGTCGCCCAGGTTTTGGGGTCGGGGCCGCAAATTGCAGAGGGGGACTGATCTGAGGAGGGGCCGAGGGGGCCGTCTTTACTGCCTGCCTTACCACAGTTCCCATCCTTGGCATTGCGACGTCCGCGGCGGCATCTGAAAACTGACAGGCGCGCAGTGTGCCCTTTGCAATTCGACCTCTCGCATCACAATGGGAGTTGATAGTGTAAACCTGGTAATACGGGCGCTTCTGGGTATCCTGCTCCTCAACGGCACGTGCGACATCTTGCATCGTACCAGAGATTTGACGGCCGGGAAGGGGTCCCCACCTCAGGTCATCCCATCTTCTTTTTCACGGGGTTGCAACTTGGCACCATTATTGGTGTTACCCTGATGACACTTTGCCTCGCGGTGCCTTGCGCGCTACGTCGCCCTGCAGCCACTTCCCGTCCGTCCCTTGTCTTGCGATGCGACGAGTCGGTCCCGCGTCCTCCATAGACTCAGAGTAGTGTAAGAGGGTCAAAGAGTGTCCGAGCTTTGGAGGAGGAGGCCCGATCGGCGACGACCCAAGCTCCCCGCGCGTTGTGGGCCGAACGGGAGCGCGGTTTGTCGCAACCCGTTTATTTTTTGACGCACCTATAGGCTATTGAAGAGCAGCGACAGGTGGAAGTAGTGTGGCGAGAGTGACGAAGACGAGCCGGCGGCGGTCACTCGAGGAGAAACACCAATTCCTTTTTTAGGGGAAACCTTGTAAACCGCTGCCGCGCCCCAAGTGCTAGATCTTGCCCAATGTTCCAAGGACTTCAACGCTGGACGGGCAGAAAGGCAGAAAAAAAGGGAGACATGCAGGACAGGAGGCTTAGAACATGGGAGCCGGTCGACCGTCTAGGTAGTGTCTCTGTCTTTCTGGAAGCTGACCGAGAGCTCGTCCGGGACTGGAGGATGATCGAAGCTTCTGTCGGAATGCGACGGAGACGACTTGCCTTCCTCAGTTGACATAGTGGCGATGCAAAAGCATGCGCAGGCATGACATTGTAATATCAGACGTAATTAATCACGGACCCTGTCATTCCTCCATCGCGAGCCGGCACTGCAGGCGTTTATGCGGAGAGCCTGGGCGAGCTGGCATGTTGGGTAGAGTGACGGGTGTGGAATAGAGTAAGAGCCCGCGGCGTGCGTTATGACCGGCAGGGTCCCGGGATGTATCCGGTGGTGGTGAGGCAATGTTGGCGGTTGATGATGGTGGACGGCGATGACGGTTGATGATGGTGGACGGCGATGACGGTGGTGACGGTGGTAGTGACCTCAGCGAAGCTCAGTTTGTGTGCGTTGAAAAAAGTACGGAGTACCTCTATTAGCGGCCCCAAGGTTCAGGGCCCAGGGCCCATGGCCTGACGCTGGCAGGCGATGGCGGTAATAGGTACGTGTAGAGAGTGTTGAGGAAATGACTGTTTGTTTTGGTGTTTTTGTTTTGTTTTGGTCCCCGGCTGTGGCTTGTCGCGTTTGTTTAGTGGCCTGGCTCCATCGTCCATGGATCATCCGCCTTTGCTATTTTGATGGAGAGCCCACTTTTCTTTTTGCCCTCACTGCCCAAAAGCCGCTGAATGCGACGACCCCTCGCCGCATGATGATGCTGTGTTGCAGCGCGTGAAAGGGGAGAGGGCCAGAGAGGACAGGTTGTCAAGCGTCTCGCCGCATACTGATGGAGTGTTGAGCGGACAAGTGGCAGTCGAATCGTGGTTTTGAGACCAGGGCCAGTTGACACTGCATCACTGCATCACCGCAGCGGCTACTGCAGACTGCAGAGCATGACCTAGCGACTGATCAAGGCAGGCGGGGGAGAGAAGGGCGGGGAGGGAAGTCACTGCATCAGGTGGGTAGGTGGTAGGTATTGTTGGTAGTACGCAGTACCTACAGTGGTGTACCTCGTCTTAGGTAAGGCAAGGCGCGCACGGCTCCCACGAACACACGGGCAAGCGCCTTCTCCCTCAGGTCGTGGTGTAAGTGCCTCCGTTCACATCGCCATATCTCCTGGTCGCCTCCTTTCTCGTGCTTCCAATAGGGCCATGTGGAGGTACGGCGTGCCCCTGAGGCTGCAGGTAGAGACGCACAGAACAGGAGAAAATGGGCCGGTTGATTTCCAGAGCCCTTCCAGCCTGCAGTTCTGCGTGTTTTTGGTATAATTTTTTCTCTCCTTCTCGTGAAGTGACCTACCTAGCGAGGCCTGGTTGCATGAGTCCGCAGACACGCTTGGGCGGGACCCTGCAGGCAGAGGGCAGATACAGCCAATGGATGGTGCTGGCAAAGGTCCGAAGAGGCATCGCCCTGGGTTGTGTCTGGGGTGGCCCCTGGTCTGTTTTGAGATGCCAGACCGTTGGGTTCGAAAAGTGATGTCAGGGCCGGGAAGAGGTCGTGGGTTCTCGCTCGGTTCCTCGCCGTCTGCCGCTGCTAACGGGGCACCGAGGACGTCGAGATGCGGCGAGAAGGAAGCGCAGCTTCGGACCCTACAAATAAGACATTTTGGAGCCGTGAAATTCTTCACATGAGACCGCTGCATGTCTGGACCGTGGTGACGAGGTTTGTTTTTCCCATTCCGGGACCTGCAGCTGCGACATGGCACCGGACGGAGTGGCCATCAAGGAGGCGCTGGGCCGGACAAAATGGTCTTCACCTAACAGAGACCCACTTCTAATCCCGGGAAGAGACGCGTTATCACGTGATGACTAACCTTATCTGGCAAAAGTGTAAACAACACATGCCACGCTACGCGCGCCATCGCGAAAAGCAGAAGTGACTCCCAATATCCACACCCTCTTTCTCTCCGTGCCAGTCTCTTCAGAGCCACCCACTCAGCTTTCGTCCTCGACGGCAAGTGCTCCATCCAGACTGCGATCCCCCAGCGTGTCTCTGCTGCCCGCCCGCCTTGCCTTCCTGCACCGGGCACCTATCTAGGTACCTTACCTTGCCTGGTACCCATCTATCTGCCTCGAAGTCTCCCCCCCCCCGTCCCATCTTTCCCGCACACGCACACGCCCGCGCCCACGCCGCCCACCCACTCTTGCGCGCGCGCACTTGTACTTGCGCATCCGCACCCGCTCCCGCACCCAACCATCCACACTCACCCTCTCTCACACCCAACCCGACCGACGCACACACTCGTCCCCTTACGCCTGCCTGTCTCTCTCTCTGTCCGTCTCTTTTCTCACCTTCCTGAGCGTGAGAGTAAGAGAGTGCGCCTGTCCTTGTCTACCGCCTTTCCAAGTTTCTGGCCCCCCCCGTCACGAGGAAACATAGACCACCGAAGGGACTTCGCCACCCGCATCAGCCAACACGAACGCCATCAACAACACGACCGCAAAGGTTACGTTACGGCACCTCCTGTCATGACTTGATAGAGTCGCCTGCCGATCAAGAATCGCGACACAAGGGGAATGAAGATGCGAAGCAAAACGCATGCCTAAACGTTCCTGCTTGACATCCACCGAGACCTTAGCGCCATGCAGTAGAGGCGCACTTGCGCTCCCGTTCCGTCCCTTCTTTCCATCTATCCCTCCTCCTGCCTGGGCTTTCCCTCCCTCTTATTTTTTCCCACCCTCAGCCTTCCTTCACCACACCAAGAAAGAGGGAGCTCCTTCCGCCCGTCCAAGGCCTCATCGCCTCGTCCACGTGTAACAAATCCGACTCTGGGACCGACACCCCAAGACTCTTCGCCCTGTCGTCCTCTTCCCTAGGACTAGGCCGCCGCCAAAACATCGACGATATCGACGACAAACCCGATACACCAGCGCGCGCCTCAGGAAGCTGCGCCCTCGTCGTCGAAATCTCCCCGAACGTCACCGGATAGGCCGCGCCAGTAGCAACGCGCCGTGCCTCGCCTCGTCCTCGACACGACACAACACGACGACTTAGCCCGATCCCATCGATCGAACACACCTTGCCCTACCACTACGGTATACCACCATCTACCCAGAGTACCTAGCGAATCACAACAAGTATACCGACGACAAATACCAGCGACAGTTTTCTTGCATCAAGGAGCGATTCATTGCTTGCTGGGCCCGGAGCACATCACATCAAGCGACCTTCCTCTCCTTCGGCACTTGTAGTCCTTCCAACAGACAGCGAACCACCATAGACCAGAAAGACAACAAAAGGCTGAAAAGAGTCCCAGCAGCACCACAACAAAGAAGAAGATTAGCCAGCATGTCGTTCTCAAATAGCAGTGGAGGAACACTTACTGTTCCCAGCCCGACACATGTCCACCATGTGGATGTGCTTGCCTCCTCTGTGAGGGGCCTGAGACGGTCACTCTCCCGATCACCCTCCAAGTTCAGTCTGGCGCGAACAAACTCCCAGAGCTCCGAAAGCTCTCACAGTGGATCTCATACCCCCATCCAGCAACAATCGCCCTGCCGACGATACACCCCAACACCAACACCTCCCAGTAGTAGTGGGAGCAACGGAAACCCCCAGGAGCAGTTGCCCCTCAGCTTTACTCCAGCTGGTTTCCCCCCAGCAATTACATCAACAACACCTCTGAGCTCTCCCCCAACTCTTGCTACGCCATTTCGCCCCAGCGTTCGCCTTTCTCTGCGCTCCGCAAAGTCGGCCAAGATCACTGGCAGCCCCTCGCGTCCAGCTACCAGGCTACGGACATCGCCAAAATCACCTCTCAAGCGTGCTCTCAACGCCGCGGTCGACTCTGGGAACTCGACGCCTTCCTGTCCGTCCTCCGCCTCGAGTTCGGAGAGTCCTGGCCAGGAAAACAACCAGGACTCCGACCAGCTGAGCCCGCTCTCCCGCTCGAGCCTTCACAAGGCTTCGCGGCATAGCCTTCACCTCGACGTGTCGGGTCACGCGCAGCAGACGAGTATTTTCAAGTCGATCGAGGGTCAGGGAGATTTGCAAGCATTCCCGGGATCTGGTGCCTTGAAGCGCAGCGACGCCATCATGAACCTCGACCAGGCTTCGCTGGGCAGCCCCGTCGCCAAGCGACGTAGTTTGCATGGTATCTCCAGCTTTGGTCAGAACAATTCCAATTCCAATTCGGATTTCAACATTTTCGACAACAATGCCACCAACAGCAGCAGCACGCCCAGCAAGGCCAACTTCGATATCCACGACGAAGCCAACCGTGAGTATGAGCTTTTTGGTTCAAGCGTCCCTGCTCACAGGGAGCCCCTCCCTTCGCCTACGCCTCCTCCCCAGATCCCGCGGAGGACTGGCTCGTTGCGAAAGTCGACACTACAGCAGAGGCAGCACGACCGAACCTCTTGGGGACGTCGATCCGGTGCAAACCACCTCGCCCAGATGAGCGGGGACTTTTCTACCCCCGTCACCAAGAATCGACCACGCCTTTCGATGGACCAGTTTCTTCCCCCTCAGGCTCCTCGCGACAGCCCCTTCACCTCAAACTCCCCGTTGCCCAACCCATCCGCTCACCCTGTCGAGCGATCGTCTCACCAGCCTCACCCTCTATCCAAGACGCTCGTGAGCTCCAGCTCCGGCAACAACCTGGAGGAGCAGAACAACAGTATGCCTCCTCCTTTAGCCTTTGAGAGGCCTCGTGCTCCCGTCAGCTTTGCCAAGTCCATGCCCTATGGATCCTCTCGGCCCTCGTTCATGCAGGAAGAGAACGAGAACGTTACGCCCTTCAAGGCAGCCAAGCCTTGGGCTGGAGCTTTCATGTCTACTGGCCTCGTCTCCAAGGTCAACCGCAATCCCGAAGACTTCGACAACAAGCTCACGATGCCTGACACCCCGTGCAAGAAGCCCACGAATGGCTTCGCCACATTCCCACCTCCCCCTGGCAGTGTGATGAAGAAGAGCAACAGGTATTCCTTCGGAGGAATGCCATCCACCCCTTTCAATGCCCCAGGAGCCCCATCTCGCAGTACTTTCGGCGGCAACCCTGGAAAAGGCCTGGGTATATTTCAGCGTCTCGGCTCGCGTCATGCCCGACGAGGCAGTGTTTTGAGCTTGGATGACGATAAGAAGTTCTCCCTCGACACAAATTTCAACGCTGGGCTCGGAACCGAACCCGACGCCCCGCCCACACCCACAAAGCAGGTTCTTACTCCCAGCTTAAGCAACTTGAGCGAGCAGAGCATCGAGAGCCCTAGCGCCAAGAGATCACTGCCGCCTATGTCAGCCGTGCGGCCGATGATCTCGCGAGAGTCTACTGGTAAGTGTGTTTTTCAGAAGCGATCTTCACGCAAGAGTGTTAGGGACATATTGTCTGGCTCCCCGGTTGGCTCCACGGACGAATCTATCGACTGCGGACCGTCTCCTCCTGTCTCTTTGTCTTTGCCTTCTTTCAGTCGCTCGAGATCCGGTCCGGGATTCAGTACTCCCTCACCATTGCGGACTCAACTTTGCGCCTCGGTATCCGATTCTCAGAAAGAATTGATTGCTAAGATTACACCTCACAATCCAGCTAGCCCTGTCGAACAACGCTCTCCCCGAACCCCCTCCACCCACGTCGTTATTCCTGATGCCAGCTGCCTCTCAATCTCGAACCCGCCCGAGTCGAGGCCTACTCCGGTGACTCCTTCTGGAAGAGATTCTTTCCAGAGCACCACAACTCAGCTCATGACGCCAGTCAATGTGCGTGCTAATGCCGACGTCGATGACTCACTGTACTCTCGTTTCGACAAAGTCGAGATGGTTGGAAAGGGCGAGTTCTCTTCCGTCTATCGTGTGGTCAAGTCGGGCTATTCCCGAGCTTCGTTCCTCTCCGTCTTTAGTGGAACACCGACGAAGAACCCTCGCGAGAGCCCCGAGCCTGATCGGATCTACGCCGTCAAGAAGGCCCGACGTCCGTTCACCGGACCCAAGGACCGCTTGGCCAAGTTGCGGGAAGTTCATGCGCTCCAGGCCCTGACACACGCAGATCACGTGATACACTATGTGGACAGCTGGGAGCAGAACCAGTATCTCTACATCCAGACTGAGTACTGCGACGAAGGCACCTTGGACAAGTTTCTCAGCAATGTCGGCCGCAAGGGCAGGCTGGATGATTTCCGTATCTGGAAGGTCATCCACGACATCGGCCTGGTTAGTCGCCCTGATATTCCATGGCACCTCGCAAATTTGCTAACGCGATTCTAGGGCTTGCAAAGCATTCACGAAGCTGGCTTCATCCATCTCGACTTAAAGCCGGCAAACATCCTGATCACCTTTGAGGGAATTCTCAAGATTGGCGACTTTGGCCTTGCCGTCGAATGGCCAGCGGCCAAGGGTGTTGATGCCGAAGGAGACAGAGAGTACATCGGCCCTGAAATCCTCCGCGGTGACTTCAACAAGCCCGCAGACATCTTTTCTCTCGGTCTGATCACAATTGAGATGGCCGCCAACGTTGTACTTCCCGACAACGGCCCGACTTGGGTCGCCCTGCGTTCCGGTGACCTCTCTGAAGTTCCTAGCTTGACCTTCAGCGCCACTACAACGACATCAGCTCAACGAGATGCGGCTGGCGTCCCAACCATGCACTCTCTGGACGATCCTCTTTTGGCCCAGACCAGCGCACCCGACATCGGTGCCCACTCGGGAGTTGCTCCGGCTCGCGTCAACGTGGTTATGGACGATCAGGCCAGCCCCTTCATCACTCGAAAGCGCACCGAGTTGAGATCTCCCCCCGACTTTATGAGCGACCCCTTCCACCCCAGCTCCCTCGACCAGATGGTCCGATGGATGATCCGACCGGAGCCGGGCGACCGACCTACTATTCAGCAACTGTTGTCGACTTCTGCGATGACCTGGGTTGCTGAGCGCCGCAGATCTGCTGCGACCGTCTTCGAGGGCGTGTGGGGACCTAGCGAGTCGACCGCACTGCCCACTCTTATCGACGAAGACACCATCGTCTTGAGTGACGAAGATACTGAAATGATGGACGTATAATCGCGTCTCGAACTTACTGAGCCCACGGAAGGCTCCAAACCCTCATGCACCTCGATATCAACAGAGCGTGCGGTGACTTAGCGGAATGTCTGGATTGTACGATTCTGGCTTGATCGCTGTTGAAGTGGATACGGCGGAATCGCGTTGGAATCGCGAAGGATGGCGTTTGAAGGCGCGGGCTCGTGTCCCGTTTCCTTCGAAGGACATCAAGAGCACACTGTTGCGGCGGCATTCGACTCACGACCTAACGATGCTACGTTTGGGCCTCACGAGCAGCTGCGCAGTGTCTGTAACGACTATTGCGTTTGTCTTTTCTGATTGCACGCTTGGCGGCACATCACGATGCGAACTTGTTGGACCTGTCAGAATACCCTATCAGCGACATTATCGGCTGCCCTACCGATCGATAATGCTAGCGAAGCATTACCAACGAAATTTGTTTCGACGAGTATTGAAAGTTTGCTGACCGGGGAGCACCGCTCAAACCTCGATTGAGCTTCTCTTCTGTTATAGCCCCGGTCGCCGCATGACTTTCGTGTATAGACTAAATCTGGATCCTTTCACAACGTGCCAGAAATGGTACCGGCTCCGCAACAACCTGGGCGTCGAGAACGAAAAACAAAACGGGGAACCAGGAAAAAGAGTTTTCATTTCGTCTTTTTTTTTAGACAGCTAAAGGACTCGGACGGTCTTTTGGCGAATAGGCATTACGCGGCAATGACGGTCAAATGTTTTCAACGAACCTGAGGATTCCCTCGGAGAAAGGGGACTGGGCTGCATTGTACGCAACAACACACGCAATCATGTATATATGGGTCATCCTGTCAGAGTATTGGCTGGTGAATAGGGCGGAGGAAGGGAAAAGGGTTTTCTCGGATGTGTGGCAATCGCACGCCCTGGTAATGGTTGTCGCTTTCTTTTTTTTTTTTTAACTACTTTCTTTTGTTTTGTCTCCTCTGTGAGAATACGGCATGTAAACCGCGTTACGCGGTTTACCCAAAGATTAGATAGATCATCTCCTGGCCAGACTGCGCCTATTCCCTTTGTCTTAGGGTGGTTGCGATCTTTGGGCTCATGATCCCATGACGAAATGGCATGATAGTTACGAACGTCTCATTCAAGCATCTTCAGTTCGCCTCCTGTGACATGTCTAAACTTTTGTGGTCTCTCTAAGATGGGACGTGTCATAAATCTTTCCTTGGACATCATCCGAGTGATGGTCATGGAGCACTTCGTCCGCCTCAGTTGCACATTTTTCGTAGCGAACTACATCACATCATACAGCAAGTTACGACATGTCATATGATAATAAGTCTTGTTCTAGGCTAGATAGACTAGACCTGGCCCTCCCATTCGCCGTCCTCCCATACGTGAGGCTCACAAAGAGAGCGAGTATATAGGGTATCGTCCCAACTGTACAGAAGAACACCCGCCCCCTCCTTCCTTCGCCGAAGAACCGTCAACGCCTCCGGGTATGTCAATATTTTTGCATGTCCAAAGGGAACCAACCCCCACTCCCTCCCCCCCATTCTCCGTATCCTAAAGGAAGGGCAACGAGTACAATAAACAAGAGACGGCGGGGATAACCTAGGAGGGAGTAATAAAAGAAGAAAAAAAAGAGTGAAAATGACGGGAAAACCGACGACGCCTTGCCCCCAATGCTAATGCGGATGCGAATACGTACAAGCCGTGGAGCGTAAAAGAAAATATGTCCCAGAAGGAAGGTAGGCCACAGGGATTACCGTTTGCGCTTGGTAGCCTTCTTCTTCTTCTTTTTCTGCGACCAATGCCAGATAGTATGCCAGTCCTTGTAGACTGGATGCATGGAACGCACGAAGCGCTTCGAGTTGATCCTGGTTCGCTGACCAGTCCTTGATGCAGGTGCCGGTCGTTGTCCGCACTATGAGCCGACGGCCAGGCACGAATCAAGGACCGAGTCCAGCGCTCCCATGTCTGGAGCTTCGGCGCCCTCCCACCACGGTTCCGAGTCGATGTCCATGGCGTCGGCGTGCCCGTTGGGCAGCTGTGGCTGCGCAATTGTTGAGGGTCGAACATCCGCGGCCTCTGGTGATTTGGTGCCGTCCAGTTCTTCGAAGCCGGGAAGCCATGTATAGTCGTTCCAGTTCTCGAGCTCACCCTCGCGGTAGCCGTACGAAATCGCCGTGTTGATGATGGGGAACTGGGCCAGGCCGCTGTCTGCCATCTCCAAGGCGATCCGCATGTCGGCCATGCCGAGAGGTCCGCGCTCGCTCGCCGCCTTAGATTCGATCGGCAGCAGGCCGCTCTTGTCGCGCGTGAGATCGCCCCTGAGAGCCGCGTCTTCTTCTTTAACAAGCTGGTGACGGTACTTGTGCGTCTGGATCCAGTTTGTGCCAGCGCCGAAACCCGCCGTGCCCCCTTCCCCTGGTCCGTTGCTCCGCGTCTTGGAAAACATGGCAGCCAGAGATTCTTTGATGAAGGTCTCGGTGGCCACCGACATGAAATGCGCTGCGTCTGGGACATGGCCAGCGGTAAGGCCTGCCTCGTAGCAGAACGGCAGCATCCTGCCCTCGATCACGGGGCCATCCGGAAATTCGCCCGACTCGACGGCTAGGGGTTGAGCATATCGCTTGCGAATTTCGAGGTCGAAATCTGAGGAAGAGTCAGCGGTGTAATCTCGAGCAGGGCGTACATTCCACCTACTCATTTTGTTAATGCCCCCAATGCCTCCTGCACTGGGAGGTACTTCGGCCGGTTTGGACTGTCGTCGATGGTTGTCGAGGAACGCATTGGATAGAGCCTCCTGTGGGTCGTACTGCAACAGGTCAGCGAGGAAATCAGGAACAACATGAAGGCCAAAACTCACATCATTCGACGCCAGGTCCTTGATGCGCCGACGGTCTTTGCTCGGGAGCTGCATGACCTCCCCCTTGAGACGCCGCTCAGCAGCATCGCCGGACACAGGTTTACTGCCCACGGGCGCCGCAGGCTTATCGTTGGCGCTGACCCAGGGGGCAAGGCCCTGGTCGGGCATTTCTCTCGTCACATTTCCGTATATAGCAGCAATAAGCTGGTTGTGCATATGTTCCTTTTCGCCATTGGGAGATGCTAGTATGGGATCGATCCGTTCCGAGAATTCAGTTTGATTCAGACGGCCTGCATCTTGATATTAGTATCAAAGCATAGGATGTGCCGACGGGGGGGGGGGGTTGCGTACCGATGAGGAACTCCGTAATCGACTCCTTGTACACGACCCATGCTTCGGGGCCAATGGCCTGCTTCAAGGTGGTATAAAGCGGCTCAAGGTCAATGCGGGCCGGAATTATCTGGCTGGTCTTGGCTTTGAGAGACCCAGGAGGTTGGACAGTAATCGACTTGGTGGATAATGTCGGTGTCGAGAGGTTTACGGATGGGCGGCTGCTCAAGGCCGCGGGGTCGATGTCGGGCATCGCGGCCAAAGACCACGGAGGTCGTCCGCAGTCCGCGTATTAGTGGGCGACGGTCGCGTGCGACAACACCGCGGCGACGGGCGGCGGACGGCTACAGCGATGAACGGCGGCGGCGGCGAGCGGCGGGCGAGAAGAGCGGGGTATCCTGAGTCGCATGAAATGAAAGGTCGAGAAGACGCGATCGAGGTCCCGAGTTTACGTTGATGGAAGGGGCATGTTGCGGTTGTAGACGATGGAAGGTCGGAATGAGGTTGGTCGTTTAGTGGAGGAAGGTGCGTGCGATTTAGGTAGCTGTTGCGTTGTCGTAGAATTTCCAGCTGGTGAATGACTGTCGGCTCAGGAACGAAGTACCATGTACCAAGCATCAAACTCAAAAAATGGTCACATGGCGGGTTCCGAGAACCTAAGAATTTTAGCCCGCCTGGGCCTCCCTCCCCCTGACACCACTGAGCGCATACCTACCAAAGGTACCCAACAAAGGTACCTATCTCCGTGCCTTGTGGTCGCGTTCGGCGCGTCTCAATCGCTGCATTGCGACCCAGGACGACGGAAACTCCTCTCGATACATATCTTCCACTTTTGCGCTTCTGCTCACGAGCCTCGCCACGCCTCTTTCTCCGTTCCATAATACCGTCGCTGGCTCCGTCGGTATCCCCGTCTTTCGGGTTTTCGTCTGAGGCAGCCTGGCGATGCCACTATGTCGGCCAACCGCGAGCATCGCATTGCTGGCGCCGTCGACAGCCTAATTGCCCACCTGATACCCAACGATCCCCACGAAGACGAGTCCGCCTCGCAAGAAAGACACGACAATTGCTTCGAGCTGGTGAAAACTATTCTGGAAGGGTAAGTCTGAATGCTTCATAAGTTATGCCCGTTCCACTTTCGCTATGTCGCTGTTACTGACCCATCGCGTAGCCCCGCGTCCCCCGCCATATCCTCAGACGTTAACCACGCCTCGGACCTGATCAAGCGGAAGCTGATCCAGAGCAACCCAAGCCAAGCCCTGCGATTCTCGAACTTGTACACGCGACTTCTCTCGTTGCCAGTTCTTGGCCAGAAATGGGCTATCCTCTATCTTCTCTACCAGCTCGCGGACTCCCCAGACCCCAACGAGCCGTTACCCCTCCTCCCGCCGAAGCCTCCTCCACAAGCGCAACACGAGTCCTTCAGAAAGCATGAGAGAGAACGATCATCAAAAACCTCTACGCCGATATCTAGAGACGAGGAGCAATTCAACGATGCATTCGCTCCCGAAGGGCTGAAGAAGTTCCCACCAAAGAATCCCAAGAAGTCAGTCGATGAAAAAGAAGTCGATGAACCCGAAGCGGCCAAGCGGCAGGTGGCACTGAAGTCCATCTTACTGGCCGATAACTACACCGACATCGAGCCGTCAGAAAACGTCCTGTTGAGGGACTTGCCCTTTACCCTCCAAGGACTATCCTCGACGACCTTGCCCTTTCCCAAACCGGATACCGTCACACTGCCGCCGACATTACCATCTCCAATCATCTCGCTCCTTCACACCGTAGCCGAGCCCTCCTTGCTGTACCGCCGCCTAGATGTGTTTGTCAAGTCACCTGCACAGGGATTGCTCCGGCAGAGCCTTCGTGCCGCGATAGGCGGCGAATTGCGGTCATACCTCAGTCTCGTTGCAACCCTTGAGGGGCAGATTCGAAGGGCTTTGTCATCTTTGGACGAGACTGCACCCAGAGGCGGTATAGGAAAGGCGGGAGTTACATTGAAACGATGTGTTGTGTGGACACGTGAGGCTACTATGGGATTGAGACTGATGAGCCTCATAGCCGAGGAATCTGAGAACAAGCGAGGTGGACAGCTCATTTCGCTCATCCACGGTTTCTCCTCGTCACACGGTGATCCTATGGTTGCAGCATTTGCCGAACGTCTTCTGGTTCACGTCACGCGCCCTTTTTACGACATTCTGCGTCGATGGATATACGACGGCGAGCTTCTTGACCCTTACTGCGAGTTTTTCGTCAAGGAACAGAAGCAAACCAACGAGCCCAAGACCGGCGGCAGCAGCGTATGGGAAGACAAGTATGAGATTGACAAGGACATGATCCCAAGTATCATAACCCAAGACTTCGCACAAAAAGTATTCCTCATTGGCAAATCCCTGAACTTCATCCGGCACAGTTGCGGCGACTCGCAATGGGTCGAGGGCTATTCCAAGGAGGCTTCCAAAGAGCTGCGCTACGGCGACACTGCTACTCTCGAAGCGTGGATTGACGAGGCCTACAAGACCACGATGAAGCGTCTGATCGACCTAATGGCAAACAAATTCCATCTTTTCGAACATCTTCAGGCCCTCAAGAACTACATTCTTCTTGGACAGGGTGACTTCATCGCCCTCCTCATGGAGTCCCTTGCAGCAAACTTAGACCGTCCCGCTGGTGCACAATATCGCCACACTCTTACAGCCCAGTTAGAGCATGCGATTCGCGGTTCGAATGCACAGTACGACTCTCCCGAGGTTCTTCGCCGTCTCGATGCTCGTATGCTCCAGCTGTCACATGGCGACATTGGTTGGGATTGCTTCACGCTGGAGTACAAGGTCGATGCACCAGTTGACGTTGTCGTCACCGACTGGGGCAACCGCCAGTATTTGAAAGTTTTCAACTTCCTGTGGCGCATCAAACGCGTTGAGTTTGCACTCGCCTCGACATGGCGAAAGTGCATGACTGGCTCTCGTGGCGTGCTCCAGAACTCTGACCCAGTCGTGGTACAGACCTGGAAGTCCACGCGCGGCGTTCTTGCGGAAATGATCCATTTCATCGGCCAACTGCAGTACTATATCCTATTTGAAGTTATCGAATCGTCCTGGAACGAGCTTCAGAAGCGCATACACCGGGAAGGATGCACGCTTGACGACCTCATCAAAGCACACACACGTTATCTCAACGACATCGCCCACAAAGGTCTGTTGGGGGCAAAACGCAGCGTCCGACAGGTTGATACCGCTACCGGAGAAGATGACCGCACCTCATATCTATCACAGCTTGGCGATCTCCTACGCGCCATGCTCAGCTACCGCGACTCTGTGGACGGTCTCTACAGCTGGAGCGTCTCCGACTTCACACGTCGGCAAGAAGCCGATGTTATGCGCATCTCGACCCGTACTACGCGACATCAGAAGAAGCCTTCTGAACCTGGCCCGGACGGCGACGAGGAGAATACAGCCGTTGCATCTGAGTTTCCAGTGCTCCAGGACCGTTTGCGCCAACTCGGTACCACATTCCGGACCCGGCTCCAGATCCTCCTGGGCGACCTTGCTTACCAGCCTGACGTTGACATGCGTTTCCTGGGTGTCGCCATGAACTTCAATGACGTCTATCAGCCATCGCGAAGGAAAACAAAAGCTGCACCATCGAGTGCCTCGGCCAACACTTCGAGGGCGTAGGAGGTCTCTGAGGGGGTTAGGTCCCACGGTGATGATCGGGACGACGGATAGTGCAGATTCAAAGCCTTTCAGCCAGGATAGCTCGGTTGTGCTGACGAGATGCAACCTCTGGGGTCTACAGACGGAAGGGCGCACTTGTCTCGGCACTCAAGCACAAGGATTTGGGGTTGAATAACGGGTGACGACAAGGATGGACAGGAGCCATGCCCACAGAATTTCGAATAGACACCACGGATAGTGTCTATAAATGATTGAATGACCCAACATGATTCCCAACATCGCCGTACATATGTTCGTTGTTGTATGCACTAGCGAGTGTTTTCAAAGAGGGTCGATGTCATCGTCGTGGTGATGCCTGCAGATAATGACTGTATATCTCGACGCTTTGCCACTGATGAAAGTCGCACTCGGGCGGTATGGTATCAGAAGCACAGCATCTAGACTTCAAACCCTTGTATGAACGATTCTACGTATGGACGTGCCCGCAACTAGGCTACATACAAAACTCTCGCAAAAAAAAACCATCCGGATCACAGCTTTGATGCTGCCGGCTCCTGGTCGCCAACTTCCTTCTTGGCCTGCTCCCTGAGGATTTTCCGCAAGATCTTTCCGGACTACGACGGGCTGTTAGCCGAATGGTTCTTGACGCGATCCGATCAGGCGGAGAGGAGAAATGACTTACCGGGTTCTTGGGGATCGCCTCTACAAAGGCCACGCCGCCCCTGAGACGCTTGTGCTTGGAGACCCTCTCCTCCAGCCACTTCGCAATCTCCTCGGCAGACGCGTTTGTTCCCGGTGATCGGACGACGTACGCCCTGGGGTACTCCTCGCCCTTGATGGTAACGCCGATGACGGCTGCGTCGGCGATGTCCGGGCGCTCCAGCAGCAGGGCCTCGAGCTCTGCGGGAGCGACCTGGTTGCCCTTAACTTTGATGAGCTCCTTCTTGCGGTCGACGATGAAGAAGAGGCCGCCGGTCTTGTACTCGTCGATGTAGGCGATGTCGCCGGTGCGCAGCCAGCGGTTGCCCTCCGAGTCCGTCACGATGGTCTCCTGCGTCGCTCTCGGGTTGCGCCAGTAGCCGCGCATGACGGTCGGGCCCGTGACGAGGAGCTCGCCGGGGACCTTGCCCTCGGTGATCTCCTTGCCGCTCTCGTCGATCAGCTTGGCCATGTAGTTGGGCATGAGCTCGCCGACGGCGGAGCTGCGCTCGAGGCGCGACGGGTCCCATGTCATGGCGGTGCAGGTCACCTCGGTCATGCCCCAGCCCTGGCGGACGATGAGGTCTGGCTTCTTGAGGATGCGCTCCGTCTGGCGGGCGACGTCGGCAGGAAGGGGCGCGGCGCCAGAGCCAACGGTCTCGAGACTGCTCAGGTCGAACTTGGCGGTGATTGGGTGCTTGGTCAGAGCGACGAGGATGGGCGGCACGCTGACCAGCTGAGTGACGCGGTAACGCTGGATGTGCGTGAGCATCTTGACGAAGTCGAAGCTGGGCATGATGTAGACGGGGATGCCCTCCTTCGCGAAGTTCGCCACGAAGTACGTCTGCGCATAGACGTGGTACAGCGGCAGGAAGCAGAGACCGACGGAGCGGGCCACGGACGCCTCGTGATCCGGTTCCAGCGCGGACACCTTGACAACGCCGGCGCCGTTCGCGACGTAGCTGTAATGGGAAATCTCGACACCTTTGGGCACGCCCGTGGTGCCAGAGCTATAGTTGAGACAACATGTCGTCGTGCGCGGATCGGCGGGCTCAACCCAATCGAACTTCTCGGCCTGTGTCTTGGGAGCAATAAGCTCTGTCCAGTGGCGAGCACCACCGCGCGCGGGCTTCTCGGGCTGGCTGGAGCCAGGGATCGTAGTGTCGAAGACGAAGACGTTACGGGCAGGCATCTGGACCTGCTTCGCAGCCTCCAAGGCAACGTCGATACTGCCCTCGGCGGCAACCATGAAGGTCGCCCCGCTGTCCTTGAGCTGGTGAGCAAGCTCACGCGAGACGAAACCGGGGTTAGCTCCGGTGAAGACGCCGCCGGCCATGAGAACGCCGATGAAGAGGACAGGGAAGAACAAGCTGTTCCCCGAGAACAAGAGCACCCGGTCGCCAGGCTTGAGGCCCGCTGCTTTCAAGCCAATGGCAATCTGCTTAGCGACGAGGCGGTAGTCGGAGAAGGTCAGGTAGTGTGTATCCGGGCGGTCGGCATCGTAGAAAGCCTTGCGGTCAGAGAGAGGTTCGAAGGAGGAGCCGAATATCCATTTTTGCAAGGAGCAGCTCGGAATTGGCTCCGTCCACCGTGACTTGATGGGCATTTTGATGTCGCTAGGGTGTTTTGTTAGGTTCGGTTGGACGTTCTTTCGTAGTTACTTCGAGTAAGGTCGAAAGAGCAAGAGCTGATGTTGACAATTCAAAATTTATTTACGGCGAGAGATGTTCGAACTTTCCGTTGCGAGCTTCCGATATGGTTTAATTTCGTTCCAAGCTCTCCCCGGCCTTCGGACGGACCACGTTGTGCTCGGGTCGTGAAGAAGCGTAGCAACTGGCACTTTTGGAAGGAACCCTGGCGCAGTAGAGTTTGGAGCTTCTGATGAGGCCCCGGTGTTATGAAGCCGAGGTAGCAGCGTCCTCGAAGTAATCTATTATTGCTAAACTTGAGTCAGTTGCGGAAATACGAGTAGGGCGTATAGGACATCTTACCGGGTAATCTATATACTACCCAGCAGCAAGTTTACAATCCGACAACACAATACGAGCGAAAGATGGCCAGTTGCCAACACCAAGAGGTCGCTGAGAAGGCGGGAACGATGGGTCTCCCGCCGGGGCAGGCTTCTCATATACCGGCCAGCTTGGCAGACAGGTCCAGACGAAATCCCAGATCCCCGCGCTCTGGCGGCCAATGGCCATCCAATTCCCGCGAGCCCATGGCATTCGCTTGATGCATCTGAACCTTGGGGGAAGGACTTCGTGACGCTAGATCTCCGCAGTATACCCCTGTCGATGCGGGGGCGAGTAGGAGAAGAGAGGAGCTCGCCTGGTTAGCGGCGCGAAGCTGAGGAGAAGCCGAGGTACGGGCAACGGACAAGCTGGGGGAAGGAGGACAACACCTCCCAATTCCTAAAATGGTTTACATGTCGTTTGCCGCCAACCCTTCCCGCCGCCGCCACAGTCTGCTAGTGTCGTCGAGATGCTGGAGTGGGTGGGGTGGACATCGTTCTGAATCTGACCAGATCCCGGAGCTCGCTATTTTGTAACGCGAGATACAGCGAGGATAAGAGAAGTTCCAAGGCGCGCTGTTTGGTGTCTCAGACGTTGTTGACAAACGGGATCTCCAACTCGCCGCAACACGTGGTAGAGAACGTGCGCGGAGGCTTACATCCCAATGCGAGTCTCATGAGTGGAAGACTGGAAGTTGGTTGTTTCTCTATTAATGCCCGGCCATCAATACCAAATAACGGCGCTACAAAAAAGCAGGATCGTTTCGACTAACTGCTATAAACTCAAGATAACCAATGAGATTCCAAGACAACCGAGATATGTTGACAAACCAAAGCCGTGGAAGAAGGTGCGCTTACATTTGTTTCACCCTTGAGCCTCCTCTCTCCGAGGTAAAGCTCGGCTGTGGAGCGACGTTTGCGGTGTGGGGGTTAGACGCTCACGGCAGTCATCCTTCCTGCCGCCACATAACGGTGTTTGCACCGGTTTTGAAAGTAACAGTCAGTGTGCCTTGAACCTGCATTGGATACGCGCTCTAGCTTTGGCAGTGCAGTGCCAGTCATTGAATTGTTAGATAGTTTTGTCACATCTAGGGGAGCTAAGAACGGGTGGTTTTGGTGGGAAGACGTCGTTTCGCGCAGGCTCTGACCTAGCAAGTTTGGATCACAAGAAGTAATCGAGCCCGTGGATATTTGTTTGGGAGTTAACCCATTAGCAGTAGGTTGGTGGTGATCGAAAAAGTAAATGATAATACGAAGTGACCGACCGAAGCCCAAGCTCAGAGTTGCGCCTAGCACCTGAGGTACCTGGGTACTTGAGGTAAAGTGACGGACTCTCGGGATGGGCTACGTAAGTTGCATAAAGTTATGCAATATCAATGACACAAGTACTGTTGCATAAAATCAGTTCCCGCACATTAGCCGGCCCAGCCAATCAACATGATCCATATTCCAAGCAGCTCACGACTTTTGAACCTCCCGGAATCCGAAGCCTGACAGCCATCACCACTATCGCCGCCCGTCATCGCCAATTGAGCAGCCACCATCCCTCGCCATGGCCTCCAGACTCACTCCCCTCCTCTTCAGATCAGCCCTCCGCACGACGTGTAGAGTGGCGCGACCCCAGATCCGCGCCCTCTCAGTCACAGCCGTCCGCCCCAGCGACACACTCCAAGTGGTAAGTCACTTCGCCCGCCCGCCCGTTCCCTTCCCACCTCCTCGTACCTGCCCGGCCGGGTATCAATTGGCCGCCGAGCGGCGCCCAGGTCCGGTCCAGACACGGAGGAGGCACCATATGACCGTATCTGAGCAAGGACATGGACATGGAGACGAACGTACGCTGACCAATCTCTCCCCCTCGCAGCACCGCGACACCCCCGACAACAACGCCGACATCCCTTTCAAGTTCTCCAAGGAAAATGAGGCCGTCATCGCCGAGATCCTCAAGCGCTACCCGCCCCAGTACAAGAAGGCCGCCGTCATGCCCATCCTCGACCTCGGCCAGCGCCAGCACGGCTTCACCAGCCTGAGCGTCATGAACGAGGTCGCCCGCATGCTCGAGATGCCCCCGATGCGCGTCTACGAGGTCGCCTCCTTCTACACCATGTACAACCGCACCCCCGTCGGAAAGTACTTCATCCAGGCCTGCACAACTGTGAGTATATAACGCCCCCGTCCTGCCCTGCATTCAACCAGACCTCTCGAACCCGAGATATCCCGCTCGACCGGCACAAGGACTCGCATCCACGCGGCACAGAGCGAAATCCTGACTGACAATCGCAAAACAGACCCCCTGCCAACTCGGCGGTGTCGGCTCCGACGTCATCGTCAAGGCCATCATCGACCACCTGGGCATCAAGCAGGGGGAGACCACCAAGGACGGCCTCTTCACCCTCCTCGAGGTCGAGTGCCTCGGCGCCTGCGTCAACGCCCCCATGATCCAGATCAACGACGACTACTACGAGGACCTGACCCCCGAGACCACCGTCCAGCTCCTCGACGCCCTCAAGGCGACCGCCAAGGCCACCGGCGGCGTCAGCGCCCTCAAGGTCCCCAAGCCCGGCCCGCTCACCGGCCGCAGCACCTGCGAGAACAGCAAGGGCCTGACGAACCTCACCTCCGAGCCGTGGGGCATCGAGACGACGCGGAGCGACCTGTAAAAGAAACAAAACGGACAAAAAGGACACCGAAATGACGAGGTTTGGCGGCGGGAAGGCGAGAGAGAAAGAGGACGATACAGAAAACGCGTGCGACCGACGTTGGAAGGCACCGACAAACGGCCTGTCGGACGGGATTCTGGGCCGGGGCGGATCCGGCTTGTATATAAAAACACATCAATGTGCTGTATTCGGAATGCATGGGAAGACGGTTTAGAGATCTACAGTCCTCTTTTCCTTGTTTTTACCTGAGAATCACGAGCACTGGTGTGTGCAATGCTACTATGGTTTTTTTGAAGTCAAAAAATAATCTGATCAAACTGCTATCGAATCATTGCTCGTGTTTCTGTGCCGGGCTATGTGCTAGTCAAGATTCCTGGCAGGCAGTGTGGTATCTGTTTGGGCAAGGTGTCTCAGTCTGCAAGTCTCAGAATCCATCCGTCGCGCTGTCTTCTGTTGTCCGAGCTCAACCCTCCCCAGACAACTACACCGCTCTCCTCCACATCACCCATCGGCGCCGTGGCAAACCAACCTCTGGGTGCCGGCTCGCCGTCATCATTGTCATCGTCATAGGGCTCCATTGCAAGCTTTGTCCACTTGCCCTCACCGGTCGGCCGACCGATGGCTTGCCACATGGCATCCCGCACGCTTGCGGCAGACATGCCCTGAGGCGGGACCTGGAACGCCCACACGTCGTCCCACATGGTGCCGGCGGCGGCATGGCCGTCGGCGCTGGGCTCCCGCTCGCCCATGATGAGCAACAGGAACTCCCGGCCGCCACCGGACGTCACGGCCTCGAGACCGGCGACGCTGCGGTTTCCGGGCCACGCCTGGCCAGGCACCTGCTCAATCTCCTGCTCACTAGTCTTGGTGCCCTGAGCGATGCTCTGCCATCCGCCGCGGGCATGGACAGCGATTTCGCCCTTGGAAACACCGTCGTCAAAGGTATCCATCTCAAGGTGAATGAAGTCCAATTGGCCCCCGAGCTCACTCTTGCCGTCAAAGCCGCCGAAGCGGAACAGACGGCTCTTGCTTACGCAGATCGCCGCACCACCCCGCGCCGGACCAGGCGCAGAGGGAAGCTGGCTCCACACTCGGGACCGGACATCAAAGGCCCAGAGATCGTTGGTGCGTTCGCCATTCGCAAAGCAACCGCCGTGGACGAAGAAAGTACCATATCCGACGTCCTCCTCGTCGACAGCGTTGGCGGCAAGATGGCCGACAATCGGGGCCTGGGGGATACCCACTTCAGCACTATCACCTTGAGCCCAAGCCTTCCAGCTCTGAGGGGCGCGCGGGTGCTTGGGAGCGAAGTCGCGCGGGCGATCAATAGCGGCAGCAGAGTGGTAGCTTCGCGGCGAAGGCATCGGCAGGATCGTCACTCCAGGAGCGGGAGGAACAGGGTCAAGGAACGACCAGGTGTTGGTACGAGTGTCGAAGACCCAGACTCGGCCGGCCTCCTCGAGTGGAGGAAGCTCCGGACCTCCGCGACCGCCGAAGAGGAAGATGCGGCTGCCGATGACAGCGGTGGCATGACCAACACGAGCAGAGGGGACATCACCGAGATCGGGAGCAGCCCGTCCCTTGCCCTTGTCCTGAACAGCGGTCTCGGCGGCTTCTTCGCTCTCTTCGTCAGTCGGATCGGCAGACGGAGAAGCGAGAGGCACCTCATCGAGCAGCTGTTCCTTTTGGTCGGCCTTTTCCTCGATAGACGGCTCGTCCACCTTCACCTCGGGGACTTTCTCGGCGGCTTCGGGTTCGGGTTCGGCGGGCGGGGTGTAGTGTTTGGGAGGGGCAGACTTGATTTTGTAGTAGTCGGCGCCGGCGCTGTTGTACGGCAGCCTAATGATGTGGACATCGTTGTCGACCGGTTGGCGCGGGCTCACTTCGCCACCAAAGACGAAGGCGGATCCGTTGACGACGTTGATGGAATGAGACGAGCGGGCAAGGGGCGGAACATCGATCTTCTCCCATGTGCCTTTCATAGGCTTGGGAGCGGCGCCGGTCGAGAAGGATGGTTTCTTCACGCTGACGTTGGGCATAGCTGGGAGGTTTTGCGGAAGGGATTGGAGGACTTCGGTCGTCCGACGCTTGAGAGTTGCAAAGGACTCCATTGTTGCTTGAGTAATGGTGGCTTCTTGAGAAAAGGGGTATCAGACGCTTGACGGCGGTGGGAAAAGGACGAAGTCAATTGAGTATATTGATTGCGTGAAGGTGAGGTCAAGATTATGTGCTGACGGTCGGTCGGTCGGTTGGTAAGTCGCTGCCAATGGGTGCAGGCGCAGTACCACCTTGATGATATGACGTAGCGAAGCGCTTCTCACCTCAGCTGGAGGTGGCAGTGGACAGCAAGGGCCGGAAGCGGAAGGAGTGAACTGAACGTTGTGTGTTGCCGCTGCTGTTGCTGTTGCAGAAGTGATGGCTGCTGGTAAGAAGGAAAACCGGAGGCTTCGCAGGTTTTCTAGAGAGAAGAGAGAAAGCTGCTGGACTCAAATTGCGCGCTCTGCCCTTTCCCTCGTATCGGACAGTCTGTGTAAGGGCCAGGCGAGCCTTCAGGTACCTTTGACCTCTGCTCCGTACTCCGCGATGATCCATGAATGGCTCAGCTCGCAGAGGAGCGGGGAGGCGCAGGCGCAGGCTAAGGTACTGGGGCCCGATCATCCTATCACGTATCCCGCAGCAAAGATGCCTAGTGGCACCAGTCGCCTCTGGTGTAGCGGTCGGCAGTGCTGTTGGTGGGGTAGTCGCCAGCAGGGAAGACAGCAGGGCCCTTATAATAGGCCATGATAAGTTACAGTGGCGTATACTTGCCGTACCTACCCGTGCTCAGTCTCTTGTCTCCAAGCACCGAATCGCGGCACACAAACCTCAATCAACAACTCCCCAGCCGCCGCCAGCGGATCCATGGCTTCATCGTCTGGGAGACACCCTGCATTGAAAGCGAATGGACGAACACCCGACATAGGCTACCAGTGCGCATACTTTGGAACATCAGCTTGCCGACACAGCTCTGCGCCGCGATAACACTATTCTTTCAGCCCAACAAGCCACCGAACCAGCCAAAACCGGTTGCCCGTCCACCAGCGCCATTCCCCATCGCGACGACTCAGTAGACCGCTGTCCTCGCGTTATAATCCCACCAACGGCCCCATCAATTGCTTTATATTGGAAACGCTGACGCCCAATCACAAGCCAGTCCTGACAACAAGTTCGACAAGCCGCCTCGGATCCCACCGACCCTTGACTCATCCTTCCGTTGGATCCTGCTCCTGCCGCTGAGCACAGGCTGCCTTGGACATCGCTTATGTGGAGCACCATTCACTCAGCCCTGCTTCCTTCTCGTCTTCCTCCGGCGCGAAGGAAGCGGACAGCCCGGAGGCGGTGGCAGCAAGGTCGCTTCCGGGGCCGGAGGTAAAACCGGAAGCGGAGGTGGGACCGAGAACGCAACCGGCATGCTTATCGGCCACATGTGCATGGTCACGAGCATACCGGGCTCCACGATGTCCTCCCACAGCTCCGGCAATATGATGCAACTGTTGCACCAGTGTCCCAACGCCGAGGATGGATCCGCGGTCACGGGTGCCGGGGACGCCGTGGCGGGGACGCCGTGGCGGGGCCGCCAACCGAGCTTCCGGCAACGTGATGAAAGCTCATCAGCTCCGGGCTCACTGCCCCGCTGTCCGCCGTTAACCACGCTTTATGGAAGAATAGGTCGTAACGGCCTGCCGCCACGTGCGGACTCAGAACGTCGAATTGCATGAACGAGCTGCGAATGAGGTTCCTCATGCCCTGTTTCCACGTACTTAGCTAACGATTCAAATACTTCAGAGGCCAGTGTCTTATCCGGAGAGAGATGGCTTACCGACCATGATTTCGCAACCATCCATGGTATCATGATGTCTCTCTCTATGCAGACCTTCAACCGAATCGGCAACTTCTGCGGCGGACGGTCTGGTGCTTTCTCCCAGCCCGGTTCGCCCATGACTGGGGCTCGATGAGGCTGAACACCTGGCGTAGCTGGTGCTTCGGATGCTTCGGTCTCTTCGGAAGGATTCACCTCAGGCGTTCCTTCTTTTCGAGCTGAAAATTTTGGTCCCAGAGCCCCTCCGGCGTCCTTTGCCTCGTGGACAGCTTCGTCATCGCGAGACACAACCTCGACTGGTGGTGTGGTGTCGTCTGGAGTCGGCTCCTGGATGGCTGTTGTAGCCTTCTTCCCGTCCTGTGCCCGTACCTCGGTGTCTTTTTCCAGTTTGATGTCCGCGATGGCGCAGATTCCTGCGGTATTTGATGATGCTTCCGGCGCAGCTGAGCCCTCCTGCGGTGCTGGCGCAGACATCGCGTTCGAGCTCTCTCCCCGCCGCACGTCTCGGATCTGCGGTTCACCTTTCAGGGCTGATGCCTCGTGGTCTGCCATTGCAGAATTGGACAAGTGACGCGGTGTTGGGGGCTTGAATTGCGATACGTGCATGAAGGAACGTCAGCTGGGCCGATCAGTGTTGGCCCGGGAGAAGAAATCTAGAAATGAAGCTGACAGGGAGGCCGCGGTGCTCGAAGAGCAGAGATTCTTGGATTACAGTCAGGATTTTCAACGACAGAGCTCTTGTTGAGGTCTCCTAACTCTAACTCTAAGGAACTAGAGCGACATCTACAACTACAAACTACAAGGCTTGAACCTTAGGGGATCAATTTTTCAGTTTTCCAGTTTCCAGAATTTACTTCGGGAATAAAAGGCGTTGTCCTCGCAATAGAAATTCCAGCGATGAACTTGATCTGCGGGGGCTTTGTTTTCCAAGCACGGCAGGAAGGCCGGAGATTTGGTTTCCTCGCCTTCAGGCACGAGGTCGGGTGGTCCAGAGCAAACAAACAGCCAACACCAGCCAACATGTGATGCTGCGGTGTCGTGGTGTCCAAGGTCCGCGTCAGCGTTGCGCCGTGCCGCCCGCCCGCTGCCTCGCCGCCGTCATCATAACGCCTTCAGCTTCTTTTTCGTTTCCCGCGACCGACGTCGACACGGCCCCCATCAGGCAACCCTGGCCCGGTGTCGTCTTCGTCTCGGACCCGAGATGGTGGGTTGGCTTGATGGGGGCCAGACGGGACAGAGCAGACACCGACGAACGTAACGATACGAGAAAAGTTCGGTACGGGCTGCGCATGCGCACGTTGGCATGCTCTGGCGTGCATCTATTTTATGCAAATCGGTCAACTGCAAGCACGGCCACGAAGGTCGGTCGGGTTCGCATTCCAGGGCTGGCAGCGCAGAGAGCAGCAGGTGCAGCTATGATGCGCTCTTGCAGCGACTGCGCCCTCCGCTCCTCCTCCCGGATACCGTACCCTTCCCCCCCTCCACCCCTCCTCCTCCTCCTCTTTCTCCTCCAGCGTTCTCAACCGCCCGTCATTCCCACCCGCCCACATCCTTTGGCTGCGGCGCAGCCACGTCCGTCCCGCGCGCGCGAGTTTTTCTTCCCTTCTGGTTCGGCACACAGGTAACGTTAATTTTGGTCCATGGAAGTGTGCTAGAAACCGCCTGTTGAGTGTCTGTGCCGGTGGGAGGGCAGTGTGTTTGTTTCTCCCCTTTCTCCTTTTTCCCGCACCCCCCTCCCTCCCTTCCAAGGTCCATCAACCCGCTTGCCTCTGCCATACCAGCGGTATTGAATGTATACTAGTGCTGACAACCACTCTCATGCTTAGATCTTTCCACCCTCCCTTCGCTATCTGTCCCGTTGCGCCCCTCGGCCCGACCATCGAAAAAGTACCGCGGACAGGCGAGAGCAGGCGGACAGGCGGGAGCAGAGAGGGATGGGATGGGCAGGTGGTAGGTCAGGTCTGCCTTCTGAGGCCTTTGGGGGGGGAGCGGGCGGGGGGGGCTGGATCAGATCAGAACACACACAAAAACACACGAAAAGGGCAAGAATGGGAACGCACGCCACGGCGTCAGCACCTAGACTTTCCCAATCTCACTTCTTTCCTGTCAGGCGAGTTGTTCCTTCCGGGAACCGCACCCGAGAATCAGTATGCGGTAGGTATGCATGTCCCGTCTGGTCTCCCACCACCCCCCTTTTCCCCAGCGCCACCTGTCAGCATCTCAAAATTTCCCACCTAACAACCCCCTACCATCCGGAGAACGTACATGCAAAACCCAGTTCGAGGGGGTGGAAGGGGGAAAGTCCACGGGTAGTGTAGACGGTTAGACGTGGACAGGCGCCTCCCCTTCCCGGGGTGGCGCTTGGTTCTCTGTTTTGTTTAGCGCCTTCGCCCAGGTCTAGAGCCAGACCAGCTCGCCAGCTCAATTAGGGCCAGGTCCTGTTTTGAGCCGCATTCCTCTCAGGGTCGAAGGCCTGCCCCCAGTTCTTGCCGCCCGGGAAGGGTCAGAGTCTAGTGGCGAGTGGTTGTAAGTGGTTTCACGAGACGAAGCCTTTTCCCGCGAAGCCTTTCCGCCGCACACGCGAGAGAGTAAGTGTAGCTGGTGCGCGCCGTTTTGCCGCCAGCCTCAAACACGACGGCGGTCAACTTAAGGCAGGGCCGGCCCCCGTTAAGCGCGGCGAAAGGGGGTCGGAGCGCAAGGCTCGGGTGCGGTTACCAGACTCTTTCTCTCTGCCAAGTTAGTTCCTGCGTGGAACCCTCCTTCTTCGCTCGGACTGCCGTGAGCCGCGAAGTCTTTCTAGCCATTCTGTCACAAGTTTCGTAAAACATCACAATTGGACCATTATGCGAGACGAAAGTTGAGGAAGAGAAAGGATTGTTATTCGTATAGTAAAAAGAAAAAGCAAGGCACCAGATCAAATTGGTATCAATACTACTATCAATATTCCAGAGTTCGTGACGTTTCATTAGACCAAACCCCAATCCACCCCCGAGTATGTGCCCGGTCTATCCCAGATATAAATGATGCCGTCTTTTTGCGAGTTTCTTCCCGATCACGTAGGCCGTCACATAAAAAAGGAGTGAAACGAAACGAAGCAAAGCTGAGAAGCACAAACACCGCCCATGGGATATACGAAGTGAAAGAGAGAGAGAGAGGTATCAAAGAAAAGGGGTGAAGGTAAAAAGCAGAAGCTAAAAGAAAAGAACGCCTTGAAATGCCGCAGAGACATCTCTGGTAGACGAGGAAACTTCTAATTGATAATGAGGAAATGAACGTATGAAGAGGGGCGACGAGCTATTACTCGTCCTCGCCCTCGGCGTCCTCGTCGGAGCACGGAGCAACCACGATCTGGTTGTGGTTGTTCGACGGAGGGGCAACGCTGGCAGTGCCGCTGCCAGGCTTGCCGTTGCCCGAGGAGGGTCCAACCTCGCCCTTGAGCGGGTTGATGAGCTCCCACCCGGCAGCCGTGTTGGTCCGGCGCACAACGTAGACGTGCAGGCTCGAGGCCCAGCTGGTAAGGGTGACGTCGTCCTCGCCTCCGAAGTGGACCATAGGCTCCTTGCCGTCGGCGGCGCGCTCGAGGTGGCGGGCGACGTGCTCCATGCGCTCGTCCCAGGCCAGGGGCCCGTTGAACTCAAGGTTGCAGCCGATGGCGGGGCAGCGCATGTGCCGGGGGAGGTCGCACCGCGTCTGCTCGGCCTCGGTCTGGAGGTTCTTGAGGCGTTCGTCCCATTCGGGGGTGGGCTTCTTCGCCTTCTGGGCCTTGCGGACGTTGGGGGGGACGTGCATGCGGCGGACGTGCTGGGTGTAGAGGTCCTTGCGGTTGAAGATGGCGCCGTTGGGCAGGACGGGAGGCGCGGGAGAGACGGAGCACGGCGAGGAGGAGGATCGGCGGGAGTTGGGCGGGTTTGTGGTCTTGCAGCAGGCGTCCTGGGTGCAGAGCCAGTACTGGAGGGCAAGGTGCTGCGAGCTCACGTGGCGCTTCCACTCGTTCTTGCTGGCAAAGGTCGAGGGGCAACCGGCGTAGTTGAAGACACACACAAAGGGTCGGGTGTGGTGCTGCTTCATGTGCTTCTGGTAGGTGCTCTCGTCCGAGAAAGGGTTATTGCACTCGGTGCAGAGTATCTTGGTGCTTCGTGAGGTCGCAACAGAGGCGTTGAATCTAGGGGCGGCATGGCCGCCGCCAGTGGTACTGCTGCTCACTCTCTGCCTTTTGCGCTCAGGACTAGAGTTGGACGCGAACTTGGCGACTGGGTTGCGGGAGCGCTTTCTCGCAGACTTGGGTCTGAAGTCTAAGTCTTTCTCATCGTCGTCCATGGGGAACTCGGATTTGATCGTGGGCTCCGAGGGCATATAATCGCTCCGGTCAGGGTCAGGGTAGGATACGGGGAACGGTTGCTCATTGATATTGATCTCCTGCTTGATGCAAGGTTCAGGGGTAATCTGTCGAGACGGGTACGTTCCGGTCTGCTGGGACATGTTGAGCTCCTCAAACTCGGAACAGAAGCTGAAGGTCCGCGTAGAGTTCAGGTCTGTCGGAACTACCTCGTCGTCGAATACTGACTGCGAGAGGTTGACTTCTTGAGGGTTGACACAGACATTTCCCTGCATACCCATGCCGAGGAGCGTCTGGGTCTGGTATTGCTGCGATTTCCAGTCGGGTGCATAGTGCTTGTGGTGGGTGTATGGCGAAGAAGCAGAGTAGTCGGGGGGAGTCGCCGGGAGGACGTCGCTTTCTGTGGGAGGACTGTTGGAGTCGCCGCTGGACAAGGTCTGCTGCGAACAGGGAGAGCCGTGTCTCCTCTGCGAAGCTGGGGGAAGACAGCTCACTCCCTGGGTCGGACTGGCCATGTGATGGATTGCATGGCCCTGCTCGGTAATGAAGAAAGATGTGCGAGGGCCGTTCATGTATTGTTGGATCTGGTGGTTGTGGGTTGCTGGCCATGTCGGTTGGAACTGTGTTTGGGAGTAGGACTCAAGATTGGGGTCAACAGGAGTGCAGGTGCTTGATGCCATCGACCCGTCAAAGTACGAGACTGGCATCTGTCCGAAGCCCTGCTGCTCATAGTAGAGTTGCTCCGGAGGAGCTTGTCCGTGGGCATTCGTAAACATGTAGGCCATTACAACTGATCGCGCGTGCGCCCAGAAGGTGCAGGCCAACGAAGAGAGAAGGGGATAGGTTGGTAGAAGGGTTTTGGGGACGTTGCCGGTGGTCCGAAACAAGGTGGTGGTTCCAATGGAGGTAGATTGCTGTGAACAATGTCTGAAGATTCAGCCTGGTTGGATATGCCCGGGACGGTGAGGCTGTAGGGCTAAAGTCGTTATGAGGACGAGAACACAAACCAACCCGGAGCGTGCAACGACGGGACGGAACGATTATATAAACGAATGTGTTCTATCATGAGTAGTGCAAGAAGGTGCATGAGCGTATCCCTCTTCACGTTCGGTACAGACAACAAAACACTGCTTGATGGCTTCGGGAACCAACCCAGCGTGGCGGAGCTCAATTATAAGTCTACTTGACAGACGGGTAGCACAAAATGCGCCAGGGCTGGCTGCCAGGCGTACCGTACCAGAAAGCACTCCGGGGACCAAGAGGAACCCCATTGACTACCTAGAGGAGAAAGGTCCCGGGGTAGATTGAAAGGGGGGAGCGTGTGCGTATCTTCGCAGAGCCTCATGGTGGACTTTGAAAAGAGAGGGAGGATAGGAGGGCAAGAGAAGCGAAGACGGCCTATGGAAAGAACGGCAAGGATTTGCAACCCTCATCATCATCTGCACGCGCTGCGGCGGATGCAATATGCACACCCCTGAAAGCTAAGGAGGAGGACTGGGGCAGGGAGGGATGGTGGTGTTGGAGACTCGGGCACAGGCACACCACACCACCATCACACACGCACATGAGGAGATGATAAGCCTCCGTTGGCTTGCAGACGGATACATAAAATTATACAACGAACTATCGTGGGCGGCTGGGGCATGGGGGTTCAGGGCTTAGGGGAGGGAGCGCGCACCATCCATCGTGAGGGACTGGTGGTGGTGTTGATGGGTTGGATCTCGTGGTGGAGGGTGGGAGGAGCCGCCAGGGCTGCGCCATGGCCTGCCAGTTCGTCTCCACGGGGGAATGAGAGGGGCAGAGGGTAGACTGTAGGGAGTAGAGGGGACAAGTATTGGAGTTGTTTCTGTTGGGTCGTCCCAGGTAGCAACCTATGGCTATGGCACATATGGTATGTCCCTGTCTTCCGTTTTGATCTAGGCAGAGACGTCTCTTCGGTTGCCTTAAAGTTGCCTCGCGGTAGCAGCGAATAAGAAGCGCCTAGGGCGGTCACGACCAACACTTGTCAGTCTGCTTTGTATGCACAGTCCGATGATAGCATGCCGACTCGACCCAGCTCAAGTCGAAGTTACGAAGCAGGGCTTTTTCGTCCTTTCGTTCTGTTCTGTCACTTGCTGCTTCTATGCTCTTCCTCCTTGCTCCGCGGAACGCATGTGCCGCCTCGGAAGCTGGACCACCTCGTAACAGAACAGGCGATGATCTTGTCGGTCAGCTAGCGATGGCATTGGAAATTGGGCTTAATGAGTCGGTTCCATCGCGGATGCTGCTTTATTCGCCGCAAGCGAGGGACAACATCCGTCCGTACCCGCAGTCTGATCCATTTCTCAACGTCGTAAGCAAAGCCAAAGCTGTTTTCGTCAGCGGCGTGAGTGGGTTCCCGCTGGACATCTGCAGTGATCCCTCTTCTTTCTCCATGTCTGGGTCAAGGGTGGTTAATCGTGATGGGTCTCGGTCCATGGAGATGGGTGATCTTGGATGGAGAGAAGAGGCCTGGTTGACGGGCCTGAAGGCTTGAGGGCACGACGATGGACATCGGACCAATGGCAAGCGGAGTGTCGTACCGGAGGAAACGAACCTGGTGCGCAACGTGGAATGAAAAATAAGGAATGACTGTCTCGGGAGATATTAGCAGTGTACATCGGGGGATTCGCTCGGACGACCTGGCCCAGCGAGGTATCTAGACCACTTCTCCTCAGGGACTCCCCCCCTGACAGTATCCGTACCTAGGTACACTACTAAAAGTAGTTCAGACAGGAGTCGACGACGATGTCAGTCGTCCCCTACCCGTCGACGGAGTCCATGGAGTCCATGGAGCAGGGAGGGTGCAGATTCAGAAAAAGGACAGGGCAGGGTAGGCCATGGCAGATGTGTTGAAAGAAAGCAAGATCGCCGTCGGAGTTTAAGCAGCCGCAGCGGACGGACGACGGACGGGGTGGACTCTGGCTCAAGAGAGGTAGAAGACCGACCTGGAGCGGGATCTCAGGTAGCGGAGGTGGTATCCGTAGTGCAGTGTATCCGCATCTGTATCCATACCTACCTATCCAGCACCCTAGGTAGTGTAGTAGAGTCCACTGTCTGGGTAGGTAGGTAATCTGAAGAGCGGTGGGATTGGAGGGTGCAAGTAGATAAACCCATCGCGTTGCTGCACCTTGACGTGGCGCGCCATTGGCTAACCCCCCCGCAAGGCAATGCCATGCCTGCCATGCCTGCCGCAAGGCAACCAAAAGGGCTTACTAGCGCAGGCTTGAGCAGTCGCATCGGGGAGTGGTTTCGACGCTCATCTGGCAATCTGCCCAGAGAAGTGGAATAGGGAAAGACCTGGACCCCATCGACCCACTGGCGACGGCATCATCACCGCCAACCCTGTCCGGTGTCCAAACGGAACTGGGTACGTACCTACAGGTGCAACAGAGTGCGAGGAAAGCACGAATGCGAGCCCGGCTGGGCTGTCTTCCATCGCCTGGGCAGTGGGCACAAGCCACAGTCCAAAAAACACTGCGCATCGCGCTTGCCTGCATCAAGTAAGGTTACGTACCTTGCAGAGAAGGTACCTAACCTTGAGTGCTTACCTCCCTGTCAGAACCAAGTTGTAATCCATCCACCTGAAGGTGCTGGGCAGAATCCCGTCGCCGGCAGCCACTGGGCCGTCAGTCAAGTGCCTACATAGTAAATTGCCTTTCCCTTGCGCCGTGCCTAAGTACTTACCCAAGCAACCAAGGTGCCCGTACCCGCCGAGCTGCTTACCTACCTAAGGCGCCTCCCAGCACCTACCTACTACTATTTGGTGAGGTAAGTACCGTACTTAGTTGGTGTCCTTAGGTAGGCCGGTAGGGTACTGGTTCCGAGGTACCTTATCAGTCACGCTACCTACCAACCTACGGATACAAAGTCCGGGCGCTGGGCTGTCACCATCACACGTGTAGCGGCCCTCCACCATCGAGGTCCGTCCCGTCTGCGATCCGTGCAGAGGACCAGGAAGGTCCATGCTCCTGCCCGCCCGCTCTTTCAGGCAATTAATTCGGCCTCTGGGGCAGCGGCGTTGATCAACCCCTGGTCCTTGGTCCCTGGCTGCCCCATCGTTCGGCCACGCTTTTCAGAATGAACATCACCAGACACCAGATGAGCCCGGATATAAGCTGGTTTAGAGCTCCGGACGAACTGAAGATGAACGCCATTATCATTTATCCACTCTGAGAACGACAAAACACCGACAACATGCCGACGAACCCCCGTCTTGTTTCTTGACCTTCTCGATTAATGGACCCCCGTCCTTAGGTACATACCCCAGGCCAGAACGGGAAATTCTGCACCCTCAAAAACCTCCACCTCGACCGTTTGTTTACGATAATCAGACTCGTCACATCTACCGACCGATGTCCCTAGTTTCCGTCTACCAATGCTCTCGTATACCGCTACACTGCAATCATGGCGTGGATTCCCCTATGCTCCGTACTATTACTTCCACAAAATTGGCCACTCCATGCAGCAGGCAGACGCTTGGCGCCGCTACGAGGCCGGGGCCAGGAGTCCATTCCTCTACGAGACTGCGACCCTACCTCATCCCAGTTCTCGGGTTGGCTGGGTACGCTTCCCGCTTGCTCGCTCAGAACTGATCATTATCGCAACATGGGCCGCCAGAAGACGCGAAGGACCCGACAAGTCAGCAGCAGCACCCGACTGGGCCGTGTGCGAAGCTCCTGCCCTTCGACCCTGGCAACATGGTATGCTGCGCTGTCGGGCAGCGCTTGCCATGACACTCGTCGATCACTCCTGTCCAGAATCCAGATGCGACTCCCTGGAGAGTGTCCCTGGAGAGTGGAGAGTGGATCATCTCTGGCAATATTGGCATGCTCAGACTCTGAGCATCACAGCGACATCCGAGAATCGAAACCCTTCTTGTCCGCTCAATTACGTTACCCGCCCGTGCCGTGTCATTTACCGGCACTGAAGTCTGCTTCCCACGTGTGGGCAAGGTCGCTTCGCTTCGCCGCCCCCGCCTTGGCTCATCGGTCCCGTCTGACAAATGATGACGATGAGGGTGCGGTACCGTCCTAGTACGTGTGTGGACCTGCTGGATACTTTCCAGAACAACACCAACAAGTGCCAACATCGGTCGAGACTCTGCGTCAAACATCCACCACCTCGGTTGCGCTGCGCTGAACCTCCAATGCGTGGGACTGGGGCACGGAGGTAATGATACGAACAGGGCTTGCGGTCTACCAACCTGCCCACCACGAGCATCCAATGCAGTCAACAGTGTGTTGGGCTGTTTTACATCTGGGGCATTATGTCTTCAACTCTGCCCCAGTTCCTCTTTATTTTGGACCCCAATGCCTCCAGCTAGCGTGGCTTAACTCAATCGCCATTGGTCAGCCAAGCCAAGCTGAAAGGAGGATCAGAAGACTATGGTCGACAATCCTTGCAAGACAGCGGCTATTTTCGATCTTTCCCAACCAGGTGTTTGCTCCGTCTGATCCTTGGGGGGATTGATCCTTGATGCAAGGCAAAGACACCACAATTTGCACCGCGCGGCCAAGCAGCCTCCTCAGTCAAGGGCGATAGATGGCAGGACGTCGTGTTGAGTCTTGACTTTAGATCAAAGCAGCGTGTGTTGAAATTGAAGCCGGTGAGCATGAGCGAGCGCATGTTCCGAGTCCGCGATCAAACCAAGTCTTCGGCAAAGGCGCAAGCTGCGAGCTGCGCAGCCCATACCATACGTTGGGCGAGAGAAGGAAGAGACGCAAACTTGCGCGGCAATTCCAATAATTTTCGCGCTCGCGACCCACGATCTAGCCAGTCGCCAATCGCCAATGACGCTAGCTACTCTGCCTGTGCCGGTTCAACTGGCCTCGGCCATCAAAATCACTTCTTTGGCCCGTAGGCCCCAGAATCCACAGATCACAGGCCTTGCCTGAAACCAGTCTTGCAGAAGGATTCGGCCCCAAGTAGAGGCCCAGCGTAGTCAACGTGCCGACATCGATTCCGGCATGTTGGTAACGGCAATCGCAGCGGTTGGAAATTTGATTCTCTGGGCCGGCCTTGTCAAGCATCCTTCCGTTTCGCGCGCATGCCTGTCACACGGAGACGCCGAAATGCAACGCTGGCCAGCCCTTCAACAGGACCCAGCAGGAGTAAAATGCGCTCATGGCAAACAAGGATCGGCTCGCTGGTATGGCGGAATAGAGGTGATCCTTTCCGGACCACACTGCAACGGCAGATGACGAGTGGAGATGACACGCGAATGTGCGCAAGAGTTTCGGATCTTGATCCCAGAAACACTCCTACTATAGTCGTCGCTGGTTATTCTTATGTGAAGCAACCGATCCGATTTCTAATGATCCAGATTCCAGGACGATAATGCTCCACAGCCGTCGCGATAGATGGAACTCGACAACAGCAACGATGTCCCCTGAGACCCACCATCAAGAGCAAATATCAGCCACATGCTCGCATCGCTCTTGATTGACCCTGCACCGATTATCGGCACGACGCCTGCATTTCTTCGAGTGGCCAGGAAGCATTCCGCTTGCCAAGGACCACATCCGGGTTCGTTCTATCTCCCAATCTTGCACTGACAGGTCAGGTTCCGCGCCGCTGGATTCACGCTCGACAACATCCCGCAGGACCCTGTGGCCAGTGTCACCACAATATGTCATGGCGTCCAGGTGTTGTGAGCCCGGTTCATTCGCGTCGTTTGATCAGTTGCTGCTAAAATTCCGACCACCGTCAAGAGTAGAAGTAAACACCGTCCAGCCACGCCGAAACAGCTCATGAGCAATACGTGACCCTGGGTGACGGTCAATCTCCACGCTGTTGTTCCCTCCCTTCCGCCCCCAGCAACTCCTCTGAGACCAGCCATTTCGGAACGAGGGACATCTCAGACTTTTCCCAGGGATCGTCTGAAGAGTGAGGGCAGGATTGGGGGTCGAAAAAGAAAATAAGAGATGCATAGCCTCATCGTTATCGAAGTTACCCTGCCATAAGACACGTTGGTACGTCGCCGCACTGCCTGCCGCAGCTCTCTACCCTAGACCCAGGAGACCCAGCCCTGCCAGCCCTGCAACCCCCTTCTTCTTTTTCCCCGGCCCCCAAGCATGGCCACCTCGTCCGTCGAAATGGTTCGATTTTCTCGGACAGCCGGCCAATAGGTGTGTGTTTGCTTCCGCTGCACCTGGGCCCTGCCGCCCCCAAGCCCACGCCCCAGGAGCCAGGGAGGCTTGCTACTTGACCACCAAAAGGTGGTGGATACGAGGGTTCAAGGGATGGGAGAGAGGGGGAGTGAGAGGGCTTGATGGACCGGGACTGAGACCGGTTGAACATGGGCGGGACAGCTCCAGAGGTCTAGGCAGCTTCGAAAGGGCTGCATTGCCAAAGAGCAGGTCCATCCACATCCCCATGTCTCGGGACGTTGCCGTCGAAGACTCGAGTCCGCGGCACAGCTGGCTGGGTCCGGCCGCTCCCTCGGTGCTTCTCTGGCATACACACGCACGCACGCTCGCGCGAGCCCTTGCGCCTCATGTCGACACCGCCTGCATGATGTCGGGGGCCGGTTCTGCTTGCAAGCGACGAGGCACGTGGATAGCGGTGATGGAAATCGCGCTTCAGGAGTGCACAGCGCGCTTCTTGGTTGCAGATGTGCCATTCATGTATGGAAGATTATAAATCGGCTGACTGGCGGGTATTGTAAGACGCATTTGTCTTTTCAGTAACCTCATAAAAGTTCTCATAAAGTGAAGGATAAATAGAAACTCTGTCTAGTAGTTGATATCGGCTACGGTAGCTTTTGAGGTTCACGTACTTCGTGTCGTTCAATGTTGAATGGACTTCAACATATTCTTGAGAGTTTCCTTAATCGAAGACCAATATAAAATTCTTTACATACTCATAATCCAAGTTCTACAAAAGGGTATAGATTTTGGTTTCGGTCCTTTAGCAGGTTCCAATTCCCATAACGTGTCGCCTGTCATTATACCATGTCCGTCATCATCATCATAGGCAGGGAGGGAACCGCCTTGTACATGTGGTGTTCTCCCGAAGCTGTGCCATTAACCCGTTTGAAGCCTGCCATTCGGGATACTGAAGGGCGAAGAGAGAAAAGAAGATTGCGATAGACAAGAGAAATAAATCAAAGGCGTACCCAAGCCTCTGATACCTCGCAATCGTCGCAACGCAAATGGCTGCAACTAACGCATCCGCCATGAAGCTTGGTTTCGGCGTTCATTTGACACCTGCACTATTCACGGTCCATTAGCTGATGTTCAAGCGCAGTGACCAAGTCATCTTTTGTACTTACACAACTCCAACTCTGTACCAGAGTCTGATGCTTGGCGCGCTTTCGGCTTGGCTGTTCGCCGTCGTCGGCCGGGCCCCTCTTCCTTGACTCTCCGAGGGTAACTTGGCCGGATGAGGCCGGTGGCGAAACTGCGGCCTCGTCGTCAGACTCGGCATCGCTCGAGTCGTCGGGCGATGCGGTGAGATCTATGTCAGGGAGGTCGGGGTCAACGTTCTTCCACTCGGATATATCCCTTTTGACGCCGTTATCGCGGCCTGAGTAGTGAGCGTCAATGTGGTCGAAGCGCTCGTTCCACGCGCTATTGCCCTTGGCGCTATTGCCCTTCGAGTTGTTGCCTTTCTTGGTCGTCTCGATGAGATTGATGCAAAAGCCGCACCAGAACCGAGCATCACAGGTGCGACCGAAGCGACACCTTTCCAGTGCCTCGTCAATCCGAGTGGAGTTCTCTATCTTGTGTTCCTTCTGGAGGTGGTTCTTGAAGGTCTCACGACGGTGGCATGCCTTTCCGCAAGTCTGGCTGCCGTTTCCTGCGTCGTCAGGTCGCTTCTCGTCGCACTTCCAAACGTCGACCTGAAAGTGCTGGCTGTTCTCGTGGCGCTTCCAATCGTTCTTGCTGCCGAACTTCTTCTTACACATGGGAAAGGTGCAGCCATACGGTTTGGCGTGACGCTTCATGTGTTTCCTACTCTCCAAGTTAGTAGTGAACGGCATGCTTGGGGCGGTAATGCATACTTAAGCTCGCAGTTTCGGGCAAAGCTCTTCGAGCAACCCTCAACGGGACAGTGGTGGGCAGTGGAGGTGTTGTTCGTTGGCGGAGGGGTGGACTTTTGCGTGTCGTTGTCCAACTTCTCTTTCAGGTACTTCTCGATGAGGTGCTTGGGTAGCGTATCCAGGATTGCGAAGCTGCGCACTTCCTGTTCGCCCGATTTCTCAAGCGAGGAGTGAGCAGCCGACAGGTGTTGTTCCATATCCAGACTTCCCTGGCTGGACTTGGACTCAAACGAGGCAGTCGCTTCAGGAGGGCTATCGCAGTCCATTTCACTTGCCGCTGGGTCTTTGAGGGCCTCTTGGGATGGTTGTTCCGGGCGTGAGGGGGCTTCTCCTCGGAGGCCATTTTTTGGCCCTACTGAAGACGGTAGCTGAGTCGATTTGGACCCGCTTGATCGGATCCCCGGTCGGCCTTCCGTGTTCTTGGACGGGGCTGGCTTGGATATCTCCCTTGGTTGAACGTATGCATGTTGAGTTTGGATCTGGGTATAGGTAGGATGCACGTTATCCATGGGGTTCGCGCTGGAAACCTGTCCTGGTATAGGAATACGGGAAGTAGCCATCTCCATGGAGTTGCTGACGGTGATGCTTGGCGCTGGCTGTGCTACGTTTGTCAGGGACGGGTCAACGACGAAGTCATCCATATCCATAGTCTGTGGAAGCTGGAGCTCCTCTTGTTGTTCCCAGGAACCGGCAGGGCCTGTGGTAAAGGCCGCAACTGACCCTACCCCAGAGAGGTCCTCCTGCACAGTTCGGACGGGTTGCGCTTCGACACTGTTGCAAGGATTAGCGATAAGCCTGTTTGTGAGTGAAGCGGCGGGCTCACGTGAATTCCTTGAGATCTTCATCAGAACTCACTACCCTCCCGTGAACTCGCTTGAGATGCTGCCGGAAGTTATCCGCTCTAGGCCACATTTTCTCCTTGGCCGCACATTGATCGATGTTGCAGCGAAACTTCTGACCGCCGCCGAAGAGCTCACGATGAACGCTCGTTCTGTGCCGTTCTAGATCGTTCAGCGTCCCAAACCCATCCTTGCGTGTACATCCAGACACTTCGCATTTGAAGGCTTTGCGGTGCCTTTGGTTATGTTTGCTGGACAAGAGGTCAGAACAAGCGCTGGCGGTTGGAGTTTACAGGTGCCGCCGATTGAATACCCAGCAGAAGTGGAGTAGCCAAGCAAACAATAGACGGCGGAAAGTATATAAAAAGGCTCACTTCAGCTCCGATTTCGTCTTGCAAATAGCTTGACATCCAGGGCATCTCATTTGCTTGTCGTTACCACCGCTGTGGGCCACAGGAACGGGAGTTGCTGGCCATGGGTCATGGAGGAGTTGAACATCGCGACTGAAGAAGGCAATGTCATGCAGCTGACCCGTGATACTCTGGGTATCCTGGCCTCGGTCCACGTCCTCATAGACAGACATAATGTCATCGTGTTTTGGGCGACTTTCGTAGCCTGAATCAGATGGCAGATAGCCCTGAGCGTGTGTTCCGCATTCAGACGGCTGGGCACTTCTCCAGCCACTGAAAGCAGCGGGATTCCCAACCCGTTGGATGTCCGAGGGAGCAATATGATGGTTTTGCTGGGTTCCAGACCCGGATAGATTCGGTGGCACCCAGGGCGAGTCGTTGGAATAAAAGGAATACAGGCCCCAGTTAGGATCCTGGTGACGGCCACCCGGAATCATCATGTTCGCCATTGCTTCCGGGGGAAATTTCGAGGTCGAACCCAGGCTCATGTCCAATGGCTTAGAGAAATCTTCAATCGGGGACAGGTCGATGGAACCAGAAGGTGATCGTGTTGAATTTTCAGGGATTGGCTACAGGAGTTAGATCTCGTCATCCAAAACAGAAGCTCCCAGAAAGCCTCAGAGTACTCGAGATTAACATACGATAGTTGCTTGATGTCTTGGAAACATGGTCAAAACCCCTACAGCGGAGGACATGGTCAGCAAATGCCAACTTCACCGTTACGACAAGGGTGCTAGGGCTGTTGTACCTAGCCGTGGGGGGGAAGCCTATGACGCCGGCCTGCGCAGGAAACGGGCCTTGAAGATAAAAATGGATGAATGCTGGTGCCAGTTCCCCGGAAGAGAACAAGGCGTGATTGTTTGGCTACAATGCCTGGCCGGTCTGTCGAGAGCGTTTCAGGGATGTGTGCACAATGGACTCGAGTCACGTCGAGGTGGCAGCTGTTGTGGGAAGCCTGAGAAGTATCAGGCCCGCACGACTGAGTTTGACCGGTTTGGCTTGACGGAGGAGGGGCGGGCAGGATGAAGGCAGGCCGACCAAGGAGAGACCGGGCGGGAGCGAGTTTGAATATGGTTCAACTGCCGGGCCGTGGTGGGGTCGTCGGAGCCGACTGGGACAGTACGCTAGGCAAGAGAGTTCAGGGAGGCATGGGTTAATCCAAGATGAGAGAATCGCGAGGCCGAGATGAGGTGGAAATCGATGGTTCGGATGGAAGAAAAGCGACGGAATCAATGAGGCGACATGACATGGACGAGGTGAGTATGAACAGAGGAAGGCCCGGTTGGGCATTAGAGGAAGGGCAGATTGACCTGAATGAGGAGTGAGGCAACCACACGAGGCGCAGTCACTTTGGCAGCCCAGTCCGCCTCACTGCTGGAGGTCGATTTCGGTGTGAAGGAGTCCAGTCAATCGCCAGAGACCGCGAGGCAACCAGGCAACAGCAGGCAACCAGGCGGGGCAATCGTACTTATGCAAAAGTCAGAGCTAGTCTTCTTTTGGAAAATAGCACCACAAAATCTCGATAGCATTCTCCACCTATTGCCATTTTTGGTGTAGCTCTACCTGGCTTATCTGTTAAGTCCGTGGATAGGAACTCACGCTGACCACCCAGGGAGTGGTTCGCCATTTTTCCACTTCGATAACCACCTACCTACGGTATCCCATGCAGCCGGCCCCTTCTCGCACTCGTCATCAACCTGTGGGCTGAATAAAATGGGCTGGAATTAAATTCAGAGCCCTTTCTCACGCATTTATATAAAGGCATATGGAATTACAATAATTTGATTCTGAGATCCACAAGCTACACAATAACCAAAAGCTTTCAGTCTCGCGCGTCTTCCAAAGCAGGTAGGTAGTCGTCTTGTAATGGCTACAGTACTAGGTACAGTTTTAGTAAGTAACGACACTGCAGTTGGGCACTGAGGTATTGTGGGAGATACACTACAGGCTCAATACTCTCCTTATCAGTGATACTGATACGCGCCTGCTATTTCTTCTTTCTTACCAAACAACCCTACATCCGCTGCAGTGCTGTGTACATTTGCTCCGTCTCCCTCCTTCATCTTTCTTAACATAGCATTACGCACACAAGAAGCAATGAATTGTTCCTCTCCTGTCTCTATGCAGACCATGGAGTAGAACTAGCACAGTATCCTCATAAAAAACCGTTCATTTGGCGCCACAAGCACATCACTCGATCAATGATACATACAATTAACAGTTCTGATACATCATTTTTTTTTCTCCTCTATTTACTCTTGATGTTGGAATCCGGCTGCTTCCCCCACCCAGCCGGCAGCATACCTCGGCGGGGGTCCAGACTCGCTTCCGGTGCATGACAACACCAGAGTTGCTTTTCTTTGGGGGCGTCGGACTCTGAGGGACACCTGCATGGCCAGAATGGCCTCGGGTTGTCCATGCGGAAGGGGGGTAACCTGTCCTCTGTTTCACTGGATGACCAGTGCGACTTGCTTGACACGTACAGCGAAAGAAGACTTCTCGGCCGACGTCGGCAACGTTGTTCACTTTCGGGGCAGGTCTCCAATAGGGTGCCGTTGTGGCATCTCGACGTGTTCGAGCCACATCCAAGCTGGACGGCTTTCCGTATTCCGTACCTCACCCTCCTGGGCCCTTACGTCTGCGACGTAGTCAGTCGTTGTTTGCCTCCCAGTCGTGGGTCAACTAGCATCTCAGCTGGTTCTAACCGCTACCGGGCCGCTCCGCCAGATGCACGTCAACTGGGCCTCAGAGAGGCGACCCGGGCTGATTGGATGCTTCGGGTCGTACGTTACCCACCATAAGTCATCTTTTTGACGTCTCTTCCCATGTTCCACAATGAACCGGACGGACCCCGATACGAATCCGCAGAGGAAACCGGAGGTGCTGGCACGCGTTCACTGTCCAGGTAGATAAACACCGCTCAATATCAATCTTGGCAGTCATGGCCCACAGAAAAGCAACTTCTTATTGAGGAATTCAAAGATTGATTGAACATTCACAAGTTATTGAAGAGCGAATTTCATCTCAATAACCAGAGCATATCCAGTGGCGTCTCGATAGTCGATTGGGTAAGATACAATGTTCAGCCGCTCATGACAAAAGATTCAGTGCATGTTGGAAGTAAATTGTCCAAGTGGCCTCCTAGCTTGTGCTCGTCGGAAGGAATGCCTCAACTTTGCCAGCCAATCTTGAGTGTTTATGTCATAATCGAGGCTAATTAGGTATTTCGGATCCGATCCCACAGCTCAAGACCCCGGATCGAACCCCAGGTAGCCATCCGGCTTCGTGCGAAGGGGTATCTCGTGGGTCTATGTGGCATGCCCGGAGCGGCCAGCGCGGTTGTTTCCTCTACGGACGTGCAATCATTCGTCATCCACTCGACATGAAACACTAACCTGTCTTTGGTAACTGTCGGACATTTAATGAACAAATTGACGTGCAATATTGCTCCCTCCCCAGCACTCTAAACGTGCATCATGGGCCAGAGTAGACAGGACAGCTCCAGCTACCAAGTACTACGCCACTGTGTGCCCATCTAGTCGGGCATCATCACCGGCTTGGGATGGCCGTTTACGTCCAGGTGCAGATATGATACTCGAAAGAGATGATAAAAACTGAAGCTACAACTTGGACGCTCTGCTATATAAAGGGAGGTTGCTCGACTGAGATGGTGAACCAACTCTGTGAACTTCAGTCTCAAACGCTTATCCTTTGCTTTCGAATACAAGAGCTCGTCTTCATCGTCTTTCCCACAAGAGTGAACGCCGAGAAGACTTATTACGGCATTCACAATATCTCAAGCCCCTGTGTTTATATCACGGCCAACGTAGCAGCCTTGTAAGTCCGCCCCCAGACAGCACATAAGATCATGAGTGCTGATATGCCCAGGGAGTCTAATATTTAGACGCCCAAAAAAAGTCCTCGACCGATTTCAGCGTTGTCTCCAACCGCAAAGCCAGTCAACCACATCTTGCAAAATGTGTGACTTTGAGGAATTTCTCTTCACTTGCAATCACTCCATCGTCCGGCTCAAGTCGTACTGCCACTTCGCCCGCAACGACCCCAACCATCAGTGCTTCGGCGTCAAGGTCCTCCGCAACTCGTGGCAGCAAAACACGCCGTGCGATAACTGCGTTCCGGCGTGGCAGTCCCAGCAGGGGCACCAGCACTTTGCCGCCTCTTTCGGCCGGGAGGAGTGCGTTGGCGGGCAGAAGCGTCGCGGTTGAGGATCAGCAGCCACCGCCACTCGGAACGGGCGCTGGGCGGGTCGCGAGGGGGACGGTCCCCTTTGAACGTTAGGAGGATGTACTTTAGCAGATTGACCTTGGCTTGTTCTAATGGCTTGAATTGGTCTTGGGTAAAACATTGGGTATTGCCAATCGTCGACTAAGAGGTCTGGACGAGGCTACATGCTCACACGCACACGGCATACAGAAATGTTGGGCATGCTGATGATATTGCGAAATCGCTCGGCGGTGGGGGGCTCTGGGTTTTCGGGATTTTAATTCGCATGAGGACGGGGTGGCTTAGATTGATTGACGCCGTGCTCGTACTCCGTAGTCAAAAATTTGGGATCCTTATTGGCATGCACTTCCGTCTTCCCCTGGGTCGGGATCGTGTGACACACTTTCCTTGTTTATGAGGGGGTAAACGTCCAGAGTGCAGGACGTCTGCGAAGGATGCAGTGGCACACGTATCTCGATTCCTCCGTGTGAATCAGCCAACCCATACATTAGCGACGTGCTGCGAACCTGACACAGAGTGACGTGGGAAAGAGTGTTCGACCTGATAGATGACTCAATTGAGCCTGTCGGAGCCCGTTTCTCAGAGCCCTTCTGATGGCTTGGATCTTCGAGATGTGACCAAGCCAGACAGGCGTAACCGGAAGGGCACATGTATTGTCGTGAGCAACATAGAGTTCGAAAACACGCCACCAAGAAGCATTTGCGGTCATGAGCCTTCCACACTGTGTTTAGCCTCTCCCGCTCACCCGTACCACCTGATTTCCAACGGAAAGCCCCCAGCACAACCTTACCAGATCGATCTCTCGATCAGGATCGCCGGGAAAGGATAGGGAATCAGGCCTCCACACATGGTCACCACTCAGCAGAGAACGAAATCTCCCCAAGAACAGAATCACTCCGGAGACTGAAGCAGGCCATTCGAATAACAGGGGTATCTGAAGCCTCCGAAGCGTGCCTTCAACCGTTCCCCAGGTGTACATATGTCGATAAGTACATTCAGGCGGGCAGAAAATTCTCACCCCCGGGACCTCAAAACTGAGGTGTTCATGCAGATCGGGTAATACGGCCGTACATGTAGATGGCTGAGTGGTTGGCGGGAGACAAGCGTCCAACGGCACCACGCATCTGCAATGCGCACTGTTGTAGGACGAGGGCCTGGGATTAGGCTCAGCAGGAAATACTTGCTGGGGGAAGGAAGAAGATCACTTGGTGAGCGAGAAAAGAGGAGAATGGGACCCCCAAAGCTGAGATGCAAGGCAATATTTCCGGGGAACTTCGTGCATAATGGTTCAAGTGGACGACACGTCATATATTTCACTTCGCCCTGAGCCTCAGAAATACTCTCCAACTTGCTTCTCGCTGTGAACATTAGAACCCTCGTATACGTTGCCTGCCGAACGCCAGAAAAGCACCCGCCAGGGAGAACTGAGGAAACCTTTGAACGGGCGAGACCCTGCCTGTTGGACAAGGGGGACTCGAGTCCGGGAACACATTCTGGCGGGGACGTCGGACAGTAACGGTGGCATCGCATATGAACGACAGCTGCGGTGTCCAAACTTATGTGCGGAGAGACGAATCCCGTACGTGACTATGCGTAGCTGGATAAGCTTGTTTGGCGTTGACAGAGTGGCAGTACGCACGGCACGCCAAGTGAGGGAGCAATGCTGCCCAAGCAGGTGTTCTGGGGCGCAGCCAGATAACTGTAAAGGGGTCGATGCTGTTTTGGTAAGTTCACTGCTACGTCTGGTAACGAGCGTCAATGACGATTGATTGGGCTGAGGAACGGCTACATCTACACTCGTTCATAACGCCCCACACCCGAATGAAGGATATCTTTGGCATCCCCTCTCCCTGGCTACTTCTTCCTTGAATGACCGTCTCCCCTCTTATCATTCCCCTTACTCCGTGTTGGTGGCACCTGCAACGCGGCCGACAACGTTGTAGCGCTTGGAGAAAAAGGTGATCCAGTCGTTGAGCACGCCCTTCTCCTTCTCGGGAAGATCTTGCCACTCGGGGCTGACGTCCTCAGCCTTCGTTGAGGTCTTTCCGAGAGCACGCGAAGCATCCTTGCCGGCGAAGACTGAAGACGTGTTAGCATCGGCCTAGAAGTTGATTCCGATCTCCATATCAGGCAGGCTCACCGTGGTAGGACCCGCCTGCTTGGTAGGCCTTGTTTCCAGAAACATCATAAACAATTCCCTGAAGACCACATTAGATACTGGGTTGATCAAAGAAAAAAGGGTAGAATAAAGCTTGCCTTGATGGCGACATATGTCTTTCCATTCGGGTCCGTACCTGTTGAAGCTATCAGCTCCCTGATGCGACATGATTCATTTGCTGCATGTGATTTGGAGACTTGACTGAAGCTATTTCGGCCACTCTCCATGTGCAGATAGCACCGCAAAAAGTCGTAAATGATGTCTTCCAGACAATGGATCCAGCACACGAACTCTATAACTCTGAATGGCCCAGGCAGACAGTTGCCCTGTGGTGAAGACGAGGCGGTCTGCCATCTACTGCAGCTAAGACTGATGCAGGGCTCATTCTTGCGAGGGGAAGGCTCTTGCTTGGGAGCGAAGCAAAGATGGCATGGTTCACGCTGAATATCATTCAAAATCCTGTAAGATTCACTCTCACTTACCGTCGGCCTTTGCTAGCTCCTCAAGGGTGATGGGGTCATCCTTGGGAGGGTTCAGGTTGACAGGGACCTTAGGCTCGAACTTGCCAGACATTTTGTTGGGTTTCTCAAGACGATAACTTATTTGGGGAGTTTCCGGGTGTCGAAGACGGCTTGCAAGGATCAATAATGAGTTGGATTTCGTTGACAGAGGGGTGATGAGCGGGGGAAGAAGCTCGACATTTGCCCCTCTGATGCCGAAGGATGCTTCCCCACGATCCGAGTGGAGTGGGCCTCGGAGCCAATAATCAACGCTGATTAGCTGGCGCACGTCGTTCGTGGACCCACAGCAGCAAGAGCTCTCGCCTTGACTGTTTAATTTCTAATCCTACGTCACCTCGAAATCGCTCTCAACAACCGTCTTTGCACCCCTTCTGTCGACCTTGCGCCTCCAATCCGGATCGAGAAGCTTTCCTACAATACAGTCACACGAAACTCGATTCTCATAGCTATGGCGGCCGCGCGCATTGCGGCGTCGCGCGCCATGAACACCATGTGCCTCCGTCAGGCCATCAGACCGTCCGCCTTCACCGTGACATCTCGAGCCGTCGCCCCAACGAAAGCAAGCGGCGTCTCCAAAATCATCCAATTGAGACAGAACAGTACAGCGCAACCGCCAAGGAAAGCTCCAAACGATGGATCCAAGAAGCACAACCAACCGCCGCCACCTCAGCCGTCTCTGGCGAAGGCATTGTGGCGATCTTTATCTATCCGCAGTCTTGCGTCTGCTTTGACGCCGACAGGGATGAAGCGACTATTTAGAGAAAGCCCCGAGGAGCTCGTACTAGCTCTTATACTGTAGGTCTCCGGCCATGCATCTGTCCCGAGCTCGTGGCTGACATGCGTAATCTCCAGGTTGGGCGGACTGGCTGGTGTGTCCGTGTATATCATAAAACTCTACTTCGATTACTTCCAGGCTCGTCAGTTTACGAAATACCCGGCACCAGTAGCCAAGTCCCTCCGACGAGCATTATACTACACGAACATTAGTCCGGATCCGAATTTGGCTCGGAAATACTACAAGCAAGCGCTGGAGGAATGCAACGAACTACAGCTGGACCCGTTCTCTGACGACGTCCTGGGCATCAGGATTCAGACCGCCGCCTGGTTGGAGAAAATCCAGAACTATCAAGGGGCGATCACAGTTCTCAACTCGGTTCTTCAGGATTGTGTCAAGTGGGTTGAGTGGATGGAGAAGTCTATGGCAGATGGCATGATGGACAAGTCCGGCGAGCCGCCTGCGGTTAAAGTCGTATCAGAGGGTCAACGGCCCACGATCGCCGTGGATGAAGAAGAAGAGAAGGTTCCCGAAAACCTGTGGCACAAGCGCACGAGGCTTCTCGCGAAAGCCGTTGGCACCAGCACCAAGCTCGGAGCGCTCTATTCTGACGAGCATGTCTTGGAACCGGAGAATGCCCAGGCCCGTTTGACCTGGGCTGTCGAGACAGCCTTGTCGGAATCACGAAGACGTCACAAGGAGGGTGTCAAGAAGGAAGAAGGCCCTTGGATGAAACCGGAAGAGATTGGCGGTGCTATGGAATGTCAGTCTCGTCTTTCTTTGCCCCCGGCAACTGTTTTTCGCTGTTTGAATGGCCTGCTCACCATGGACAACAGCTCTTGCCTTGCACTACGAGTCCAAGTCCCAGTCTCACTTAGCAGTGCCTCTCCTCTTCCACGCCCTGCGTCTATGTGCCGATCCTTGTCACAGAGTCACGATAAGTATGACGTCCCGGCGTCGAGCCGCCCCGGCCTGGGCCTCGCGTTTCTTCCAAATATATCGAGTTGCTGACGTACTGTTGCCAGTGAACAACTTGGCCGCGGCCTTCGCCCAGCATCCAGTGCAGACTCCCCCTGAACCTATTCCTGGGGCTCCTTCGACTTCAAACGCTCTGGTGAATCCCGGCATGCCAACGGATCGCGCTGGCTTCCTCGAGGCTGCCAAGAACTGGGCTCACAATGCTTACTCACACGCAAAGGAGGTGACCGGCAGCGAACGCACGGAGGAGTGCGACGAGGCCTGCGCTGTGGCCCTGGCGAACATGGGCGACATCGCCGCCTTGCTGGGAAAGAAGGAGGATGCCCGGAAACGCTTCCAACAAGCCATCGACATGAGCAAGAAGATTGGTTTCGACCCCGGCGTAACTAAAGCCGAGGCTGGACTTCAGAAGCTGTAACACCACATCGCGGTCGCTGATATCTCGGACTGCCTCCAGACCCCAAAATTTGAGACGAGATTAGTTCAGAAACGGGACCATGCCACAAGCGAAGAGGAATCACTCCGGTCGCGGCTGCAAAGACCCTGCATCATAAGGCTAGAGTTAGACAAGCCCTACGAAGGGTCTACGCTCCTACTGCCACCCACCTCCAGGGGCTTACCGTCAATACAAGGAACCTGCAGATTGAACCGAAAATAAGTGGTGGGCTCTTTCTTCCTGCCTTCCCATATCGGAACCGAGCGAGGGGTGTTTGTCAAGGCCATCAGCGCGATAGGCACATGCCACGACCGGAAGGTGCCGCGAGACATGGCCTACTGCGAAGTGCGGTATTACGCGAGCTGAGAAAGGAGGTCTTTTGGCCATCGTATTTGTTAGAGCCACCGCCAACCCGGACACACGTCGGAGGACTAGGCTTGATTGGGGGCCAGCGGCGGAGTCAATAGAGCTCGCTTCGCTCATGGCGACGCAACATCACCACATGTGCATCAAACTTGCAGACCATGGGCTTCGGATCGCCTACGATTGCTGTCTGAGAGGTGCCTATCTCGTCATAGGGCGCCCGCGCAGGGCTGCCGCGAGTGGGTTGAAGCCATGGAGTCCTACGTGCCTTAGCATACCTGCAATGCAATCCCCTGTTCGGTCTTCTCCACGACGGGCTGGTCTCCAGCAATTGGATTGCTGTGAAGACACGCAACCACGACGGAACACTAAGCATCTCCAATCCCATGACTCTGCAGTCCCCGGAGAAGCCCACTGCCACGATTCATCTCAGAAAGCTTGGGCCGTCCACACAGAAAACCACGCGGACCCCAAATCTGCTGTCGCCAATCGCGTGGCCGGGTAATAGCGGCTCGGCGTGCCAGCGGACGCACAGCGTGGTGGCCTTAGTCGCCTGCATGGTCCCCCCGGCATCCAAGGACAGGGGTATGGGGCAAGAAAATTTCCTTATTTGGAAAATAGTTGACCTGGTCTGCGGGGGCCATTCCGGCTTCGCGAGACCATCAACGGCCAACCACCGTCAAACTCACGGGGCAAGACGGGTAGCGGAAGTCAATTGCTTCTGCCTGGAAGCAGGTCAATGGGGGTATGGGCCTTGTGGGCTCCCGCCAAGTTGGCCCCGTCGACATCCAGTTTGCCGGGCCTGAACGGTGGTTGCAACCGTCACCGTCGAGATGAACCATGCCACTCACCCAAGTCGGAGATTGCTTCTCTGCTGCGTCTGGTATTCCGAAATAGTTTAGGCAGCAGCATTTCCGACCGCCAGACATCATACAACGGCCTGTTCCGGATAGTTATGGGACTTGCAAGCGGAACAACAGGGTTCAAACATTTTTGGATCTGTTGATGGCTATTTTGCCAGTGGAGACTGGAGAGACTCAATATCCAGAGATCGGCGAACAAGTTGATTGCTCCGGCTCGAGTCCATTCCGATGCCTTTGACGGCCATCCGAAATTAGGAGGGGAAACCGGCGCAGGGCCTCGCTCGCGCATCTATCTCGGACAACCAACGGAGTGGAATCGTTACCAAGGACCCGGGTTCTGCCTTTGCACCACATATCGCCGTCGCAACTGCTCTCGACTTTGCAATGTCTGCGGGCGTTCCCGGCCATGCAACATACCGAGTGGATCCGAGCTCACAGATAGCGGGATCGCGGGAAGTCATCCCGAAGTCCGCAAAGCTCTCAATTAAACGGAAAACCGTCGTTTTCACGGTCAATCCCAATTCTATACCACATTCTCGCTGGCTTGATTGGCCGCCTCCCGCCACATACGTTGCGTGCACGTCACTGGATGTGTGTTGAAGCTTAAGTCCGTGATGTGTTTATTGGATGTTGAATCTGCGAAACCTCACTTACACGTTCACACGACTGCGTGGTACCGTATTGGTGTCATGCGAAGCATCTTTCAAGACGAAAAAACAGTGGGAAAAGAAAAAAAGAATAGCAAACGGGCTGTCAAAAGAACGCCCGCTGGGCGATGTGAAGAGATGCACCGCGAAAACCGCTTCAGCATCTGGCGGCTATGGAACCCATGTTGCGTTTCTGCAGCAACCCTGGACGTCAGGACAGCTCCCCCGACGTTTCAAACGGAGTTCCGCCCACCTAGCGGTGTCTAAACTCATCCTGGGAAAATGTCCTCTCAACAGTCGGAGCATCTCTGAGTGTACCTACCTGATTCTTTGAGCAGAGACACGCTCCAATCATGGCGAAATGCGACATGCACCCTTTCTTCAAACCTACCACACCACGAAACTTGAGAATCTTGCCCCTGGCGGTGAGATAAAAGCTGTAAGTGGCATGCCCTCTCCAGGCAGCCTCGATAAACGATCCGCTACGGGATATTTTTCAGCCTTTGGGCCTTGCCAAACGCAACATAAGTGGATTATGAACATTAAAATAGATTCAACTCGGCCGAATTCTAGCTGACTACTCCGAATGCGTACCAGATATCTGGACCGGGGCAGGCCAGCGCGCCTGGTATCGAGATGGGGGACGACGGCATGTCAAGACGTTACATCAGCAACACGACAGGGCTGGGATACACCGACCAAAAGCCATACCTACCTTAGCGTAGTAGGACCCTGTATTGGTGGGTGAGGGGGGGCGAGATTCGAGATTCATCCCAGCCGGCCTTCGTACTGCGGGGGCTGCGAATGGCCAAGTCCCCTGTAATTGTGGTCTCACGGGGATATGGGGACGCTGGCAACGCTAGCAGACGCAGCATGACAAAAAAGCAGCAAGGCTCTGATTGGTGCGTTCGTAAGGGGCAGGCGAGCTGCGAATTCAATACCTCAAGAAGCAGAGCGCAGGGCTCCAGTGTTCTCCGCGAAGCACAGGAAGAGGACGGAGTTTGGAACGATAACGCAGGCGGCGTAACGGTTGCATTGCTACATTCCGAAGAAATGGGCGACGAACGGCAGCGGCATGCCGCCCTGTTCATCAAACAGTCGCCCGACGATGGCAGGAACCTACGAGCACAATCCCAAGTGTTGCCCTCGGGGAAGTCGGGTAATATGGCTGGGGAACTTATGTCCTGCTATTTCCGCCTAGTTTGAGCTTCTTCAGGAATGCAGTTGACGTTTTCGGGGCCCCCGGCGTGGAGTTCCACCTCCGGAGCCCGCGCTCCGGTGGTCAGGGTCCGGATCCGAGACGGAAATGGCACGCTGATCTTCGGCGAATTCTTCGTCTCGAGGTTATTTGCCTCCAGAAAGTTCCAACTACGAATACGATGGACGGCACAAGCCCACAGCCTGTTTGGCGCACGCGAGGTCAACGATCAGCCCACGGTGACATTAGGGCGTCGCTGCGTGCTCCGGGTGGTCATCTGACACGGTTTCATTCAGCGTTCCCCCCTAACATGTCGTGGATGGCCGCAAAGGGGCCGTTTGCCGCATTGCGAGGCGTGGTGAGGGGAGGGGGCTACAATCTGCAGTGTGCAGTCTGCAGATAAGCACCTCGAAACGGTGGGAAGAGAAAACGGCGTGGTAATATGGAACGGTTCCCGATTGGCGGAAACCCCACCAGACGGGACGTTGCAACCCGACATTTAGGGCCACTAGTGCGGCGGAATTCCACGACGTCGCGGGACCAGCATTGCGGGCATGGCGGGCGGGCATGGAGTCTAGACAAAGGTGCCGTCAACTGACAACCCACGGGCACTTGCCCGCGGCCCAACCCTCGCTCCGTCCTCCGCTTGACGCTTCCGATCCGTGCCGCGCCGAATTCGAGGAACGAGAAAAAGGAAGAAAAAGAAGAGGACCCTCCACCCATCATAATGAGTCGATATCGTGGTCACATGAGGGACTGCCAATTCCGATCCGGGGCGTTCTGCGAGTATGAGCCAATTCAACGGACTGCAAAATGAATTGGATGTCGGCAATGGACAGCATGTCTTCCCCCCCCCCCCCCTCCATTTTTGCCTGCCGGCATGGCCCTAATACTCGAGGTACTGTGTAAGTTCATACACTACTACTACGTAAGTAGTGTATGAATACTAAGATACCTGGCCCAGGAGGGGGGGAAACACCAAACGGGGCCACCGCTTATCAGATGGAACTCCGTGAAAATCGCTGCAAGAGCATGGGATCTTCATTAGAGAGGTTCCTGGTTGAGCATCACACATGGGCCGATAGGAGGACGGAACGCGGCCATGTGCTCATCCACTACTCAGATTTTGCAAACGCTTCGCATACGACCCCACGGCCTGGACCGACGTCGCCTGCGCGTCCATGCCAATCCTCCCCCCGGATGGGGGATGCCACTGGCTGAGCGGAGTTGGGGGAATTTTGGGGGAGGCGACAATTCCATGTTCCCTCTCCAACTCTAACCATGGGCACTGCCCCTCACTTACTCTCCATGGAGATGGAGTGGTGTTGTTCACAAGTGAATCACGGGTCACGAAGAGCTGATGGAACCTCACCGAAGCACAGACCTCTATAGCGTCGCAATCACCAGCACAGGCTTGAAAGGGGTTCCCTGACACAAGCTGCCAAGCCTTTACGATCTGGCAAATCTTGTCGTGGTATGCTAATTGAAATTGAGTTGGGGCTCGCCTGCGGGATGGAGATCCCACTGAAGACCACAATCCATAGCATCCCGGCTAGAGCCTAGTTAGCAATTGCCAATTGGCATACCTCCGGCCTATGACCGAGTCAAAGTCTATTCGGAAAACCTCCGACGAAGACGACGACGGCGGCGACATTCGACGAGGACAACGAGGAGGAGGAGGAGGACGACGACGACAACAAAGCCAAGCCAAGCTTCATCTCCGAGAGTCGAGTCTTGACGTAAGGCACCTACCTACCGTCCTAACCTCCTCCACCTCCTCCTGCCACCTTCCTCGTGGAGGCTTCTATTGTTGGCACTGCGGAGTGCCTTAGCTTTGGGCCATCGGGCCAGGCCAGCCTGGCAAGGCAACGTTCCCCCTGCCATGCCCGCAGTCTTGCAGCGAACGTGCCGCTGCCCTGCATTCTCACCATCGTGGGTGCGGTGCAGTTCGTAACGCGACTGCGTACGAAGTGAGCCGTAGGAGCTGAGGACGCTCCTGCTTGGGTAGGATCGAAAGCCCATCACCCAGACCTTCGGCCAGCCCTATGGCCGTACGAGCGCGGCGCATCACGGCAGCCAGTGTCGTCATAGTTGCCCTTCGGGTTAGTTGCTTGGGGTTGGAGGTTTTTTTTAATCCACGGAAAAAAAAGAAACACGAGCGCTGAAAATCGACATCAAACGACTTATCGGCTCCTGAGCCGGGTTATCGCTCTTGCCACTCCGGGGCGCGCGAAATCAGCCGAGAAGCGCTAGGGCAAGTGCAACCGCAACCGCAACCGCAATCGCAACTGTCATCGACTTCTAATCAACCACAGAGAGGTTCGGTGGTATTCTTCTGCCCTGCTAATACCAACTATTGGAGAAGATTCCCCCAATGAGGATATTTGACGCACTGGGCATCTCATCTTCATCAATCACCCGAAGGGACATGACAAAGAACGGCACGCAAACATGGGCTGCCGATTACGCTTACACCCATGCCGTGTCGCGCTACGCACTCAGATCCCGATTGGGCTCCGCCCTTCCATCCGCCAAAAGACTGTTAAGAACAAAGCTTGACTGCCAGGAAGGGAATCCAAAAAGGCGGGATTGCAAGTGTCTCGCTCAGCAACACACACCCACCCCCCTGCTCTTCTACACCCCTCCCCTGGTCGCGAACGACTTCCAGAAACCCAGGGGCAGGTTTGGGACGGTGGAAACAGTCAGTGAGTTCTTTTTGCATCCCGACATTTGGCAGAAATCTCGGCGCAACTGTCAGTCAAGAGATGCAACGGACGTCATCCAGTTTTCCAAGGGACGACGCGCCGTTTGGCACCGAAGGAGCGAAGTCGGTACTCGAGGGACCGACGAAAAAAATTCAAATTCTACCATGCCTGCGACGCCGAAGAGCCGAGACCGCGAGACTTGACCACAGAGAACAAAGATTGCCCATATTTTTTCTGCGCTGAGACTGGGATGATCCAAACTACGACAGACGGAAAGGTTATTGTTGCTCTCTTGGCTAGCTACGGCGGTGCTTTCGTAAACCCACCACCCACCGTCTGAAGTCCTGGCTGGACGAAAATCATCGACGAGTGACGGCTGGCAACTGAGAACCATCCCATCTCGCCCGCGAGGCAACGTGAGCGAGAGGGCTCAGCATCATGCACCGGCGGCATCTCCAAAGCTTAACGGCACCGCGTCGGCTCAGTCAACCCCTCACCACCGTCGTCCGTCTGCACCGTTCGCTGCCCTGCCCCGTCCAAAATGGCTCCGTCTTGCCAGGGCCCCTGGGCAACCTGACAGGCCGTTAAAGGCGGGACTTGGCTCTGTATACCTTACATACGCTAGTATGCACCAGAGACAAGAGACCTTGCCGCACCACCGAGAGCCCATGCAGTGACAAGCTCTCGACCAGGTCCAGAAAGGCGGAGGCGGCGACTATTCCTTTCCTTCTCCTTCATCACGCAACCTTGAACATCACAGGAACTGGGCCCAGGGACAGGGGTAGGGATGGGTGGGTGGGCATGTGGGTGGGTGCCATGCACCCTAAGCAACGCAGCAGCAGGCGCTATCTGGGGTCCAATCTCGAGCCCGTTTTGGCCGGATTCATTGGATCTTTGCGTTGCGCTCTGCATGTAGCAGCCCCGAGAGGGAGAAGAGCAGAAAAAAAAATGTCTGCGAAGAGAGGGCTGCTTACCTACGTGTTTGACTACGGATACCCAGAACGAACATCTTTTTGGCACAAGCGCAAGGACGTCTCCATACCCTCCATACCTGTATGTACCCTGTTCCGGCCTGACTGTCGGGGTGTGGGTGGTATGTCTCTTCGCAAGCTGCCGCGCGCCTTATATAATTCGATTCAGCCCGTTGCAAATCTCCATTGAGTAGCTTAGATTGCCTTACACATCACAGCACCTTCCAGACACACAAGACCAGACGCAGACTTGTCCCTTCGAGTTTATATATACCTTCTCAATCTTCGATTCATCCAGGACAGGAGTTCTCGGGAACCTCAGGCTACCAGATCAAACGAGCTTTTCAACTGCTCCAATTCACCAATAACCTGCTTTCATATTTACCAACACCTTTCGACTACAACCACAATGGAGCACTCGCTGCCGCTCAACATGCTGGACGATATTGACGCGTTCCTGGAGATGGAGGCCCCTTACGGTTACGAGGGGGAACCGGAGCAGTACCTGGACACGGCCAGCTCGTCCGAGTCAACAAGTCCCATAATGTCCAACGTCAGTAATGCCATTGTTTCCCGGCTGAGAACGAGTGCGAGGTGGCTAACTAGAAGGCGCAGTTTGACATCACATTCGTATCCGACTTCAATGGCGCAGAAAACAGCATCTACCCCAGCCCCATGAGCTCGTCGCGAGACACGGCGTCGCCGCAACCCAGCTCGGATCCCTCTCAAGCTGATGCTGCGGCCACCGCGGCCAAGCCGCCCGCCAAGAGGAAGCGGGAGAACAGATACAAGAATGCCCCTCCATCAGTTCTTTCGGTAAGCCGCCCAGAAAAAAAGAAAAGCTTTTCTTCAAAGACCCATCCGACTAACACGTGCATTGTTTATTAGCGACGACGTGCGCAGAACAGAGCCTCACAACGGGCATACCGCGAGCGCAAGGACCAGCGCATCAAGGACCTCGAGGTGATGCTCTCGGAGCAGAAGCAAAAGAACGACTCGCTCAGCCAAGCCTACTCGGCCCTCCACGCCGAATACCTCAAGCTCCGAGGGACGAGGACGCAGCAACAGCACATGCCCCGACACCACCCCGCGGGGCCGCCGCCAATGGTCTACGATCCTTCTGCGGCTGCCGCCGTCCACATGGGCATGCCGGGCGGCCACCACCCCGCGGCGATGGATTACGCCGACAACATGTACATGTTTCAGGACATGCAGACTTACACCCTATGAGCGGATCCTGCTCGAACGACGACGACCACCGAGAAAGAGGGGGGGCAAACGCAACGCTACGAGCCGCGCAACCCTTTTTCTTTCTCCTCCCACGTTCCTTCAACTTTTGGGATTGTCAACTAAGGTTCTTCGCCTGGAAAGATTGGGTGCGGCAGCCCGGCAAACATGAAGATCATGCGGAACATGGAAAACGACCGATAGGCTCTGCGGGAAACGGTGGGGTTCAACTGATTTTGTCTTTTTTGCTTCTCTCTCTGGTCTCCCAACTTTTCGGGGTCCACGGTCCCAGGCGCGTATAGGTGTTCTTGTTTTCCTTGGCTCTATTATTAGATGGCGAAAATTCGGCTGGCAGGCCTTGGACACCTTGCTTTTTGGTATATCGTTCTATCATTTTTCTTGTTTTTCTTGTCTTAATTTACTGGCGTTCCGGACTGGACCGGCCGGGGAAACTGGATTCGGGGACACGGGAGGGGCAAACTCGCCGCGAATCGCACACCACGATGCTGCTGGCTTTTTGGGGAAGGCTTCTTGTTGGTTTCTTCGTTACGCACACTCATTGGGCGGCTCGGTGTGCAAAGAAGGTGAAAGGGTGACCTGGGGATGGCCGGCGTGGGCGGTGGCAAGGAAGGTTTCGGGAGTTTAGTAAATCCAAGCAACATGAAGACAAATCCCATTCCACAGATCCTTTCAAAGCAAGAAAATCCTCTCGCTCGGTGAATGCCCATTCCTGCTGCCGCCATAGTTTGGATCTACCTAGGTGAGGTGGCGCGGGATGTGGACCCCGCAACTCAAACAAGCAACTCTTGGCCGGCTAGGCTCCCGCGAGTGGTATAGTTCGTTCCTTCGTCGAAGTCTATTTTCCTCTTGATAACCTTGTGTGGTTTATAAATATCTCGTTGTCATGACTGAGGCCCGTGAGAAGTATACCGAGCAGGGGAGTGGGAGGCAAAAGTGAGAGAGATATTGGGAAGGGATGGCCAGGTCAGATTGGTGAGGAAAAGGATGGCAGGCTTCACCGAGAATGAGATAGAGTCTGCCGCGTTTCCCCCCTTCTCCAACCCCTGTCTTGGCACCACTCCGGGAACAGCCCGGCTTGGTACCCGATCTCAAGGGTTTTGCTGCTAGCCCAAGATGATGGGATCTAACAGGTGGAAGAGGGTCGCTTTTGCCGCGGGAAGAGAGAAGGTTTCTCCATCCGGCAACGGCATGGGAAAGAAAGCTTCTAGCTTGTCAATTCTTCTTTCCCTTCTCTTCTGGGCTTTTTTATGATGGTGACTCAGCGCCTCACGTCAGCACCCTATCGACCATGTCATCTAGCGCGCGGCCCTCCTTGACCTTTTCCTTCTCTCCCCCCCTTTCAAATTATACCAGGCCCCTGGTCTTTTCATGCTCCCGAGCGGGGACTCTGGGAACCGAATATCTGTATGGCTGTGGATCTCCTCGGAAGATGCCTCGAAAGTGCGGATATGGGTTTTGCAGGAAAGAAAAAAAGCCCGGAGTACGTTCCCGACATGTCAAGAGGGGGAGGGTCTCCTTCAAAACGACCCCTGGCTGGGGCCACATCCGAAGTTGGAAATACGAAAAAGCCCTCTCAGAAATATCAGACAGGGCCGACCTCCCAGGAAAGCCTTTTCTTTCTCCAAAGAATGAACAGACGCTCCCGAGCTCTGTGCCTTCCTCTGCGTATGTACTCCTTCCTTTCTTTCCCCCTTCCCTGCCTTGTCATGCGCACGGCTCTCGCGGAGCAGGGATGGAAGCTCACGTCAAGCTCGGATGTTTGCGGCTGGGGACTGGCCTGCGCGGACGGATGGTGGCTGGTGAGTCTGGTTTTGTTTCATGAACCACCCGGGAAAACGCAGACGCGGCAGACCTCCGCGTGTTCACCTTCGCCACGAACTGACGACAACCGTTCCCTTTCCGTTCCCGCGAGAGAGAAAGAAATAATGAAGGGGAGGGTGGCAGAGTTGCCGCGAAGCTTGATTCTGCCTTGTTCGGGGAGGGGACCACAGTCAAGGGGATGGGCCGTTTTTTACTCGCTGACACTGACAGTTTTCGTGATCCTAGCTGTGCTGAGGTGTCGTCTGCCCTGAGGCAAGATGAAGGTATGTTTCGTGGTTTGGATATCGCGGTTTTCTTGTTCTATTTTCTGATTTTCCCCTTCCTCAACCTTTGACGCTTCAGCAACGTCAAGTCTACGCACGGAAGCCGTTGGATGGATAAGAATAGGAATGAAGCTTTTTTCCGTCTGTCGGCAGTCTGTGGGCTGCCTGGCTGACGAGGCGTTTTCTCCTTTCCACCCCTTGCTTCTCGAAGCACGCAGCTTGCGTAACCTTGCCTTTCGATGCTGCAAGACGAAGGGCACTAAGAGGCATTTTTTCTTTCCCCATGGCCATGCCGATGGGTATCGTCAGGGGGGTCCTACGGACGATTCCCATATCGAAAAGACGCGCCTTGGCAGTTCTCCCATGTTCTTCTGCGGCCTGCATGTTCGCTACGCTCGCACATCCATGAGTAATGTAGCTATTTGCTGCAGAGAGAGGTACGTTACATCCCCCCCCCTTTTTCTCTCGTCTTTTGCAGGAGGTATCTCCGTTCACACACCGTATGACGGTCCCTTTTCGGCCTCTCGGCATGCAACAAGACTGCTCATGCGGTGACTGGCCCTCGCCGGCGAGACCTGCATGAGTGACGAGATATCCCCGAGGCAAGCGACACCTGCCGGAGATCTCCTAGATCTTCTTGGAGGGGGGCGTGGGCTCGGAGTTCCCTCTGGTAGATGGACCTCTATCTCTTCAGCCAGCATGACGTCGGCAAGCATTGGGAAATTGTTGGCTCTGGGCATCGAGAAAGGGGTCGTCTCTCCCTCGCCTAATACAGCTCATCACATCATGCAGCCTCGGTTAGCTAGCCTCCGCGGAATACGTGTCGTCCGCGGCTTCTCATCGACTCGTCAACCGGGGGAATCTGAGCGAGGACTGCGTTTCCGGCCCGGGACTTTATGTACTTCTTGCCGAGAGACAGCGAGAGGGTTCTCTCCGACGGTCTTCTCCGGATTTAGTCCCCGCACCCCTTTTTCTTCTCACACAATTCTTTTTCACGCCAAGGACGCCGCTTGTCGAATCGAGGAAGATGCCAACCACCCCTCCGGGACGGCTCACCGTTTTGGGAAAAAATGACAACCGTCACACACACACACACACACACACACACACACACACATACATACACACATACACGCATGGACCGTTTGGCTAGCTTGGGTTCCTGGCGATCCGTTGGAAGCCGAATGCCACCCCGTCGGTGGCTGACTGTTCTAGAGAGCGGGATGGGCTTGCCGGCCGGTTCCGAAGCTCCTGACGCTAAGTTTCGATACTGCTCACGATTTCCCACGGCATCTTTCTTTCCGATCTTCTAGAAGACCTTTTTTCGAAGACTTGATGTCATAATGCGTCCTGTCTGCTGCGAAACCAACCCCTCTGTTCGAGATTTAGCGCGGCATTCTTGGTGAAACTATCGCCAAGGTAACACACCATGGGCTCTAGCCGAGCCGGTACGCACAACGGCGCGATAACTGGGTTATTTCTACGTAAGTATCTGCGTATCGTCGCTGTATTCATGACGTCTTCATAATTTCTGACCGAATGTGGCGCACGAGATACCTACGCCGCGCCACAATCTAAGGTGCCCCCCTATCTGACAGCCATCTTTCCCGCTGGTATTGATCTTGATGAGATACTAGGTTTCGAATCGGTTAGAATAACTAGTAGATCCAGTCTGAGCTATCTTTCCCTTCGGTGATTTCGGTTGATTCATCAATGGAGAGGCGGGTTGAAAGACCTGGGGAAAAAACATGATCTAGTGATCTTGCCGTAGAAAGCTTACCGCGTGACTGGTCAACTACTATCAGTAGACTATAACACTACCAAATGTCTTCAGTTCATCTCGTTTCTTTCTTGTAAACCTGGACATCTCTGTTTTCGTTTTGGCCATGATATCCGGTCCAGCTGAGTAGTCGACGTACTCGCCGCCTCAACGATAGCGAAGCGCCAGGTTCAGCGGTACGAGTCTTTTTATGTTACCTCCATGGCTGTTCATCGTTTGAAACGAGGCGCCGCGTACTTCTCGCCCATCTACCACGCCGTCTGCCTCTTGACATTACGCATCGAGGGTACTAGGCCGGAGGAGTTGAGCCTTTCGGATGAGCTTGTGGCCTCCATCGCCGAGCCCGTTCTGACTGGCCTTAGAATCGCGCATAGTCATGCTTAGATACCTGCACTGCAACCACCCTGTGGCATTTGTGAATGATTCGTGACTCTCAACGTCAGCGATTTGTGGGCATTTTCTGTATCCCCCTAAGATGCCGCGTCAGCCATGATGTCCGTGTTAATCATATGTAGCTCAGCACAGTATATGTCATAGGTGGTCGTCAGGATGGAGAATGATGACTTGATGTGTTCGGAGGGGCAAGGGATAAGCCAGCCCCTTATACATGTACGGGTGTCGGTGGCGTCCGAGAGTCGTACAGCTGCGCGGCATCATGTGCTGCAAATTTTACTTGTCGGGTCTGCTATCCCAACTGTCTACTCGAATAGTTGCCTTTTACATAGAAGCTAAGTGGGCATCTTCCTTCCGTTGCCAAAACGTTCCGTTATTAGGATGCAAAAGAGGACATCACAGGTCGCTCTGGATTTGCCTGGGCCTCCCAAGTGCTCGTGGGGCTATTGTTGTCCCAGATCCTGGCCTATCTAACTTGTACAGTCACGCAGCATATGCTGAAGTCCACACTGTGACTAGGAGAGCCGGCCGGCCGAATCGATAAACCGACGACGACGTATCCCGCTCGTCGACGAAGTTGGTCTAGCAGGGAAAGACCGGCGTGGTCATTTCGAAAACGCCTCATTCTACTGCGTTACATGACCACGTGATGTTCTTTCCATTAATAAGGTCTGATGTGGCAGCTTGCTGTGCCAAGATTGACGTCATAAAAGCCTCTTCGCCCGCGAATGACCCAAGCCCGGATGCTACTCTCACTCGTTTGGGGCGTTTTATTGACAAGCCATGAACAAGATGTCTAATTCGAAGCAGCAGACGTTCACACCCTCTGCTGACTAATCTATGATACAAATTCCATCACTTTCCATAGCTATCCCACCCCAGCCAAAGATCAGAACTTGGTATGCCCGCCATTGACATCAATCACAGCCTGGCATCGCTGAGGCATACTGTCCAGCAGCCGTAGGCATAGGTCATCTGGAAGCCTATCCCATGCCTCCTTAACCCATTCGTACAGGTCTGCAAGAGGTGGTTGCTGGATATGCCCATAGTTGACCTGTAGATAATCCTTCATCCAGTTCCAGCACGCCTCAATAGGATTAAGGTCTGGCGAGTAAGGTGGGAATTCCATCAGCGTGATACCTCGATCCTCTAGCTCATCAAGAGTGCTATAGGCGTCATGGGGGCGAGCAGCATCCTGCATTAAAACAAGCCTTACTCCAGCCTCCCACTGATGTAGACGAATCCAGCCCTCAATGATAGGGATAACATGCTCCTGATAGCTCTGGGCAGTGATAGAACCCCAGTCCTTATCCCACACTATCCCCGGGCCCTTCTTATTGCCAGCAAAGCATCCCCAAAACATCCAACCGTCCTTTTGGAGAGGCTGTTGGACAATACGGGTCGGATCCAGCTCCTCATCAAAGCGCCTAGTCACATAGGGCTTCCTATGATGGCCGCCAAGAATCCAGGTTTCATCCGTCCAGAGGATCTTCTTCCAATCGTCAATCGTCCAGTTGATATGCTCGAGAGCCCAAGTTAGCCGCATCTGACGCGTCTCTTTAGAGATAACAGACTTCTGTCTAGCCACGTATCGCTTGAAACCTAGACGCCGGAGAGTGCTGCGGATCGTGCATTCGCAGAATACTGCGTTGAAGAGGACCTGAGAGAGCTGGAGGAAGGTAGCTAGGCGACCTTGTTGAGATGAGGTTACATACTCAACTAATTGCTCTTCTTGCTGCTTGCTAAGCTTCTGCGGTCGCCTAGGCCTCGGCTTAGCAGTAGCCTGCTTCAGGGCATGCCTGACTTGGGCAAAAGTAAAGCCTGTTCGATTGGCGATAGCTCGCTTGGATAGGCCGCCATCAAAGAAGAGGGTACGTATGCGAAGCCGCTCAGCATCTGTGAGCTGTTTCGTATGGCAGTCAGGTGGGCGGCGGTTGTGGCTACTGCTGCTGTTACTGCTGTTGGATAGGTCCATGATGTTGATGGTGATAGTGATGGTAGGAGAAAGAGTCGGTAAGCCCAACAGCCAGCAGAAGGACAGGAAGTACCGCAATGTTAGCTATACCTGAATTGGTAGGGGCGTGCAGATGGGGGTGTTGATAGTATACCTGACTAAGGGCATATTATTTCGGCCTGCAACCATAGTACTTTGGTGCTTAAACCAGCAGTTGGACGAGCGACGAATAAGACTCATCGCCGTTACGCCATCATTATGCAAGATGTCGTTGAGCCTACCAGGCAGATGGCTGGGGTTGGCGAGGATAATATTATCAACTCGATTTGATGGGACACGTGAGAAAGTCCCAGAAAAGAACGATGTCGTCGTCAAAGTGCTCGTTACGCAAGACTTGTCCGAGGTTGCGAAACCTCGGCGTCCCGCCCAGTGCTCGGTCTCAAGCTTTCGGCACGCTGTCAATCGAAGTCTCGATGACTCAGATGCCAACGGGCGATATTGCGACGTGGTCGGTACTATTCTTGGGACAAGTCAGTTCCTCGTGGCGGTATGTCGTGCTCCAGGGAGGAGGTTGACTCACCTCCGAGCCGAGCACTGACGAATCCAGACTGTTCGATGCGAGAAAGGGGGAGGTGAAGTTGACAAAGTGGTCACGGGACCCGTGGGGAAGCCGAGGCTCCGCCTACTCGCCCACTCCGCGTTTGTTGAGATTGTGACCCGCTGTCCGTAAAGCAGTTCACGAGTGACGAACCCCTGAAAATCCGACTCCGCGGCCCAGCTTTTCGGGGCCCAAATCTTGGAAACGAGATGCCGCAATTGCTGACGTGACCTCGAGTCCACATTTCGGTGTGGCATCCTCAGCCCCCGCCGGAACACTCTGCGGTGAGGATGGAAGATAGGAAGGCAAATCGTGCCCGGATACAGCCTACATCTCCGAGACTAAGTTCAGTATACACCCGGGACGAGGTTGGAGTTGACGGGCCGGCGCTGTAACGGACGAATAAGAAACACGTCAAGGGCGTTGGAATCAAGCCAGATGCTGCATAGTTGATCAGAGGAGTGCACAGACAAGCGGGGATCTGGCGGAGCGAGTCAGGGTCTAACGAGAACAAGCTACGCCAGCTAATGGCGTAGTGGAGGTGACGGCTCCTCAAGAACCTCTCCGATCTCCGTGCCGCATCGACGCGGCGGCAGGGAAGTGGGTGAGGTGGCCAAGCTACCCCGATCACCTCCGGTGACTGCGAGAGAAGCTGTAGCTGAGGTGCCAGCAAAGCAGTTGGAGCTGGAGGCGAGGCGGTTGCGTTGCGTATTCGGAGAGCATGCAGGCAGCAGAGAGAGGCGAAGTCGGCTTTCCAGCAAGCTCCAGAAAGCTCACCCGATCAAGTGGAGTGGGCCCATTGGCCAATTGACATCCTTGGCACGTTCAGGGGTTCTCGAGGCGGTCGCGCAGGATTGAAACGAGAGGATCCACGGGCGATTCTCCGGTAGTTGCGGCAACATTCCAGACCAGTTAGCAGTCAACGAAGATGGGAATGTGCGGATCCAGATATCGATTGCGAGTGGCAGATGACGATGCGAGACCCATTGAGACCCCCATTGAGCCCATCGGAAAGACTGAGGCTGCTGTTGTTGTTGTTGCCCCGGAAGTAGGTCGGACGTGGACGGCGAGTTATGCCGTGGGTACTCACCCAAGAAGTGAACACGGGGCTTGCTGGGAGGCACCGCCGGCAGTCGCCGAGTCTGAAGCATGATCATGCGTCGCCAGCCGCGATGGAGTCATCGGTATCCATAGTATGATACCCGGACACACGGACAAAACGAAAGCCACAGCCGTCAGCGGGCCTTCCGACGTCGGACAGCTGCCTTACGATGGCACAAACTAAATTGGATTACATTAACCTGCAAGATGACGGGCTGCCTTCCCGTGGTATTCATCTCGACAAGGAAGGGTAGAAATTGTTTGAGTCAAAACAGCAAGAATCGTTTGTTTGTACGACGAAAAAAGGAACACGCTGGGATGAGACGACACTGACAATGGGCAGTTGCGGCGCCGAAATGGCTCGATGGGCAGGGGTCCCGGGGTACCGGCCGCGTGCTGCTCCGGTACTTGAACGGCCGCTGCGCCATGCTGGCTAGCGCCATGTACTGCGCTAGCGACGGTTGGTACACTGGTATCCACTACCCCGCAATCTGGCCACACGTCCCAGCGCGCAGCTGGTACCTGAGACCCCGGATCCGAGTGGACCCTTTGCGTCACCGTGCTCGCGTGGTCAGGGACTGACACACTGCAGCTCGGGAGACGGGAGGAAAGAGTAGGTAGATAGGTACGCAGCAGAGCAGAGGATCGAGGATGAGGAAAGTTGCAGCGACAGCCACATCTCACAGTGCGTCTACGAGGGAGGTTTGAGGTCGGGACGATGTACGGTGCGGGGAGTGCGAGAGACTCCCGTAAGGAAGACAAAGGAAGGAGGGGTGAGGAGCAAACAATTCGACAGAGGTTGGTAGGTATTAGTTAGGTACTGTTACACTATGTACAGTGTATGGCATGGAAGCAGAGAAAGCAACGCACCGGAGAATGGCATAACGAAGGTTTGGTCTGGCGTCAGTCCACGCCCGTCTCCACCACTAAACTACGGCGAGTTCACAGCTTCCACGCCGGCCGTACCCCCGTCACAGTCCCCCGTCTCCGTGTGGGCTGGACTTGGTGGGCTCCGTGTCCAATGCCCCTTCCCTTGCAAGCTTGCAGCGCCCCCCCTCTGCAGCAAGTCACGCGATCCAGCATTTCACACCAAGAATCCAGACCCAGGTACCCAGCCTTTCCGGACCTGCGAGATGTTCCTCCTTGCTCTGCCCTCCATTGGGCAAGCTGTCTGATGATCGCGTGATCTGATAGGCTGTATTCACTCGAGCCTTCGTCCTTTAAAAGCATCCTGCGTAGCTCTCCTCGTCTACATAACCCCCTCCTCTCACTCCCCTTCGCATCGCCATCTTTCCAAGCTCATTACCAATTCATCGACACTGCTCATCCATCACGATCTCATCTGGCGAACACTTGACGACCTTCACTACGACGTTCAATTAAGCCAGTCGACCTGCTACTATCCCGTCTCCTTTACTCTCGCACGACCACTTCCTCCCGCAAAACCAATTCCATCAAGAGTACGTTGTTCCCCTCCTTCGACGCCAAAGCTCTGGCTGCCCCGCATTACAAACCCCCATCCCCGTGACGTTCTCCCCCGTCACTTCCGTCTCCTCTATCCACTCCATCCTCGATATTGTCTATTGTCGTCCAACATCATCATGATCTATCATCAGCTTGCCTCTTTTGTCTTGTTGAATGGTTGGTGGCATCATTTAAGACCTTTCCACTAACACCGCACCGCAGTGACTCGCTCCCACAAGTACAACGACCGTGACCACGCCGCCATCGCCGACGGCACTGCTACCGCCCAGGAGCATCTGCCTCGCTATTTCGCGAAGCATGGTCACGAGGGTGTCGACCCTAAGAAGGTCAAGAAGAACGGTGGTGGTAGAAGTAACTGGTATGTTCGGACCTCTCGCTGCTATGCTTTACCCCACCCACTTACACGCACCCCTCCTTGGCAATGTCACTGTCCTAGAGACAACGGACCGCCACTTCACCCACTGCTTCACTCCTGTGTTCCTAATTATCAACTCCTAAGGCCAATTGCTGATCTGTGTCATTTAGGGGCAACGCTGGCGAGGAAGTCGTCGATGAGGACTTCCGCTTCACCAACGCCCGTCGTCGCACCAACAGCAGCGGCTATGCCGACAACCTCCAGGCCTTTAAGACCAAGTTCGACGTTAACGAGCCTGAGCCCGTTTTCGAGGAGTCCCTCCACGGCCCAACTGAGGACGACGGCGAGGAGCTTACCAAGACCGAGACCTCCGAGAGCGGTCGTTCTTCCTCCTACGGTGACGAGAAGATCACCAAGCACTAATTAATGGGACGATGATATGAATGTCTCGCCATATTCGTGCTGCACGACCTCTCATATCGCTGTTCAAGGCAGTCATGTTTTCATCACCCTTTTTCGTCAACCTTGGTCTCCCCCGAAAATTTGTAAACAACACACAACACTATGACACAACACACGCGAATGTTTTTAGCATGGGAGGATGATATTATTGCTCGGGTTTTTTTTTCAACGGATTCGGCGATACATGCGGGCTTTACTTTGGAGAGACTGGACGAGGGCGAGGGCAAACGGGTGCCCTCGCTCGTTCTTGACTGCCTCGGCGGCGGATGATGGGATGCATCACGAAGATTTATGACCTTGCGACGAATAGTGTCGCTCTTGTACTATTACAAACGGCCAATGATCTTAATGATAGATCCATGCCTTGTATCACTTGATTGCTCCGATCAGATTCATGTGTTGTTCTCTTTTGGACGTGTCTTTCCCCAGGCCGGCGTCCTGTGCTCCGTGTCCAAACGACCCCAACCCATGCGAGATTGCCCGGCGAAGGTTTCCGGCGAGACGGGGACCATAGCTTCACTCCTACAACGAGCTCCCCCACGAACTAGCTCTAGCTTGAGCAGCATGACTTCGTGCCCCTCAGGAAAGCAAGCAATGACGTTTGGACAAGTACAACGATGGCTAAGTATAGACAGCTGCAAACCGTTATTGCGAACCAGATAGTAAGCATGAATTTGACTTTGCAAACGAAGATGCGCCTATCCCCACACGTCCTCATCTAGCATCCCGTTCCTTTCCCTCGTCCTGACCCCTCATGGAAGAGCAGTATTTCACCCTTGACGAAACAAAGCTGCAACCCCCGCTTTTTGGCTCGACTGACTGGCCTCACCATTCGACCCCAAGCACACAAAGCCGCTCGACAAACGGGGACTAGCCGAAGGTCAAAGTGAAACGGGCGTACATCATCTGTTCCTCCATCATTCGAAGTCCACCGGCCTCCATTCCCACGAGATCCGTCCAAGAAGCGGACGAAGACGGGCACGAGGGGTTGGTGGCCGAAGACGCCGAATCGGCGGCAGTTGCGGGGAAGAAGAGCTCGCTCCAGGCCTGCTCGCTCCAGACAAGCTTCCCCTGTGCGATACATCCCGTCTCGTCTGCCAGGACACCCATGACACGAGGGTTAAGTATGAGCTCCTTTTTCTTCATGCAGTTCTTGCACGTTGCAGACGGGTGGTTTGCATATAAGGGGACGCCGCAGCTGGATGGAGTTGTATCAGCGAATGCACCCCGGCCTGCCAGCATGGGAGGCAATACGAGGAGCAACGGTGCTACTTACCATTCGATGCAGCAGAGCATCTTCCTTCGATGAAATCCGAGTAAGTCCATACCGAGAATGGTCAGGCTCAGCTTGCCGGTAAAGTCAGTTGCTGGGTCGGTGCGGGCAAAGTCGTCCACTTCGGCAAGGGTGAACAGCGGGCGGAGGGGGCCATGAACGGCCTCTTGTGCATTCCAGACATCTTTCGGGAAAGGTACATAGATGCTGTCCTTCTTGACCGTATCCTTCACCCAGTTACGGAGCCAATCGGCATCTGTGAAGTATGGGTCAACGTCCACGAGCGTATTATAGCTGAGCCCAATGCCGGCGGGAGATGAGGTCGGTGTTGGCTGCCTCGCAGCGATGAACTTCGGGCTCGTCAACAAAAGAATGGTACCGTTAGGCCTCCATAAACTGGCCGAGTTTGCCTTGTCTTCCCAAAGTGTTAGCACGCAGGTGGCCGTGTCATCCCAGACTGTAACCTCAACCAGCTCCGCCTCCCTTGTGTGATCGTGGACCATTATACGCTTGCGAGAGCCAATGCTTTTGACGCATACGAGAATACGGGACCCGCGAGTATCGTGACCTGTCTTGAGATACTGACCCAACGTCATTAGACCTGGGAGTGGCTTCGGATTGGGGCCATTCGACTCGTATTCTAGGGGTACTCGGCATTGGCTCTGCGCATCAGGAGTCTCCGGTATGAACTGGATGAACTGCTTCGTGCCAACATCTATCGGGTTGATGGGCGTGTATAGTGACACAAAGGGAATTCCTCCTTGCTGCGAATTGCACGCGGCACCTGTCCAGCTTGCCCAAACAGTAACGAGTTGTCCGATGATCAAATGAGAGACTGGTATACCGATCGGCACGAGTTTCACCTGTCAACGGAAGTCAGTTTCCGGGCGTCTCTTTTTCTGGGACACGTAATGGAGCGAACGAACCGAGATGGCGCCAGTATCGTCCTTGACAATTAGTTGGTGTGCAGGCCTGCTGTAAATGTTCTTCGAGTCCAGGAATGCGGCGGAGTAGTTCACTATCCTCCCATTGAAGCGTATGAGTCCTGGCCCGGGCTTGATGTGGGCGATGCAGACCTCCCGGTATTCCTCGAGCGGCGTCCATGGGCGGTCCAAGGGATTGTTCCTGGCCTCGACCTCTTTCTTGGTGAAGCCATCATCCTGGAGGTGTTTACTGGATTCAGATGCTTTTCTTGGCGACTGCGGTAGCTCCTTCTTGTAGAAGGCCTGGATAGAGAGGCCTGACATTGCGGCCCAGACGGCTCGGCAAATACTCCGTCAATGTGCACTGAACTAAGGCAAGAGAAGTCCCGGTGCAAGTGACGATTTTTTTCAGGGATCGGTTGTGAGTTTAGGCCTGCTTTGCCTTGTGAAAGATTCAAGAAAGGGGAAAAAAATTTCTTGTTCATAACCTGAGTGGGAGGAAGTTAGGACGGGAAGAAATTATCTGAGGGAAAGAGCGAAGGGAAAGATCACCATCCATCACTGCACCTTCTGTTTCAAGCCATTGCACCTTCCTCGGCTAACAACTACCTACCACTCACAAGAACCTTAACCCAGAATTCTTGTACCATACCTGGGTACCTACCTACTAGGCAGTCGGGCTCGCGAACTACCTATGGACTGCTCCCACTGACTGCAGGTGGGGACAAGGAGGTGTGCGACAATGCATGAGAGAGAGAGGAGCAAGCAAATTGGGGGGGTATGAAAATTTCTCAGTAACTGGACTTCATGGACACACAGAAACATCATTGGGAATATTGCAAGGTCGGTCTAGGTAGGGTTTTCCTCTAAGAAAAGACCTTCCACAGCACCGGTCTGAAGCCATTCTTGTTGATGACGACAATCTTTACCGCGCAGGAGGAACACGTATGGGAGACATCACGTTCCCATTATGACAGTCTTTCAAGCGGGAACATACACAAACAATAACATGGATGAGTTATTTTGGTTATTTTGTATTTCAGATCCTTGTGTGAATACGTGCCTCAGGTATTTGGGCGCATCAACCTTAATGAAAAATAGACTCTTGGTACAGTCGTGTCCCGACATGATAACTTCCACAATCCTTCATGATTGGAAATTACTTAAAGGGGCAGATGGGAAAGAAAATCGAAAGAATCCCGTTGACAACGCCGAACGCCAATCCCGCTCTATCCCATTTTTCGCCAGAACACGCACATATTCGAGGTTCGTCATGAAAGACGCTAGAGAGGCCGTGGTGCCAGAGGCACTGAATCTCCAGTCATGTGGCCCATAGGCTCTCCGAGACTGTGTAACGGTATGTACAGATGCCGATAAGATTTTTGTTTCGTGCGTTTCCTTGTCGTGCCTGGGTCGCTTCAGGGCGCGGACTGCTTCCGCCCAGGCCCGCCATGGTCCGACACCGCACTGGGAACATGCGAGATCGAGAACGATCTGTGACTTTGTGCCGCGATGCTGCTCTTGGCGCTTCCAGCCTCGAGATCTTGCATCGCGTAAAGGCTCGAAGAGTCATGGGTCTCCAGCGCGAAGTCTTTGGTGCAGACGATGGCTTTCGAGTTGCGCATAGCGGCTTGAAGCTCCGTGGTTGATGACAAGGCGTTGGGGCCACGGGATATGCGATTATTGCTTCGGCTATTGTCGTTACCGCTCGAGGGATCTCCCGAGTGTTTGTGGGAATCAGAGCGCCTCGTGAGCATGCCGAAAAGCTTGGGAAAGCTCTTGATGAGGATGAGGCGAATGGCCGGGAGGCAGCAGCAGATAATTCCAGTTGGCACCTCCAGGGTCGTCCAGAAAGCCATGTCGAACTGGTCCCACGTAGGGTTGATGGACTTTGCAAACATTACCAGCGAACGCAGCCTCAGAATGCTGACAATAGTCACGCTGCGCAGTGTTAGAACCTGATCACCTCTGAGAAGAATGGGTAGACTTACAAGGTACCGACACAGAACATCATTCCCACCGCTAGCTTCTTCCACCAGTGCAGGTTGAGAGTCCGAATCCTGGATAGAGGCAGGTAGAGCATCCAAAGATCCAGGAGGATACTGATGGCAGCGTTGGCCCACGCAACGGAGTTGATATCGATACATGTCCCCTGCTGCGCGCCATCCCACCTCTTCCAGTAGAAGTCAATTGGGGTGCATTGGAAGATTCCGACGATGATGAACACAAACGTGTTGACGGCATTGAATGCAACAGTCCCCCAGAGCTGATTAGTCAAGCCGGCGCGATCGAAGATGCGCATGTAGAAGAATAAGATGGCCATCTTCACCAGACCCATCTGTAGGAAGTATAGTGGCTCTAAGAGGTAGAACCAGAAGCCGAAATGTTCGATTTGGCTCGATGTCAGGGTCCAGATGTCTTTACCCAAGCCCGCTGGGATGAGCCCAGCAATGTTGATAACGAATGAAGGTAGGACTGCAAGGAAGGCAAGAAAGGTGAACAAGTCGTCCAAGCCAAGTTGCGCCGACGAAAAGAATTTGTACGTCAGTCGAGCGAAAACGGTGGCGATCATGAACCCCAATAACACCCAAGTCAACCGTGCATAATCGCCGCTGTGGTCTCTTATGGGCCGATCGCACGTCGTCTCGAAGACATTCTTGGCATCTGAAGATGGTCAGTCATGGTATCTAGCCATCGACGACGGTACGGCTACTAACGAAGGGTATCTTTGATCGGGCATGATGCTACGATGCAGCTCTCGGTTGTCGCTTCGAATTTCGAGTCGTTGCAGATACAAGCTGCATCAGTCAAGCCGCATGTGGACTCCTTGATGGCAGACAGGATGCAAGTGACCTATATAAATGAGCAAGACATCATTGATGCCGTTTGGGATCAACAATACTGACGGAACACGCGGGAAGCTGGCTCACGGCATCCATGATACTGCCTACTTTCTGAGCTTCGGCAAAGGATACCGTGGCGGCCAGAAGGCCGCACAGTAGGACAGCAGAAGTCACTGGCGACTTCATGATATTGCAGTCTGGTGAGTTTCCGAGTATTGCCCAGCCTAGTACAGCACTGCTGCAAGTGGAGGGAGAATCTCAAAAACCTGTGTGACTTGGATCGTATGCTTTTTCAAGAAGGCAGTGATACCATCATCGAGGACCGTTGATCCTACAGCCTTTCTTAACCGTCACAAAACGTCAACACAAATAAAAACAAGGGGGCCCGCGACCGAGGCTATAGGAGCCACCCTTAAAGACAGGCGTGAGGCCCTCGACGAGTCGCGGCATGGCCTGCATTCAGTGAAGAAAGGGGTGAATCCATGTGCCGCATGCGATAGTTCAGCCAAGGAAGACGCCACAACCAAGAGCTTTAGGCGCGGCCGACTTCCAGGCCCCTCACGTGGTGGATGCTGGGTGGAAAACCGACGATCAACGCTGGAGTGCGACCAGATAGCACTCGAGTCCCTGCTTCCGGTAAGCCCGGTGACAGCCATTTGCTCCGTGGACTCCATAGTGCAGACTGGCTTGACTGGGTTGAGGCACGGGTGGTGCACCGGCTCAAATAGCGAGGTGTAGCGGGAGCACTAATAAGAAGGAGATGTCTCGTCTCCCTGGATCGCTCCAGACCGAGGGTCGCATTCCGGAGCCTACCCGTCTCATACGTTCCTTCAGAAATGTACGAGCGCCGGATTAGGAAAGTTGCTCGGCGACAACTCCTGGAAGCTGAACGTCTTGCCAGCGGTGCTATTGCCTTTGGTTAATAAGGGACGGAAAGATGTGAAATGATGAGCTGATGACTTGATAGTTTCGACGGCGGAAATGCGATCTTTCTTGACTGAAATACAGGCTCCTTCCACGAGAGACGCTTACGAGAGCAACTCCCGATCTTCTCGACGCGGAGAAGGTCAAGATGGCTCCAAAGCCAAGTGGAACCGAGTACTGGTTCGAGTTATCCCATGTCGGCATCTCGGCGGTTCCAGACGACAAAGAAAACTCGTGTTTATCGCGCAAGCGAAAGTAATCGTAAGACGACCTCTTGCGTCGGTACGTCATCAAAGAGGACCTGCTCCTGAGATCCTGAAAAAAAGGGGAAAACTAGGCGAGGGAGCGAAATCATTGTCAGTGAACAGCAGTCCATCTGCCCATGAGGTCTTGTCGTCCCATCGTCGACTGCTGCCAAGGTTGTCTCCCGTAGTTGCCCTTGCAAGTCCTGGCAACACACACTGCACACACACACTTACACATGGCAGCCAGGTACTTCTCACCAAAAGAAAGTCTCCGCTAACGATTATTAGTACACTGTAGTACCTACGTAGATGCAGCGCAGGAAGGATCCCCTCCCCGCCCCAGACAGATGATCGGCGTCCAGTGGTCCAAGCTCGAGGAACTACCTCGCACGGGTCTCATATTCTTGTATCAATATTATGCTCTTATCAATACAGTACGTCGGGACATGCGCCAAGGTCCCAAAATTCTGAACTACGGGTCGCGCCGCCGTATCGCGAGCAGTAGTATTGATTGACATCAACGGGTCGAATCACCACGCGCTACCTACCTACTTAGAATCACTTTCCAAGAACCTCACCCAAAAGTATTTCTGCAGGAAAAGCAGCTTGAATACTTGACATTCGAGTAAACTACCGAGAACCCCGGATCTGGCGCCCAATTGCACACAATGTCGGCGCTGAACGCCTTTCACGAGTCCCTCCCATGTACGTGTCGAACCCTCCCTCTCCGGTGCTTAGCATCAGCTAACCTGACGCCCGCAGACATTGACGACGAACCCACACAAGCCGAGCGAGAGGCTGCCGAGGCTTTGATCCGAGCCGAGTTAGCGACCTCCTCGGCACCTGCGCCAGCGTACAAAGAGCCGTCCTTCTCCCAACTTTTCGAACAAGAACTCGAGCGCGTTGCCTCCAAACAGCCTCTCAGGGTCATCGACCTTGAACGTTATCAAACACAAGAACCCTTCCCAGACTCTGGACAACCGTCCACGGCAGATGACCGTGAGCGTCTAGCGGATTCGCTCCGCAAGGCGTACACGTCCTATGCCTACCTGGATGCCCGAGCTCAGAACCTCACCC
>WIGN01000030.1:0-235259 GCA_014235955.1 Colletotrichum sojae
ACTGGGTGGCTTCTAGAAGGCTCCACGACCTCCGGGCCGACAGGTGAACCGGATTTCTGAAATGAGTCCGGAAGCATAACGAACGCATGGCATGACATACCAAAAATCAGGCTGCTTCAACGCCCCAGGAACCGCGCTCCAGCAAACAGCAAACAACGCGGAACGCAGGTTTGCCTAGAAAGCCACCCAAATCTAGCGTCCGCAGCCTGCGCTAAAGTCTGACCGTTTTTCTTTTCTTCGACGCGAGCCGAGAGCTGCGTGTCTCGCCCTGCCGTGCTCTCACTGGACCGCGCCGCAGAGAGAATGCAGCCCCCAAGAATCCTTCCTTGCCCCCCCTCCCCTCTATTCGTGTTACAGAAAAAGAAAATATGGCAGGAGGGGAAGATTGGACGTCTTGTCGGGCGGCCAATGGGTGAGGAACTTGGCGAACTTCGCCGCATCCCGCAGGGCTGATCTGTTGCCCGAAATGGGCGCGTTTCTGCCTTGCCTGTGCCTGGGATGATTTCCGCCTGTCTTTTTGCCATCTCTGGTTCTTTTCCCCCTTCCACTCATTTTCGTTTTCTCCTGTTCATCACATCATTTTGAAGCCCTCTCTTTCGCCCAAAGCCCCGCCCGATGGCTCTTCCCGTGGACTCCGGCAGCCGCCGGATAGTACTTCGAACATACCTCCTTCTTACGCTGTTGAACATTGTGCACGTGGCACAGGCCCAGCAATGCTTCGTCGGTGGCTGGTCCCTCCGATCCCCCGGCTCGTGCCCCCAGGACGCGAAGAAGGAATGCGGTTCCGCCGCCGATCTTCAGTTGCGATGCTGTCCGGGTAGCTTAGAGTGCGTGGGGGATGACAGCTTCGAAGGGAACTATTGCTGTCCGAGTAAGTCGACGCCTCTACCCGCCCAAAGGGCCCCTCATCCCAGATTGCAATCTGCTAATGTGCCATTCATCGTCTGCGTAGACGGCACAGACTGCCAACAGCCGAGTTACGATCATCCAAAGGTAGACTTGACCCTCCTGAGGGCGCGTCCCAACGGAGCCAAAAGAACCTCGACTGACTATGTTCGCAGTGCCCCGACGAGTCTTGGACGCTCTGGGGGCAGAACGACACAGTCGGCGACAGACTCGATAAAGGCGGGTGGTGCTGCAAGGACGGCTTCAAGGGCATTTACCGGGCCGTCGCGACCACGGCCAACTATTTCTGCACCGCGACGACGGTGAGCTCGCTGGAGCCGAGCTTCTACTGGGCCTCAACCATCAATACCACTCCGTGTCTCACGTCGGCCACGTCCACGGTGATCTCCACGACGACATCGTCCGGGGCGGCTACCCCGACCGGCGCGGGCGAGGGGGATGGCGGCGGGGATGGCGACTCAGGAGGTATGTCGGGCGGGGCCATCGCCGGCGCGGTGATTGGAGGGGTGGCCGGCGTTGCCTTGATTGGTGCGGGGGTGTTCTTCTTGGTGAGGAGGAGCAGGAGGCCGAGGGTTGACGTGGCTACGGCCGTCATCCATGGGTAGTCTGATTGAGAGGAGTTGGTATTGTTGGCTGTGGAGCGCAAGAGAAGAGATCTGGGAATAATTGCTAATGAAGCTGGTTGAAGGTTGTTGTGTTCATACCCTCGGCGGTCGTACCGTCGTATATGTTCTTCCTCCTGAAAGATTTTCATTGTTTCGTTACTCTCCATTGATTGTCTCTCGACCAGTTCCACGCCCTCTGTCTGGAGTCAACAGGATGAAGTTATTGCAAATACTGTGTCCCGGCGTGCCCACCAGAAACTCGGTATGCACTCTCCAGAGTCTGATTTTAGACAACATTTCATTTTCCAATGGGCGATAGAGAGAGGGGTGCACAAATGTCAGAGTTGAGAACTGAGTTGGGACGCTATTTGAGGCTCTCAGCCGTTGTGCTCCTCACTTCACTCCCTGATATCGCCGCATAAGTTGCCTATCTGATCCAGAATGGGCCTTTTATTCCACACTTCTAAATCGAGTATTTCACATCTCCTCTAGCCATCCAGCCCACTATTATTTCCTCTTGTTCTTGTCATTTCTTACTCTTGCTGTTGTCCGTTATTATTACTATTGCTCGTCGGTATTGTTGTCGTCCGTCGTCGTTCGTCCGTCGTTACTGCTGCTTGCGGGGTGTGGATGTTCACCTTGGGGGTGTGAAATAATAGTCCCCATCCAGAAAGCGCCACGGCAAAAGACTGGCGCGTAATTCCTTCCCATACCTCGTGACTGTGACGGGCGTGGGCGATGTTGGTTTCAATCGGCGATCCTGTATTGACGAGTATCGCAATCTTGAGGAAAGAAGAGAAACTATGTACAAAGCAGAGACATTCTCACATCCTTATATCTCCTTGAGGCTGTAGCTCGAATATTCTTGACACTTCCTGGGGGCTGTTTCGATGTGGGTCCGGCCCAAGTGTGGGCCGTGTTGAAGTCATGAGAATATTGTGGAACTTTCTACGGCGAGGGCATCGCCGAAGCCATACCACGGCCGTAGCCCGTGACAGTGACAGAAAGTCAACGAGTTCTTGGAGTTCTCTCTTTGGGGTGTTGTCGTATGTCTGGAACCCGCGATCGCATGCAAAGTTTGTCTCATAGTCTTGGGCAATTTGCGGACAAAAGCCAGCTTTTGGCCACCCGAGAAACCCGGCTTTCTATTTCTTCTCGAAATAGGAAACTCTCGAACAGTCGGTTGGCAAAGATCACTAACTCCCCGGCTTTCTCTCATCGCATCACCACGCCGGGCCGCCGGGGATAGGCAATTTTCCGATCAGTAAACCGGTGCCAAGGCCAAAGCCACTGCCGAGTTGGCCTCTTGGTGTGAGCGGAGCCACAGAGTTTTCGCTGTCTTTCTTTCAATATGAGACTTCGGCAACAACAAAGTTTTGGTTGACAGATAGGGTGTGGGTGTTCGGACGGCACCCTGGTCTTGGCGCCAGGACGCCAGTTTCCTGGGTTCAATGCAGGAACGGGTGGTGGGTTGTTGAACCATACCTTTCTGGGACGAACGACGCTCACGAGACGAAGATTCTGCTGGTGCTGTTGTAAGAAAAACCAAGTGTGGCTTTGAACCTTGGGAGGAGGCCTTAGTTGCTGACATATTTCACGATCAAACTGCCAAGAACAGGGGCCAATATCGGTCAAACGTTGAGTTGGACGCGTCCAAAGTGAGCAGAATACTGAGATTCCGGTATGTATCTATTCTTGTATTCTTAGAAACTATTAAAGAAGGGCTGGACAGTGTCTCTGGACAGACAATATGAACCTCCAGCGCAACCCATCGTCTTCCCTGGGCACAACCAAACGCCGTCAGAATTCATCATGATGACCGCCAGAAACATGAGATCATCGCACAAGGCCTTTGCCTCCGGCAGCCTTGCACAACGTTTCTTCATATTCTTGTTGCTAGCCCAAACTGTCGTATCATCCTTCCTCGTTCCCTGCTCTTACCGAAGAGACTGCATACCCGCCCCGACCGCCCTCCAGATCCGGCAAGACCCTCCCGTCATCGACTCGGTCGACGCGGCCAAGAAGTTCATCACGGCCCCCGCCAAAGATAAGGGCATGTTCTGGTCGGGCATTCCCTTCGAACTCTCGCAGCAAGCCGCTCGCGACCAAGGGCTGCAGACCCTGGAGCAGTCCGTGCCGTCAGAGATCACGAACCACCCGGATGCCGTACCCAAGACGGTCAACAACCCGATTTTCTGGGACCGCTTTTCACAGGCCTTCTCCGATACCCTAGTCGAACAGGGACATACCACAGTGACGGTGGCTCTACGGGCGCCGAATCGCCTCCTTAACGGACCCAGCGACCCGTTTACGGACGGCCGCATGGTCCAGCGCTCCGACTGGGCCGAGATCGAGTTCCCGACAATGCAGGCGGCCAACATCCGGGTCATGGCGATCCACCCGCTCGAGGACGGCGAAATCGGTCAAGACCCGTATGAGATCTGGCCCGTCGACCACGGGCACGAGTGGCAGGCCCGCTGGGGCGGCGGGCGGCAGCACACCGAGCAGGTCCAGTGCCCGGCGACGACGGATGCGGTCCTGGTCGTCTGTCGGTCCCTCACGGACGAGGACACGTTCACGACGGCGTGTCCCAACACCCCGATGACGCTAGAGCCGAGCGTGTCTGGGGGCCAGTGCAACTTCACGGTCCAGCCGGCTGCCAACCCTGAAAGCCCCCTGTTCGAGGTGGACTACTCGTTGACCACCGTGGCTCTGGCCCTGCTTATCTCGTGCTTCAATAGCAACATTTGCCCTGATTCTTAGAGAACAGGTCTGTCTACGTGGGTGGAAGAGGCTGTTGGTAGTATGTGCTTGTTGCAGGTGGGATGCGTTATTAGCAGGCTTTATGGTTTTGAGTGGTCACAGATACGTGTGCGCATCGTCGTCCACGAGTCTGGATTAGTTTTGATCATTTCTTGTAAGATTAACCAGCGAGTCTCTATTTCTAGTCGACGAATCTATATGTCTATAAGACACAGAAGCCAAGTCAAAAGCGACGAAGTCTTTGGAGCGCCAACCTCCAGGTCCTACTCGTCCATCACTTCCCGTTTAGTAGTGACCCACAATAGGCTTGGGAACATACGGCTCCTCGAGGTATTTCATCTCCTCGGCCGTCAGGCTCTTTCCGCGCAGCTCGCACGCCTCATCGACTCTCACAACCGAGTTGAATCCCGTCACGGGAACACCGCCTTTGGCCCGGAGCCAGGCGAGCGCGACCTGGCTCATGCTCCAGCCCTTCTTCCCCGCGACCTCCTCGACCCTGCGGATGATCTCCAGGTCGGCCTCCGTCAGGTCCGGGTTCCAGGGCCCCTTCGTCTGCGAACGCTTCGAGTCGGCCTGGCTAGCCGGCCGGGCCAGCTTGCCGCCGAAGAGCGGGGACCACGGCATGATGGCGACGCCCGTGGCGTCGCAGAAGCGGTTCATCTCGCGCTCCTCCTCGCGGTACATGAGGTTGTAGAAGTTCTGCATGCTGACGAACTTTGTCCAGCCGTGCTTCTCGGCGACGAACTGCATCTGGGCGAACTGGGTGGCCCACATGGAGCTGGCGCCGATGTAGAGGATCTTGCCGGCCTCGACGAGGTCGTGGAGGGCCTTCATCGTCTCCTCGATTGGGGTCAAGGGGTCGAAGCGGTGGATCTGGAAGAGGTCGATGTAGGTCGTGTCCAGGCGCGCGAGGGCGTCATCGACGGCCTTGAAGATGGCCTTGCGCGAGAGACCTGTGTGGCGTTAGCTTTTAAGTGGTTTCAAAGGATGAGGATGCGATTTTTCTTACCTCCCTGGTTGATGTAGTCTTTGCTCTTGGCCATGTGCTCGCCTAAGGCGGGGCCAGCCATGCTGACCTCCTCGCCGACGTAGATAGCGCACTTGGTCATGAGGACGAGCTTCTGGCGGGGGATGTTGTACTTCTTGATGGCCTTGCCGATGACCTCCTCGCTGACACCGTTGGAGTACATGTTGGCCGTGTCCCAGGTGTTGATGCCGCGGTCGTAGGCGGCCTTGAGGATCTCGATCGACGCCTCCTCGTCGAGGACCCAGGGCGCCCACTCGCTGGAGCCGAGGGACATGCCGCCGAGGATGGGAACGGAGACGCGCAGGCCCGAGGTGCCCAGGCGGGCGTACTCGACCTTGGTTGAGTCGAGGCTCTTCTGGAGGGAGGCAGGGATTGGGGCAGACATTTTGGTGAAGTAGAGTGTGGTGGTGGGGGTGGAATACTTTTCAAATGATCGGGGCGGAAGATGATCGGGGCTGAAGAGTTGGTGAGGTCCTGTAGTCAAAGACGTGATGGTGATGGTGGTGTTGGGGATGCTATCTGGAACTGATCACGAACATCACCAAGGGAGAGCGTCTTTAAATATCATGTTGACTTTTCGAAATGCTCGAACATTACAAACTCGATGTTCTGCCTCAGCGACCCGTTATTGTTCAGAAACTGGATCCAAGAGGAGATAACCTCCAAAATCCGCGATGATGGACGTTGAGAGCCTCAAAATCCACCCTCAAGTCGATGACCGTGACAAAACCTTGTGGTTTTTAGCGCAGTAACTCCGTTCGTGTGGGAATGGGATCAATACGTCATGGAGTGCTATGTCTCCACCAGACCGGTGCAACGACGGGCGTTCAAGACAAGTTTTGACCGCGAGCTTTTTTGCAGCGGCGAAAATTGAAAGCGCGGATGAATGACGGACAGTAAGAAGTCCGTTGATCAAAACGGAAAGGAGCATGGAGCGAGCGTCTGAGAATGCGAAAAATCAATAAGCCCATGGAGTTTGGGGTTTGGGCAAGAATTATAGGGCCAAATCCCGCAAAGTCCGGGGACAAGCTTAATCCCGTCGGCCAAAATCGCCGACCCGGTCGCGACGCACGACCGGGTTAGGTGAGTTGGTTGCCGCACCTTAAGACGGGAGCTCCCGCGCGCCGGTTCTTCAACAACCACTTCGACTGGCTCGGGCGGTCCCTGGGGTGATGACTGAACACCGATGGCGAGTCTTGGCTCAATAGCTTATGCCAACTGTTGTAAGACTCAACACTACGTATCCGTAGAGGGCCTGCGGAATGCAACTTCACCGCCGCGAGTTTCTCTGGTAGGAAGGTTACTTCTCTGCACGTCTTGGCTCTTCAAGCCAACCTTCCAACTTGGGATTCAATTTCCGACCGACCCACCGTGACCGCCTTGATGTTAGTGACGGCATTTCTTGAGGCGCCCTACTCGGTAGCCCCTCATCCCCTACTCGAGCGCCTTAATGGCTTGGCTTGCAGAGATGAACTGCTTCTTAAAGAGGAGCACGCGACTACCGTGTTATGACGTCCGTCGCAGATATCCCTCGCGTCGCCGTCGTCAAAAATGATGCTGCTAAACGCCATTGTGCTTCTCGGGCTGGCGGGCCCGGCATTCGGTCATCCGGCGCGCGGGTCGCCGCAGATCAGCAAGAGAGCGGCGATGCTCAACAGCCACCGATTCAATACGGTATCATCCTACACCACGCTCAACAGATCTCTGTCTCTGGAGTCCAAAACCACTTCCAGAAGACGAGAGGAGCCCACAGACTACGTCCAGATTGCCACGCTCAAGCTGCGAGAGGTCGCGCCCCAGGCTGCCTTCCGGCTGCTCGACGACTTCTACGTCGGGACCAACGGCGTGGCGCATGCTCATTTCCAGCAGACCGTCGACGGCATCGACGTGGACAATGCGCGTTTCAAAGTGAATGTAAGGATCTTTCTTAGCACGCTCGACGTCCCCATGTCTGATACAGCTCCTTTCAGGTACTGAAAGATGGAACAATTCTGTCGTTTGGAAGCTCTTTTGTCCAAGAGGCTGCGGAATCATCGGTGTCCGTCAAGAGAGCAGACCTTTCGACGACGCCCCTTGCGGCCTTCCAGCGTGCCGTCGAACTTTTGGATCTCCCCATCGAGGGCACTGCGACGGCCTCTGCAGACCCTACCGACGGGGAAATATATGCCATCAAAGGCGTCAAGGGCACCGTTGCCGAGCCACTGGCGAAACTGGCCTACGTCCAAGTGGACGGCTTCGTCACGCTTGCTTGGAGGATCGAGACGGAAACCGAGACGAATTGGCTCCATACGTACATTGACGCGGCCACCGGCCAAGAGGTCACCGGAGTAATCGACTTTACTAACACGGCCACCTACGAGGTCTAGTAAGTCGTGTGCTTCCGCCAACACATCGCCGAGCTGACCAGCCTCCAGCCCCTGGGGCGTTTTGAACCCCGACGAAGGACCCCGTGAGACCATCGCCGACCCCGAAGACACAGCCAGCTCGCCCTTTGGCTGGCACTCGGATGGCAGCCAGGAGTACACGAGCCTGCGCGGCAACAACGCCTTCGTGACGATCTCCGACGGTGGGAGTAGCCCCAGCTCCCCTGACTTGCTCTTCTCCTACCCCTACTCGCCGGCCATGACGGACCCCAAGTCGTACACGAACGCGTCCGCCACGCAGGGGTACTACACGGTCAACAAGTACCACGACATACTCTACGCGCTGGGGTTCGACGAGGCGGCGGGCAACTTCCAGGCCGAGAACAACGGGGAAGGGGGCGCTGGAGGCGACGCCCTTGAGCTCGTCATTCAGGCGCAGTCGGGCACGGCGCTCATCTCGGTGCCGGCGGACGGGAGGAGCCCGAAGTTGACGATGGGCGGGCGGTGGCCGGGAAACCCCGTCCGAGACAGCGCCTTCGACGCCACGGTGCTCCTGCACGAGTACACGCACGGGGTAAACCAGCGGCTCGTGGGCGGTCCAGCCTCCGCCGGATGTCTCTCGGGGATGGTCGGGCTGTCGATTGACGAGGGATACGCTGACTTCTTGCCGACGCTGCTGAGAGTCAAGGAAGGTGACACGAGGGCGACGGACTACACCATCGCGGACTGGTCGACGGGGCAGGCGATCGGGCTGCGGTCGCACTACGTATCGACGAGCCTCGAGACAACGCCCCTGACGTTTGGGTCGCTCAACAACTTGGTGAACACGGGTGGGTTCGACCTGGCGACGGTGTGGGCGGCGACGCTGTACGACGTTTTCTGGAACATGGCGGACGAGCACGGGATTGGGGACGTGAATGCGGTTGTTCTGGACGACCAAGGAGTGCCGAAGGGAGCGCGGTATCTGCTGTTGAAGCTCATCCTCGACGGCAACGCGCTGGTGCCGTGCAACCCGCACCACCTTCAGGTTCGGGACGGCCTGTTGGAAGCCGACCGGGTGCTCACGGGAGGTGCCAACCGTTGCGCCATCTGGAAGGGCTTCGCGCGGAGGGGCTTTGGGGAGGATGCCGTCGTCGGCTCGGGGACGAGAGGACGGGTCAACGGGTTTGCCGTGCCGTCTGATTGCTGATCGGCTCCGGGTGGATCCAGGGCCGGACGGTGTACTAGATACCGGATCGTAGTGGAGCCTAAAGGCCGCGGGCTCCGACTGGTATTTCCGTTCGGCATGGGGCTCCCCCTAGGGCTTCGATATGGGCTACCATGCCTACCTTATGCTGCAGACATAGGGCTCCTGGCCAATCAGCCAAGGGTTCGGAGGAACTAGTTGATATTTCCAGGGGCTACGCATATGAAGCGATGTTCAAATCAATATATTAGTATCAGTTTGCGGTATTCCTTCCTCTTTGAACTCATTGCGCAATCCACTCCACGATTTACGCTTCGGATGGTGGAACAAGTCCATGGGGACAACATGTATGGGGAAATCCGTCTGGTCCGAGAATGGAAATATCGGGACGAGAAAAAACGCAGCCATATGCTCGGGTCGCTCTTTCGGACTTTAGGTGTCCCCCGCCCTCCCGCAGCCGGCCTGGACTTAACGACGCCTCCGTTGGGCAAGCACCTAGCAGGTACTGGCACTGAAGCGTGGTGCATTCCGTTCGGGAGGGAATCTTCATCATACTTAGTAGATACTACAGAGCGGTGCCGAAAGTCTGGATACATCCCACAGTGCACGGTGTTATCCCTGGACGATAGCGCCGGTGCCGTCCAAGGCTGAAGCAATGCAAGCAATGGGACGTAGGTACCCCTGTCCCGGCGGGCTTTACGCTGAATAAGAGCCCGAAGCCACAGGGCGGCTGGAATTAGGACATCGATGTTTGGCTTCAGCGCTGCAGTCGCTGTGACGATTGCAATGGTCCTAACTCCGCGCGAGACCTGCGCTCAGGTGGCACGTAGCCTGCATTCTATGACCAGTAGAGCGAACTCAAGGCAAGGCAGGCATTGGCTAGTGGTTGAAGTTAAATACGACGTCCCTCCTCGATTCATCATGACTTACATCCGATATCAGACACATCAACCAAGCCAACCATCCCATCTCAACAACTTCATCTGAACTTCATCTCAGCTTCATCTCAACTTCATCTCAACTTCATCGCACCTTCCTACATCCCAGCTTCAACTCCATCTCAATCTCGTCATCCGAACCAGACATCATGGGCTTCCTGTACAGCCAACTCATCAAGTCCCTGCCCTACCCCCAGGGCTCCTACGCCGGCAAGACAGTCGTCGTCACCGGAAGCAACGTCGGCCTCGGCAAGGAGGCCGCCCGCCACTTCGCCCGCCTCGGAGCCTCGAAGCTGGTCCTCGCCGTACGCAGCCTCGACAAGGGCCGCGCCGCCAAGGAGGACATCGAGGCCACCACCGGCTGCGGCCCCGACGTCATCGAGATCCGCCAGCTCGACATGGGCAGCTACGCCAACGTCCAGAAGTTCGCCTCGAGCCTGGCCTCCGACCTGGACCGCGTCGACAACTTCGTCGCCAACGCCGGCGTCGTCCACGCCGAGTACGAACAGGTCGAGCAGGACGAGGGCACCATCACCGTCAACGTCGTCTCCACCTTCCTCCTCGCCGCCCTCGTCATGCCGAAGCTCAAGGAGACGGCCGAGCGGTACCGCACCCGCCCGACACTCACCATCGTCGCCTCCGAGGTCCACGCCTGGACGCCCTTCAACGAGCGCAACGCTCCCGAGGGAGGCATCTTCGACGCCATCGACGAGACCGCCCGCAAGGACACGACCTCGCTGTACCCCATCTCGAAGCTTCTCGAGATACTCAGCGTGCGCAACATCGCTGAGGAGTGTCCCGCGCCCGCCTTCCCCGTCACCGTCAACACCGTCAACCCGGGCTTCTGCCACTCCGAGCTCGCCCGCGACGCCAACACCTGGACCATGTGGCTGATGAAGAAGTTCCTGGCGCGCACGACCGAGTACGGCAGCCGGAACCTGGTCTACGCCGGGTCCGCCGGTGCCGAGACCCACGGCAAGTACGTCTCCGACTGCGGCGTCGACGAGCCGTCGCCGTTCGTGAGGAGCGAGGAGGGCAAGGTCGCCCAGCGGCGCGTATGGGCCGAGCTGTCGAAGAAGTTGGAGGCCATTCACCCTGGTGTGATGAAGAACCTGCAGTGATGTGGAGGATAGGGACGATTTCTATGGCTTCTAGTTCTTTAATCAATACCACGGCTTTTTCTTATACACGAGACGGCTTAGTTAGAATCATAATGAGTTTTTTTTGATTTAAAAATGTCCAATCCTTAGTTGAAACCAAAAGTGCAGTCCCTCTCAAAATGGCTTAATAGCAGTCATCCACCCCCACCTACCTACATCAAGTTGAAAGCCGCTAGCCAAACCAAAGGCTTAAGTACCATACCAACAAGATCGATCATCTAGAGCGAATTCATCATACTGAGGTTTGACGTGATGCGCAGCCCTCTTGTAAAATGCCGGGAATGATGTACCTACCTAATGGTAACATCACTTCAGCACATTCAATCAGCAAAGACGCGTTACTGACCGTCAATAGCTCGGCGAGGGGTTCAGCACAACCACCATCGTCCTCTGTGTAACCCCGCAGTGCACTGGCATGGTCTCGGTGCGGTCTCAGTGTCATGGAGTTAAGCCATCTTTATTGCCGACAGGGTCCGAAGGACTCCAACGCGGGGGGTTAAGAGGCTTGAGGTTTACTAGACTGGAATGGTCCCAACCTTTTAGCAGGTAGGTATCTGGGAAGCCACCGGACAATTCAGAAGTCCGTTGTTGTTCCTCCATATCAGTTGAATGATGGAAATGCCAAGCTCTCTCGTTGCTCAGCGTCGTTGATGGGCGTAAGACTCGGACTTCAGCTGCTCACGTCACCCATGGATGCACGTCCATGGGGATTGCGACCGTGCCGCAGCAAACTCCGCGAAATAGGCACTGCAGCATTACAAACCACGTTCTAAAGCATCAACTCTTCGTTCAAACTAGTATCTACGAGTCTGCTAGGCAGACTGGATCATTTACTATTCAGATGTCAAAACATGTATATAAAGCGAGCGATACCAACTCATGAACAGATATTCAATCCACAACACATCTCAGAATCAACAACATTCTACGATTACATCTGCAGTGAACCACTCACATAAACCTAACACATCCACCACAATGACCTCCCAAAAGCGCATCTTCATAACCGGCGCCAGCGGCCAACTAGGCTCCGTCATAACCGAGCTCGCCCTCGCAGAAGGCCACGCCGTCCACGCCCTCTCCCGCTCCCCGTCCAGCGACTCCAAACTCCGCGCACTCGGCGCCGTCCCCGTCCGCGGCGACCTCGCATCCCTAGACGTCCTCCGCACCGAGAGCGCCGCCGCCGACGCCGTGATCCACCTCGCGACGGCCTACGTCTTCGGCGCCGGGGCCCCCTACGAGTCCGTGCGACACCTCGACACCGCCGCAGCGGAGGCCATCGCAGACGGCCTCGCGGGCTCCGGGAAGCCGCTCGTCGTCACCAGCGGCACCTTGAGCGCGGACCCGGACCCGGAGGGTGGCGAGACCACCGAGGCGTCGCCCGCGACGGTGAACCCGCTTAACACGCGCCTGCTCACGGAGAGGCACTCGCTCGCGCTCGCTGAGCGCGGGGTCCGGGTGAGCGCCGTGAGGCTGGCGCCGTACGTCTACGGCCGCGGGGCCAGCGGCGTGGCGCAGTTCATGAACGGTGCCGCGCGGACGGGGAACGTTGCTGTTGTTGCCGGCGGGAGGAATAGGATCTCGGCTGTGCATGTCGACGACGTGGCGCGGTTGTATCTGCTGGCGGCGGAGAGGGGCCGCGCTGGGGAGATTTACAACGCCAGCTCGTCTACCTACGTTACTTCACGGGAGGTTCTGGAGGCTATCGCCGAGGCCGTGGGCGTCCCCGTCGTGGATTTGAGCAAGGAGGGCGCCGAGGCCCGGATGGGGCCCATGGTCACCTTCTTCCTGTCCGTCGAGAATCGGGCATCCGGCGCTAAAGCGAGGGAGGAGCTGGGCTGGCAGCCTAAAGGGTTGGGCATTTTGGAGGAGATCAGGGAGGGGTCCTATCAGGCCGTCGCCGAGGCCCTCAAGAAGTGAACGATTGACGTTGTGCGCATGTCCTTGATTCTACATCCATAGCGAAAGCAGAATGAATACCCTAAAGCATAATATGAGATCCATGCAAAGAAGAGACACCGTTGACGCATGTGATGGCCGAGGAGAAATGGAAGCGGCACGTCCGCACTCACCGATGATGTAGGTCGCCTTCGCGGGATCGTCGACCGGGCTGTCAAGGTACACCTCAGAGGCTTTGACCGGCCAATACCGTGAAACGCAAATGATTTTGATTCTTTGTAATGTGGCCCTGAGAGGGCCTCTTGTCTAAACCTGTATTCTGCCTCCTCTTCTTCGTGGGGGAGGGCATCGCGCGGTCCCTCTATCGATGCAATGTAGCCGCTGTATCCTTACGCTATTCCGACCAGCAACGCTATGATTAACCAATGACAGCATCTTCACACTTCTAAAGAAAATCAACGTCCTCTACAAAAGGCTGTCGCACACGCAACAAGACCCTATGGGTCTGCCTCGCCGTCGGTGCCGTCCTCCTCGCCGACCCAGTCGTCGCTCTCGAGACCGCGATTGCGAATCGCCAAAGATCCCACCCAGCCAAACAGAGCGATGCCGGCAAAGATGCCCCATGCGAGGGCCTCGCCTTTCGGATGGACGCGCGTGGAAAGGGTGAAGAGGGCGCCAGAGACAAAGGGTCCGAAACTGCGGCCGGCGGCCGAGAGTGATTGGGCAACGCCGTTGAGGGACCCGAGGGTGGCGTGGTTCGGAGCGCAGTTGGTGATCTGCCAGGAGACGGTTAGCTTTTGGGTGTTCGGTTTCAAACAGGAACAAACTCACGAGCAGCATCACACTTGACAAGCCACCGACCGCGCAAATGTTCTTGATGACGAGTATGGCGCCCAGCTCGATGTAGAGCCAGGTGGACCCCGTCCCAACGCCAAACAGCGGCTCATCATCCAGGTACCCGATCCACGGCATCAGTGCCATGCTTACGGCCAAGCCCAGGAGCGCGATGCGGTAGCTGCCCAGGTTGCCCAGTCGCACCTTGATGGGCTGGAAGAGGAAGGCCTGGAAGACGATGGTAGCCACGCCGGCCAGACTCAAGCTCACGCCAATCTTGCTAGGCGGCAGGCCGCGGCCGGTCGGCGGGTTCGCATCTGCAAAGATGGGGTAGAGGCTGTTGTAGGAAATGTTGGACAGCTGGAAGACCAGATAGGTCATCAAGACCAGCACGGTGTTTCGGTTCAGCAGCTCGCGCCAAGTCGCGGGAACCCCGGCAGACTTGGCATCGTCGCCGGCGGCGGAGCCGTCCTCGGAGCCGGGCGAGAGCAGAGCATCATCGTCGGCGGCATCGTCGTCGTCGTCTTCGTCCTCGTCGTCCGATGTGCTAACGACGACTTGCGAGCCCCGACGAGGCCAGCGCGAGGCCCAGGTGTTCTTCCTCGGCTCGGTCCGCCTTAGGACCCACGACCAAGCTCTCCGGGCCCAGGCGGGAACCCAGGCAGTGTGGTCCGCGTCGAGGGTTTCCAACGTCTCTTCGAACCAGATGCCGACGACGATGACGCTGGCGAATAATAGCGAGGCACTGAGCAGGTTCGGGGCCAGGTAAGGGTACCGGTTCCCCAAGCTGCCAACCAGCAGTCCGCCCAAGGCAGGGCCGGTAATGCCTCCGAGGGAGTAGATGACGGGTAGCCAGGTGAAGGCTCTACTCTGGTTCGAACGGTCTGTGACCTCGCCCAGGACAGTCGGGACCACGGCGGCATTGCCGTTGAGCATGCCCATGGCAACGTGCACGACGACGATCTGCCAGTAGGTCCGGCAGAAACCAAAGGCAACGAAGCAGCAGGTGAGCAAGAAGGTGCCCAGGACCATGACGGGTTTCCTGCCGACAACATCTGACAAATATCCCCACAAAAAGTTGGTCGAGAGCTGGGCGAGGGCAAAGGCCGAGGCGAGCATGCCGACGTAGAGGCCGGTCTGGGAATCTGGTATGTCGGAGAAGGACTCGACCATCTGAGGCAGGTAGGGGCCTATCGAGTTGAGGGCGGTCTGCTCGCTCAAGGAGAGAAAAGCGAGCAGAGCCAGCTGGCGAACGGGCAAGGGGGTCTGGTCGTGGTCACGATCCGAGGCATTCGAGCTCGTGTCGGAGTGGTTGTCGAACAGGTCGGCGGAGGACTGCTCGCGTGGGGTCTTGGGGGGCGGCGTCGGAAAGGTGTGATATCGATGGGTAGATTGACGTCGCATCGTGATGTTTCTACGACTGGATTCGATGCTGCTCAAGGTAGGAATTGGGGCGCCCGCGTGGAATGAACCCGACGAGGTTGTGCGAGAGGCGGCCGCAGCGCCGACGAGGTTGCTGTGCACCATGGCGAGGGCGAGGGCAAGGGCGCGTCCGTGGCTTGCGGGCGCGCAGGGCAGGAACTAACGGTGACGTCGGCGAACAAAAAAAAAAAAAACAAAAAACACAGAAACACAGAAACACGCGGTCGTAGTCGCCGTCCGTAATCGTCTTCGTCGGTGGTAACTGGAAATGGTCGGAGATCGGAATCGGGTCGGTGGCAGATCCTCTTCGGGCGTAGCTGCCCTTCGCTACCCCGCTGCCAGGGTCTCACGGTGATGGAATGCAGAATCGCAGCTTCCAGCGCATGGCTCCGAGTTTGGACAAGGAGAGGGAGGAGGCGTCGGCGATTCAGCAAGGACGCGACGGAGATGTAGAGGCGGCAGTAAGCGCAGGTCGTGTTTGCATTCCAAAGAAAGGGGGCCCTGGCAGAGGATCGGAAGGAGGCGCCGCGATGATCGTCGACGGTGGTTGAGAAGGAGGTTGACGGTTGAGGGTTGAGGAGATTTGACGGAAGGAAAGGTTATCGGCGGCGGGAATTGGCTTCGGCTGGATGCGACGGCGTATCTTCGTTCCTAGCTCTACGTTGTGCTACTGCTGTTGATGCTGCTGTCCCCGCTACAGACAGGTACCAATAGGTACTGCTTCCAGGGCGTAGTAGTGGGGCGAGAGCTACGTACCTTTAGCACGGACATCGGGTGTGACCTCATTCTTTCTGCGGTTTTTTTTTTTTTTCTTTTTTTAATTCTTCTTTTACAAGACGCTCTATTCGATAACCCTCGAGTTCTTTACTCGGTGTATACCAAGCTATTCTCGGATGAATCCATCAGAAAATTTGCAGACTAGTCATCTAAACATGGTTTAGCTGACACCGGATAGACCCTCAGAGGCTACCATCTAGAGCGTCTTGTCGATTCCGACGGACAATGTGCTCCGTGTGCCGATGAATGGGTGATGGACGGGAAGTTTCTGTTAAGCTTCCCGCAGTGACGGAAGCTTGTGCACTAACAAACAACCAGTTGCATGCGACCGCCATCGCAAACCTAAATCGCCATCGCCGCGTGCCTCCAGCTCAGCCAGCTCGCACCGATCACGCGCATTTGGGATGACGCCTGCCCACCAAATCGGCCCCACGTCATTGGCTGCTCGCATCTGATCTCTGATCTGGCACTGATCGTCCCAGATCCTCCAACGGCCACTACTTTTGAAGAGCTACGTTGCCTTGCCAAATTAGCACGCTTTCGCACTCTGTTCGTTGTCTCCAACCGTTCGTCTTGTTTGGTGCGCGCCAATCATTTGACCTCCTTGACCCCCGGCTACCTCTGCAAAACCTGTCTTGGATCAGCCACCAGCGTATGGTCTTGTGACTGTCGATATCGGCCGTCGCCTACGCCCTCGCGGCGTCAGCTATCGCGTCGACGAGACATATGACTCTGGGAAAGGAAAATCTCCGAGACCAGGCGCATGCAGGGTCCTGATGCTCTGCCCTGCAAGTGCAACGGTGGCCATGCGATCATAGATGCATGGGTTTCGGGGCAGATACAGCGACGATACGTCCGTCTTCCTTATCGAACCTGTTCGGTTCGTGAAAGGCGGCTGCTCACATGGGCACTCCCACCCTCAAGATGGTGTTCACCGTTCGGATAAGACCAACGAAACAGCCTACAGGCAGGGCTTGCGGTAGCCACAAACTAACATGATACATCCAAGGAAGCCCTTTTCTCGTCATCTCCCTTTGAATCCACGGCCGTCACATCCGTGTATCTAAATATGGCATCCGGAGTTCTTCGCAGATCACGGGTACGGGTGCGACAGACGCCGCATGGCATGCCTCAAGACACGCTGTCTCGGGCCGTATTGGACCGGCAGCCTCGTGGACATCCATGGCCCGTGGATGCTCCGGGTAATACCCCCACGAGAGGCGTGAACTTGGGCGACCATGTGCTCCTGCGTCAATTTTGTGCCGATAAAGCGAGCGCTCTACATGGCTTACAGGACCAGGTACAAGCAACAAGCCGATGGCTTGCGGCATGCGCGGGCCAAGACGGGATCAGCGCCATCCAGGTATCCGGGACGGACCCCAAAACTGTCCGAGTTATCCCCAAGATGCCAGCTGATGCGGACGACGAAAGATGACATGCATAACTCGCACAATGCTGCAAATAACCCAACTTCAAGATGGCAGGCTTACCCCAATCATTCCCGACTCCAAATTCATAGCCACATGGCCTTTGCGGTCATGTCCGGCGGGCGAGGGGTGGCTTCGGTCGATGTTGGGCCGAAGCGACTGCCCCCCGGCCGCACGCGTCTCGGCGCGAGGAGGGTCCCCTCGGCCATGATTGACGAGAAGAGCGAGCAGGAGCCGGGCACTTTGGCCCACCGTCATTTCGCTCCCGACTCCTGACTCTCTCAAGTGACCGGTAAACCCGGCCCGGAAAAGGTCACCGACGGGATTCGAAATGAGGCAAAATTGCACCAAAGACGGGGGAGATTCGTTTGTTTGTTCAACTGTTTTTATTTGCTTTTATGTACTTTACTTTTTTTTTTTGGGGGGGGGGGGGGTGTTGGTCATCTCGGCATGACATCATTACACTTAGTAAAAGACGCGCAGGAACTCGACGAGGGCCATCATGGCCATGGCCTGGCCGTAGGGCATGCTCGTCCGGGGGATGTCCTTGTAGTGCTGCAGGTCGTGGCCCATGCCGGTGCCGAACGAGGTGTTGAGCAGCTCGCCCTCGGGGGTGATGTTGTCGAGGACGGCCTTGACGGCCTTGACGGCGACGGCCTCGTACTCGGGGCCGATGTACTTCTTGCGCTGGCCCTTGAGGATGCCGTAGGCGAAGCCGGCCGTGGCGCTGGCCTCGACGTAGGAGCCCTCGGACTCGGGGACGTCGAGCAGCGTGCGCCAGAGGCCCGACTCGACCTGGAGGGGCGCGAGGGCGGCGCACTGGGCGTCGAGGGTGTTGGCGAGGTGGTGCCTCAGGGAGTCGGCCGGGTCGAGGTTGAGGAGCTCGATGAACTCGGGGATGACGATGGTGACCCACGAGTTGCCGCGGGCCCAGCGGGCGCGGGCGAAGTTGTGGCCGCCCTCGTGGAAGGTCCAGCCGTGGAAGAAGAGGCCGGTGGGGGCGTCGAAGAGGTACTGCAGGTGGATGAGGAACTGCTTCTTGGCCTCCTCGACGTAGTGGGGCCGGTTGAGGACGAGGCCGATCTTGGCGAGGGGCATGACGGTCATCATGAGGGTGTCGTCCCAGAGCTGCTGGTCGTTGACCTCGAGGTAGGTGATGTGCTGCATGCCGCCGTACCTTGTGCGGGGGAGGTCGTGGTAGGCCCACTCGGCCCAGGACTCGAGCCAGGGGCGGTACGTCTCGTTGCCCGTCTTCTCGTAGACGTAGGCGAGGGTGAGGAAGACGGCCATGGTGTTGATGTTCTTGCCCTTGTGGCCCTCCTCGAACCGGTTCTTGAACCAGTCCTCGATCACCTTGAGGCACTCGTCGTCGCCCGTCAGCTCGTAGTACTTCCAGATGCCGTACAGGCCGATGCCGTGCGTCCACTCCCAGTCGTTCCAGCCCTTGGTGTCGATGATGCGGCCGTCGGCGAGCGTCATGAGGAACTCGCCCGTGTTGTCCTTGATGTTGACCAGCTCGTGGATGAGCTGCTTGACCTGCTTGTGCACATCGGCCGCCTTGACGCCATGGAGTTCGGCGGGCATGATGGGCGGTTGTTCTGGGGGTTTTTTTGTTAAGGAAGGTTTATGTGAGTTTCCTGTTGGCTGCTTTAGCTACCGCGGTTCGATGTGACCCAAGACAAATCACATTGGATGTCATCGAGGGTCAGCGAGAGGTTTTACCTGGGAGGAAACTTTGAGACGCAGTTGTTGCGTGACGTCAAGAAGGGCTGTGAGAGCGACGACGGCCTGGTTCCGGATCACGTTCGGGGAGGATGAAGCAGAGCACGAGAAGAAAAGAGACACGCGGGGTCGACGCAATTGGGTTTCTGGCTGCTGAAACCCTTATGAAGAAGAGGACAACTGTGACAAAAGACGCGTTGCAGGGGGAGGGGCACCAGGGGCAACGTGGACGAAATCGAGGGGCGCTCGGAGTGATGCAGCCCGAGGGGTGAAGAAGCCAAGAAACGCGGTCTCTCTAGGCTTGCGATTTCGCTCGGCTTAGCGGTCTTGGGACCCCACTGATTCATGCACTTGGGACTTGTGTAGACACTCTTCACCGTTGGCACTTGTGGAGGGTATTATTGTAGAGAAAGAAGCAGCGTCTCGCATGCGCATTTCAGAGCATCATGGATACCGTCCAGCATCAGCTAGGAACCATCTTGCGCTGGAGAGTCAGGGAGACACAAGGGCAGAGACAGAGAGAGGGAAAGAGAGAAAGATAGAAGAGCGGTCGATGTGTGGCGGGACCGGGCACCCCCCCGCACAGGGACCCACTCCCGGTGGATACCCACGGGGATACTCCGCTCGCTGCTCGGTTCCTCCTCCCCCGCGCCCCGGGCACGTTACCCCGCGCCGGTGGGGCATCCTTCCCCGATTTTTCTGCGTCCTTCACGACTCTCTCGCTCGTGACTGGCCGGTCCGGCCTTCACCTCAGGGTCGGACGTGGCATTATCCCTGTTATCCTCGCCGTTTCCGAGGCTCACCGTTCGCCCGCTCTAGGTTTTTTGGGGAAGTCATCTCCGCACGCGTGAGGTAAAAAGCTGGAGAGAGAGGAAAAGAAAGAGAGGGAGAAGGGACGAAATTTTGAGGGGAAAGTGCGGGCTCTCTCCTCTTTGTCTCCTTCCCCTCCTTTTTCCCCAGGCCGTCATCCCCAGGTTGCGGAGTCCTCTTTCTTACACATCTAGCTTATGAAAGTCCTCTTTCTTACACATCTAGCTTATGAACTGTTTGGCTAACTGTTCAAAGGGTTGTGCACGACTCGACTTGCCTTCGGCACAAACTCGGGACGCGGAGTCGAGGCGGAGTGAGGTGGACGGAGTCGGCGGTCCCTTGACACGACACTAATACGCCTTAATTGCAATTCCAAGGCACTGTCCACCATAATAGCTTTCCTAAGATGCTCAAACCGTATTCACCAAGTTTCCGGCCCACAGCACGGCACAACCCTACCACAAACAGGACCACGGACAGATTTAGTACGCAATCGTTTAGTTACACGTTCCAATTTCTCGTTGGGCACGCGGTGTATGCACGTCGCGTCACGACGACACGCAGTAGTCGATGCATGATGATGTCTCTCTGCCTTTCATTACTCTCATCAACGCCCATCTCCGTCTTCCAGCCTCCGTCCATCTATCCATCCCTCCGTGGACCCCAGGCCGGCTAGGCTTTCAAATCCCGCCGGCCATGTGACCTATCAGCTAATCCTCGACAGCAAGTAGTAAGAGATATGACCAAGACCTGACATCAGTGACCCGTCGACCTGAGGCGGCGAACAACACCAAGACACAACAAGACCCCCCCGTCCCAGCCCCATCGCACAGCCAAGAAACGCCGAGGTAGCCGCATCCCCAGTCAAGCTTTTCCAATGGCCGCCAACCCTTCCGCCCGACTCTCGAACCAATGATTGCAATCCCACCCCCTGAGACGGAGCCCATCCGAAAGCCGAGCCGCCCTCGCCAGATTGACAGATTGCCATTGCCAAGAGGCGCCCAGCCGTCGACTGCCGTCGCATCGCCCGCTGCCTTGTCCGTCTTGGTATTCCCTGGGTTATTCCCAAAGAGCCTCCCGAACGTTTCGAAACCCCCAATCACTCCATTTCGACCTGAAGAAGCTTGCAAGTGATTACTGGACTGAGTAACCGCAGTCCATGACCGCTTACTAGCGCCGCGTCGGTCCAGATCCCCGAACCCTCCTCCAACGAGAGACGCCGTAGACGCCCCGCGGCGCCGGGGTCTCACTCGCCATCCGTCCTAGCCGTGCAGCCATCAGAAACGAAACCCTCTCTGGTGTCCACCGCGCGCTCTTTTCCCTGCTCGCTCGCCGCCGTCTGTGAACCATCACTGCGCCCACGCCCACCGTCACCGCGTACCTGTCCCGTGGGCCCCCGGGGGGTCCCATATCAAACCGCTGGCCTCCCAGCCAAACCCCCGGTCCTGACTCGCGCCGTGGGTTGCGAGACCCTTCCGCCCGATGCGCGGACGTTGTCCGTCTCCAGATATCAGACAAACTTGGTAGGAAGGTCGAAGGAAGGGGGCGTGCGCTGCTCAGATCACGCCTTTTCGGCTCAATGATCCCCCAAAGCGCACACCCACACGGCCGGTCTCCTCGTTGGCTGCCGCTGGTCCTGCGGCTGGTGTCGTCGAATGGAAGGCGTTCCATCTCTGCCCCAGGAAGCGTGGGGGGGAGGGTCGTCGTGAGTGGTTTTGGCTGCCCTTTCGTCGTCCCTTTTCGCGGGGGCCGAACTCCTGGACCGGGGGGACGCGCAGCCACCCCAACGAGAGGACCTTGGGGTAAAGCAGGGAAATGAGGAGAGAGGAAGACGGGGAAGGAAGACGGGGAAGGACGACGGGTATGAGGGAGGACGAGGGACATCTGGGGTTGTGTGAACGCCATCTGGGATCTGCCCCTATATAGAACGTTCCTGCATCCCATCCCCTTTTCCTCCTCTCTCTACTTTCGTTCAGGCTGTTCGACTCTTTCATCTCGCGAGGTCAGACGGACTCCTGATCCCAGCCCTCATCGACGACTGCCCTATCCACCACCCTCACACACGCATCATGGCATCCCACGACAACGACGTGCGGCCCAAGGCCAGCTCCCTCCACGAGGTCGAGCGGACCAACTCGTACGAGAAGGCCGACACCCAGCGCCTCGAGAACGTCGACAACGAGCTCTCGCAGTACATCAACGACGGCTCCGTCGTCGTAACCAAGGAGCGCAGCGACGAGCTCCGCCGCAAGATCGACCGCCGCATCCTCCTCGTCATGATCGGCACCTACTTCCTCCAGGCCATCGACAAGGGCACCATGTCCTTCGCCTCCGTCATGGGCCTGCGGACGGACACCGGCCTTGTCGGACAGCAGTTTTCGTGGCTGACGACGTGTATTTACATCGGTACGAGGACACCAAATCACCCGTCTAGAGAAAACGGCATGCTGACCTAGCCTCTTCTTTTTCCAGCGATCCTGTTCGTCGAGTTCCCCCAGAACTACCTCATCGCCCGTCTGCCCGTCGCCAAGTACCTCAGCTTCTCCATCTGCGCCTGGGGCGCCGTGCTGGCCTGCCACGCCGCCTGCACCAACTTCACCAGCCTCGTCGTCGTCCGCACCCTCCTGGGCATTTTCGAGTCGGCCTGCCAGCCGGCCTTCGTCATCCTCTCGTCCATGTGGTACCGCCGCGAGGAGCAGGCCTCGCGCGTGACGTACTGGTACATGATGAACGGTGCGCAGCAGATCGTCGGCGGCCTGCTGGCCTACGCCTTCACCAACATCAAGTCCGGCCCGCTCAAGTCGTGGCAGTGGCTGTTCCTGGCCTACGGCGTCGTCTCGTTCCTGTTCGGCCTCTTTGTGCTCTTCTGGATGCCTGACTCGCCCATGAGGGCGAAGTGCTTCACCGAGCAGGAGAAGAGGGAGATGATTGAGCGCGTGAGGGATAACCAGACGGGTATCCAGAACAAGACCTTTAAGCGCGAGCAGGCCATCGAGGCCTTGAAGGATCCTCAGGTCTGGGGGTACTCTCTCATCGCCCTGTGCACCACCCTGCCGACCTCGGGTCTTGGTGCCTTTGCCAACATCATCATCATGGGCTTCGGCTTCAACAACCTCCAGGTCCAGTTGCTCGCCATGGTCCTCGGCTTCTACATCATCTTCGTCCTGCTCGGCTCCGTCTGGCTCGTCAAGAAGACCGGCCAGAACCTCTACGTCATGCTCGGCTTCTGTGTTCCGTAAGTTTCTCCAGTCTAGTCTCGCCTTGCAGACAACAAGAAGAAAGGAAGCCTGTTGCTAACATCCTCCAGCTCCGTCGTCGGCACCGTTCTCCTGATGACCCTTCCCAACAACACCTTCGCCCAGCACATCGGCCTCCTGATCTGCTACTACATCACCCTCTCCTTCTGGTCCGCCCAGACCCTCGCCCTCTCGCTCATCTCGCGCAACATCGCCGGCCAGACCAAGAAGCAGATCGCCGTCGGCCTCAACTTCGTCATCTGGGCCGCCGGAAACGCCATCGGGCCCCAGGTGTTCCTCTCGTGGAACGGCCCGCGGTACTTCATCGCTTTTGCGACGCACTTGGGCTGCTACGCGCTGCTCATTTTGATCATCATCGCCCTGCGTGTGCACCTGACCCGCCAGAACAAGAAGAGGGACGAGATGGCCGCCGCCGGTGTGGCTGAGGCGTCGCCTGACTACACGGCCCACGCGTTCGAGGATATGACCGACAAGGAGAACTTGTCGTTCCGCTATGTATTCTAAGATGTTGTGTTAGCGTTGCTTGTTTGTAAAAGGCCAGTAATGAACCTTGGCCTATGTATAACAGAATGAAGAAATGACTTCACCGTCACTGTTGCTGCTGTTTGCTGTCGCTCTCGTCCGTCGGCGTCGCCCGTTACCTTGCACATACGTTCAGCCCTTGCAGTTCGAGGTGACAGTCCACCCAGCGTCATCGCAGACACAGCCGACGCCGCGTCTCGCGATCCATGTCATCGCCCGACGCTCTTGCACGTGAAGCCGGACCTTGAATTCTTCAGATGGGTCACTGCACCCGCCTCCAGCCGCAAGACGGTGACGAAGACGAAATTCCAAAGCAAAGCTTACGCAAGGCCGGTGATGGTTGCGGGGCGGTGCCGGGTCACTTGTCGGCCGCCATCGGCCTTTAGCTTCATCGCCAGGGACCCGTGGAACAGCGTTGATGCAGTGGCTGCAGCTTTGTGCGAAAGACAGGTACGGGTTAATCTCCGACGCACTGAGGCCAAAATCGCGGCAATTGACGTCGTCGGTTGCGATGCCCCCCACGTCAAGGTCGATACCTCGTGGGCGTCGGGTTTTGGAATGCTGTGGTAGAACAAGGATGCGCGTAGAGCCCAACCGACCTTTTTCCTATTCGGGACTCGAAGTATCTTGCACTTTCGTACGCGACAGACCAAGGCGAGAACGACAGGGACAACATGGACGGATGAAAGGGAAATGCAGCGGCGTGCCAGGATGAGATAACGATCCAGAAAACCCCGACCGTCGGCCGGTTGGGAAATCATTCCCCCTAATTGTCCAACAGTTCAGCCTTCTTCCAATCTCCAAACGAACTAGAAAGCAAGCCCGCCGCTGGGCCAAGCGTGGCTGAGACGTGGATCGACGGCCGGGGCCTTCGTCTTAAGCCCAGAATGCAAGTACAGCCTGGCGACAAACACGCGCGTTCTTCTGAAACAAAACCGAGGCGTTCGATGGGTGGTCGGTCTCCGGTGATAAAATCTGACGTGCATAAACCCGAATGGGAAGGGGCATCCGGAGCGTCGGGCTTGCAAAACGTCCAACGGGACTGGGGCGGAGTGCGGAGTGGGGTCAATCGGCCGGTCCGGCAGGTCCGCTCCGCTCCGCAGAGGTACCGCCGTATCTGGCTCCCTTGCGCGATCGAGAACTTGTCCCAGCCGCTGCCAGTTTGCTTGTGATGCAGACGGGCATGAGATGGCGTCAATCTCCAAGGCTGCCTGATTTCGTATCGCTAGTCGTCGCACATGCGCCGCATCTGCACGGGAACTTTATACGAGGAAACGGTTCTTTTGCGAAGCCCGTGGGGCATCTACGTCCTGGACCTGCCAGAGGTCCTGAGTGCCGCCGCCACCACCCATGCCAACAGGTACTTTTGACCAAAGTGATATCCTATGATAAAACCTTCCAAGAAAGAAAACATGATGTGTCGTCCGTCGTATGACGAAAAAGATGTATGGATGCAGCTGCCGGCGCTGATGCTCGCTCGCTAATAGGGTGCCAATGCCGTGTCGAATAGGAAGCAAGAAAAGAAAGGAATGTCGCTCGCTTCTGATGCCCCAAATAATTTCACCCGCTGTCCAAATGCTTTATCTCGTAGTCGTACAACCCCGTGCTCGTCGTCGTCATTCATCTTGGCGCGAATGTCTTCACCTAGCTCCTACCGGGCCCCAGCCTCAGTACCAGGTTGGCGGGATGGACCAGTGTCGGAGCATGGTGTCGACCGCCTTGTTCCACTCGTACTCGAAGCACGCGGCTAGCTGAGCGGCCTCCTCGTCGGTGGCCTCGCGGCCACCCCACATCTCTGGCTTCGCGGCCTCGAGGGCTGCGTATCCGGACACCAGGCCACTGCCGCAGAGTCAGCGTCTCTCCAACACATACACATTCTGTGGTTGGGACGCGGCATCCGGACTCACTCTTCTTGGATCTTCATCAGGCACAGCCAAGCGAGGTTCCAGCTCTTGTTGGAGTTGGGGTCGTTGCGGACGCGGACGTGGGCGTCGTAGAGGATGTCGCTGCAGAGGGGGTAGCTGCGGGTGAGGCCGCGCATCTCGGTGAGGAACTGGTTGCTGTTGACGTAGTACTCCCAGGCGGCCGTCATGGGGCCCTGGAAGGCGAGGGCGTCCTCCTCGTTCTCGCAGGTGGCGGCCACGCGCTCGATGCGGCAGAGCTCCGTGAGGGTGTTGACGCGGTGCGTCTCGAGGGACTCGATGAGCTGCTGGACGGAGCGCTGCGGTTCGGGTTAGTCGTGCGCGACGTTGGGCGAGGCCTACGCCTTGGTGGGGATGCGAAGGGACGTGATCCTGAGAAGGGCCGTTGTGGGAGGCGATGGATGAGAGCGGGGATAGTACAAAGAAGAGGCCATCACTAACTTGAACCGCCCTCGGCTTCTTGCTGCTCTTGGAGCTGCGGTGGTGGCTAGAGGATCCCCCCGAACGGCCCGAGCGAGACGACGACATGTTTGATGATTGTATGCGGCAAGGATGAAACTTCTGAGTGGGACGTGGTTCCGAGAAGTGGGAGAGGATGTCTTTAATAGTGGGTGGTGCTTGCTGAAGTGTAGGCCAAGGACAACGAGATGGTGTTCCGGAAGTGTGTTGATCGCTAATGGTGTATGTCGGTGTGTGTGCTCCTGCTTCTTCGAGAGTTTACTTCGGAGACGGGCGATGTTGGTGATGTTATATCCTGGCCTGGTGTTGCTACCTCCGGCTCGCTCATCACAATAGGCATTCGACGCCGAGAGAGTCTCGATATCTCAGATCATTCGATTGAGGTGGCCAAAACACACACACCATGACAGCTGAACGAAGATCGGTTGCCAAGTGACGTCGATTGCTTCAGCAGGCCGACACGAGATAGCCGTCGGGCTTGTGATGCTGATGTGTGGTGACCGCAGCAGGAGGCCAAATTGCAGAGCTGATGACGATGATGTGATAATACAATGCAAGTCGTCGAGGCACAGAGATTCCCGGGCCAAATGATGAGAAGCTTATGGTGGAGTCACACCGAGGAACGGCGAGGCGAGGCGGTGGCTGGTTATGAAGAGGACGAACGGCTAACATTGGATTGCCGAGAGGTGATTGTGAGTTGCAAAACAAGAATATGACAGTTTGAAACAGACGATATTATTGTGATTTGGGTGGCAGACAGGGAGGGAGAGGCCTGCCCTAGCCACACGTCAGTGCCGGGCCTGGGCCGGCGCATGGCAGGAGAGGAATCCGGGGAGTCTAATCGTGGATAGCATGGCAGCCGAAGCCTCATGTGGCCCAGGGCTGAGGCTGGGGCTGATGGAAGGCCTTCAGGATGTGGATTAGGGCGCGGCATGAGAACGGCGTCGAACTAGGAACGAGACGGGCCAAGGGCAGGGGTGTTGGTGATGGGAGGAACACCCGAACCCGAACGGGTGGGTATCATCCTCCCGGCCCCAAGCCCTGCCCTTCCCAAAAGACCGTCTGTGCAGTAGCTTCAGTCAACGGCGAGAGCGCATTAGATCGTTTGAATGGCCTCTCAACGTCGAAACCAGGGAGGCACGGGGGAGGGACGGGCATGGTGTCTGCAGGGCCATGGGAGACAACAGTTGACTCTGGCAGGTGATTGGCAGAAGAGAGAATTGCGTCGACATGTACACTGCTTACAGATCAAGCGTATTTTTGTCTCTTGTGACGTCCGGGGAGCTACACTGGATCGAGACGATAAGATCGTGGTGGTATAGACCCAGGTGCCCGGACAAGTGATGCACACGCCAGGGATGCCGCAGACCACCCTGCAGGTGTTGCAACTTACGCTGCAGCCCTACAAGGTCTCGCATACGAATGATGAAGTCTAATAGGGCGGCCGGATAGAAGGTCGGCGGGGTGCGAGAGGGTCTGGCGACCTCGTCTCGTCAATGTGAGGGTGAGATTTTAGTGGGGGGAGGGGGGCATGCCCGTCCGTCCACGCCCATGGTGGTGGCATGGCGCGCGCAGCGACCGCTCGGCGCCGGACTCTAGCAGCATAGGAGGGAGCAAGCCTCCTCCAGAATGCGATGGACCTGGGTCCTCGGGGCGCATCCCCAGGTGGGAATGGGTGTGTTGCGGCTTTGAAGAAGGATGCACGGCAACGAAAGAAGGCAGTGGCGCGGTTTTTGCTGACAAGGTCCGGGACTCGTCGGCGAACGCTGCGATAGTGTCGTATCCGATTGTACACCATCGATATGGCAGAGTGAGTCGCGGATCAACGTTTACAGTGACAGTGTCTCGTTCTCACGATGGTGGTGAAATGGAAGAGACGAATGGAACAGAAAGAGCCCGTCGGAGATGACGGCGGAGAATGGCCGGTTGAAAAGTGGGGCCTACCGGGCCGCTCTTCATATTAGCGTGCCGCCCGTCTGTCTGCCTCGCATCTCCTAGTGAGTACTTGCAGATAAGCACTTTTGTGGGTGGATAGGTAAGTACCTAACTACCTTGGCCTGTGACGTCGTAAATGACTGGTGTATGTCACTTCACGGGGAAATTACATGCCAACGGCCTCGGGGGTTGGCGATTACGGTGCAATACACTAGTATCGTGTGCCAAAGGTTCCATGGTGCGAAGTAGGATACCGGACCCCTGCAGTGTGACACGACACCACGAAGCAACAAGTCTCCGAAGAGACCTGGTTTGCGAGATGTATGAGTCTTTGTGTGGGGGTTTTCTGCTTTCCATAGGGCTGAACGTTTCAAAAGTCGCCGACGGCAGCTCGGGTTGGTTCGATTGATAACTCAGCTGCCCCGCGTCTGGCACCAGTGAGGCCTCTTGGGAAATTACTGTTTTGTCCTCGGGCCGCATCGCATCGCATCGTCCCTCGGTGATTCTAGTGCTCAGTTCGGACTCTGTTCGCCCGGAGATGTGGCCTCTTCCCAGGTTCGAGGATGTACTTTAGGTCGCTCGTCTGGATCGCCCTCTAACAGGCCCGGTGACGGTGCCGAGGCGTCGGGTTCTAGACCACGATATGCGAGGCCAAAAAGCTCTCTGCAAGTACGAACTGATTGACCAATGAAGCTGTGAAGAAGACCGTTTCTGTGACAAAGAACGTGTTGCTGAGGGTGAGGCTGTCTGCAGCTGAGAATCCCATCCAGCCTTTCCCACCCCTCCCGGCAGATCGATCGACAGTTTCGGCCGCATATCCATGCGACCAGTCGATCATGAACCCGGGTTTTGCATGTCGACGCCGTTTACTCAAGACCGACTGGCCCACAGACGCCGAGAAAGGCATGAATTCGTGAGATTGACAGTCAAGAAGGAGTCATCATGGACCTCTTTTTTTTCTCGTGTCAATATTTGGCAAGGCAGACTCGGACTCGAGCATCGTGTGTGGCAGGAGCGTCCCTCGTTGCGATCCGCGATTCTAACAAAAGAACCCCCAAACAAGCGCCGGTATGCGGCAAAGATGCGGCGGAGAGACCGTCTAGTGCCAAGAGGTCAAAAAAAGAGAAGAGACGCGACGATACTAAGCGCGACGGATGCGAGTGCTGTGGTTTGCTGCGGTACGTGATCAATGGGAAGGAGAGGGGGGGATCGCAGTGTCTAGAATGGAAACAGGCGCGGAAGCCTAAAAGAAGTGGAACAATTCAGTGAGTGCACACCACACGGTGCCGTGTCACAGTGTGCCCCTGCCCCGGCCACAGCAGTGGAGGTCCACTAAACTGGCCGGGCGGTGGCAGCAGTGAACGGCAGGTACGTGCCACATGGTCCATGGACCTACGGATACCCGCGCTTGGTAAGGTACTGCGCCACGACCGTAACGTGGGGTGGATCCGCTAAAAAGACTCCCGTCCGCATTTATGTCCAATTAGCAGTCCCGGCCGAGTCCGAGAAGGAACCGCTTTCATTGGCTGCGGCGGATGTGGCTCTTTCCGGGATTCCGTGGCTGCTTTCCTCCCACTGGATCCATCTCTGCCTCTGCCTCCGTCTCTGCCTCTCCCTGAGCCATGTCGTTCATTTCTGGTCTCATCTTACATTCCATGGCAGTGTCTGTTCATATTCGTGTGAAAAGCAAATGAAAAATTTAACTACTAGTAGTACCGCTAGACAGGCAAAGAGGGTCTGTTCATTCCGAACCCGAGCCCGGTTTTCTGTTCAGGGCATCGCGTGCTACCCTTGTCGAGCGTAGTGAAGAGTTGCATGCGATGCAGCTATTGGCCTCTTCGTCCTCGATGCCCTGGTTCGTTTCCGCAACGACGTCCATCCTTCACCCTTTCTCCGGCACCCTGGACCTGGAAATTGGTCTGTTCCCCCCTGGTCGCTTCTCGTCGGGCTGCTTTCCGGCCGGCAACGCACTCGGATCTCACCTCACAACCAAGAGCTAGCCAGGGACCTAACCAACCCAACCATCGCTTGCTCTTACCGCTTCGGAGCCGGATGACCCAACAGACCGCTATGATGTCTGCCGCATGCACCCCCGGACGCGAGACTCCCCTGCATGAGCCGGTATGCCTCCAGTATGCCTTGCGACAACAAGACCAACGTTCTCACGCATCTTTCCGGGGGTGTGCTGAGACGAGGGACCTAGGCCATGAAGCGACTTCGGCAACCGCCGATGCCGCTGCCATGTCAGCACTCGGCATCATGTACCTTGATCTGTAAGCCAGCAGACTTTTTCTCTCTCGGTGGACTCTCCCTCACCGGACCCATCATATGGTCTTTTTGGCCCCCACACACACACCTAACCAGGAGGTAATGGCTGACATCACTCACTGCGGTGCTCTATGATGGCACCCTCTTCGTTGTCAGCTAACTCTTCCGAGAAAAAATTTCCACTGTAGTACCTGCAGTGCAGTGGACGATGACGGACGACAGCAACAACAGTGACGGAAGACAGCGGCGATAGGGGCGGACGGTGGCCGGGGGCTACTGTGATGTCTTACCTGATACTCAGAGCACACTCACTCACTCGCTGACTTATTAACACGGCAGTCATCACGCGTTCCTGACACTTCGACACACCGCTGACTGCAGCAACCGGCTATCGTGAACTTTTGCCCGTGTCAAACCGCTACGCTACAGGTTGCCGACATACCCTGAACTCCGCTTACCTCAGGCTGGGAATTCGGTCGCACCTGCGGCCGCAGGCTCCGCTGACCGCCTCCGACGGGCCGGTTGTTCGAGAATATCCTCACCAGCATCGTCATTTCGTGCCAGGCAGAGGCCTCCTAAGCGCCACCGACTGCCAGTCGGCGACACGGTGGGCGGGCATCCCGAATTTTACCAGACATACATCTGTCACCGTAGCCGATCGTGGACGCCGTTCAGTGCACATCATCAGGAATTACTGCGTTTTGACTCGCATCAAATTGCGGTTTCCATCTGTCTGACTGTAGCGGGCGTCCTCCCATCATCGTCTAAACCTCAAATCCGCAAGACTGATCAACTCGGCTCGTCTCCCATCTCCAATATGCCTTCCGTCTGTCGCTAGAGATGACCAACCCAAACCCGCCAATGCGCTGCTCGCCACCCACGAAAGAGCCACAAACTAAGTCTAGCACTTCGGGGTTGACTCGAACCCGTTCTCATTCGGGGGAGCGGTGCGGACGTCGCACTCGGTGGTGAAGATCTCGGGAGGGTTGCCCTCGGGCCACCAGTTCGCGGGCTTGCACATCCAGTTGACCGTGTAGCAGTTGGAGATGCCGCCGCCGCAGCTGAGGTAGCCGTTCCAGTTGGTGACGACCCAGTCTAGTCCCATCGTCAGCAAGTCACACATACGCGAATGGTGAGGGGGGAAAGGTCCATCTACTTACTGACGTCGATCGAGGTGTCCTTGTAGGTGCCCAAGAGGGTGCGGCACTTGCACTTCATGTGGAAGCCATCGATGTCGCACTCCTTGCAGGTCTCCCAGAAGTTTCCGCTGAGGTCTGGTGAGGATCCTAATTCAAGAGAAAGTGTGTTTGAGGTGTGGACTTACTTGGGATGGTCCTCGGGCTTGGCCTTCAGGTCACCCAGGACGTTGGCGATGCAGTCGTTCAGGTTGAGGGCGGTGTAGGTCCGACCTCCACAGACCTTGTCGTTGCAGTAGGTGGTGATGCTGCCATTAGCGCGAAGGGTGAACTTGTCGCTTGAGTTGATGTAGCCGCAACCATCCTGGAGGAATCCTTGATTCATAAGCTGGATGATGGGCGCAATCGGGCCGAGAGCCGGGAGACGCATATCGGGCAGTAGTAGTAGGTAAAGATTTGTAGTGAAGGGTTGTGGTTTACTTCACTGAGGTTGTAGACTCACACAAGGCTCAAGGTAAAGGCTAAGCAATGGTCTGAGGGCTTGTGAGTGGTGAAGGGAGAGAAGGTTGCGGCCTCAAAAACTGGTCATTTTATTGTTAAAGTGCCTTGGAGGGAAGGAGCAGGTACTGAATCAGTTCCTCCTTAAGTTCTAAAGAGTCTGTTTTTCATATCTAACCTCAGTGAATCACTTGACAAGGGGATACACTAAACACTAACACAGATACTCTATCAATTCACTCAAGTGCAGAAATAGGCCGGCCTAACATAGCCTTGTCTGGGTTACTAGTGCACCTTGTGAGAATATTTTACCCATTGCTCTTCTTGCCCCATTTCCTTTAGTCTGGGCTTCATCGCTTAGTAGGTTGGACAATATTCACCCACCCTTCCATAGGGCCAGCCCTTTCACCCAGAGCACCTGCCCTACGCGTGCCTTCCCCTTTGAGATCCAGAAGTCCCTACTAAAAATCTTTGTTAAAAGCTTTCCTTCTTCCCCCCTCTTCCTACCTCTACCTTACCTCCTTATATCCCTTCTTACAACAATACAACTCAGGCTTCTACCAACTCACAGTGGGCACTATGCCTCACTTAAGATAACGTCACAACCAGCTAATACCTTCAGCCACTCAGTCGCTTAAGATGAAGCCCATTCTCGCTGCCGTCGGCTTTCTCGGAGGCCTTGCGCCCCTTGCCAACGCGCACCCTCGCCCCAACAATGGCATGGCCACCCAGGCCGAGGCTCTGGAGACCATCACCACCACCTCCACCCTCCACCCTCCAGGCCTCCAGCATCGTCCCCAACCCCACCGCCGCTGCCATCTCTAAGCAGGGCAACGACCCCGCTCCGGTCTCCGGCTTCGCCAACTCCTGCGCCGACTGGATCGTCTGGGACTTTGGCAACTACATGTAGGCCAACTGCCCCGACGGCAGTAACCTCTGGTGGTCCCGCCTCGACCTCGACCACATCCTCGGCAACGTCGGCGGCCGCCTCGTCTACCAGAAGGACGGCTACTTCTCCTCATCGTGCGTCTCCTGCGGCCGCAAGCAGGGCACCCGCTCCGACTTCCAGTGCTCCTGCCCCGACGGCAAGGGCAACTTCCACGAGAGCAGCCTTGACCTCAGTGGGTAGTACCCTGCTCTGCTATCGCTTGTGTGCGAGAGACTGCGTTGCTAACCAATCTCAAGACCTCTACCTCGGAAACAAGAATGGATTCCTCTGCTCCGAGTACCAGTGCGGCGTCCGTGAGGGTGATCCCCCTTGAAGTGGCAGCAGCCAATTTTCAGACATCCGTACGATGATTTGCAAGCATCAACGGGGATACGTCAAAGAAGCATCAGACCTTGGATGGATGAGAGGCTCTACAAATGGTTGAGGTTTTGAGCCAGCTTAGCAAAGACAAAATGCGTCATAGACAGTGAGCTTCATCGATTGACTAGCTACATTGGCCCTATTCTTTTGACATCATCAAGCGCATATATATGTTGTGGTCGCCGTCATGGCGCCTAAAGTGAGACAAGAAATATGATATGTAAAAATGTGCTCCCCATTCGGCTGTTGCCATCCGAATCATAAGTTTTCATGCCGTCGGCCGCTTTTACCAACTCCCTACAGAAGACAACTGCCTCGAGCTCTCACCGACCAGGAAGGAGTACTCCCCGCTCGTGACCATGACCCAGTTTTGCTCGTGAACGTCCCAGTAGCTGAGGTCGCGGCGTGTGACGTTGAAGGTGACCGTCTTCTTCTCGCCCTTCTCCAGGTTGAACTTGTCGAAGCCGCGAAGGACCTTGACGGGCAAGTCCACGCCGGGGACGTTCTTGGGATACGAGAGGTAGAGCTGGGGAACGACCTTGCCGGCGACGGCGCCCGTGTTGGTCACGTCGGCCTTGACGGTGACGTACGTCTCCCACAGGTCGGGGTTTCCGCCCTCCTCGCCACCAGCTCCGGACAGAGGCTGTTTGACGCCGTATCCTTCCGGGTAGGGGTAGGGATCCTTCACGATGTCGTCCGTTGACTCGATGTACGGGTACACATACTTCTCCAACCTGCGGAAACCGTCGGGGAACAAGGCTTCCTTGGCGTCTGGAAGCTTGTCGCTGAACTTGGGCGGTTCGGCGCCCGCGGCCGGACGAGGGGCGGGCAGCCTGGACTTGGGCTTCACTTCCTCGACGATGACGTTGGAGAAGCCAAAGGTCGTGTATGATTTGCCGAACCCAAACTCGAATCGTGGTTCGATGCCGTTCTTGTCGAAATGCCGGTAGTCAATGTACAGTCCCTCGGAAAAGTCCTGCTGAGGTACGACACCGTTCGGCAGGTACAAGACCTGACCAGCGGGCCCGTAGTCCTTCAGCGACTTGGCAATCGTGTAAGGCAGCTTGCCGCTAGGGTTCACGTCGCCGAAAATGACGTCCGCGAGGGCATTGCCGCTCTCCTGGCCGGGGAGATTCGCGTAGAGCACAGCCTTGACGCCGGGGTGCTCGATCCAGCGCTCCATCTCGACCGGGCCAACCGAGTGGATAACAACAATGGTGTCGCCGCCGACGGTGTTACCGGCCCCGGCCTTTCCGCAGTTGTCTGCCACGTGGAGGATGAGATCGTCGCCTCCCTTTTGCAACTTGAGATCGTTGCGGTCTCCACTGACGCCATTCCAGGAGACAAAGCCTTCGCCCGAGTCGGCATTGGCAAACACCATGCAAACGTCTTTGTCGCCCACGACCTTCGGGTCTTTCTTGGGGATCTCGTTTGTGAGGTATTCGGAAATTTCGACCTTGTCGCCCTTGAATCCCTTCTTGAGGGCCTCCACCGGGGGCACCAGGTAGGGAAACTCGACGGCACCGCTACCCCAGCCGGAGCCCAGGGTTCCCTGGTTGCACGCACGATCGTTGCAGAAGTTGGGACCCTTACCAGGGCCCGCATCCTCGCCAAAAATGCCGATCTTGAGCTTCCCCTCGTGGCGCTTGCGCTTGGCGTCGATGAAACCGTCACGGCTGATGGGCAAGACGTCCTTGTTCTTCAGAAGGACGATGCCCTCGGCAGCAACTCGGCGGGCGATGTCTGCGTGGTCGGCCTGCACGTTGACGTACTTGTTGACCTCGACCTCCTCCTGCGGTGTCTTGCTTCCCGGTGCGAGAACGCCCATCTTCTCGTTGGTCCACGAGGAAAAGTTGGGTAGCTCGTTGGGGAACTTCTTCTTGTCGTCCTGACCCATCTGGTACCACGCAGCAACGATGCGGACCGCCATGTCGTTCAGTCTGTCGATAGGCACGGACCCGTTCAGAACTGCCTTGGTGAGCTCAGAGCCCCAGAGAGACTTGCCGTCCTGCCAGAACAATCCGTCACCGGGCATCGTCATATCGAGACCAGCCAGCGCGCTGCCAACGCCCGATCTTTGAGCGAGCCAGTCCGACTGGACGAAACCCTGGAAGCCCATCTCGTCCTTCAGAATGCCGTTGAGAAGCTTGGAGTTGTCGCAGGCGTAGGAGTTGTTGACCTGGTTGTAAGAGCACATGACGCTGGCAACACCGGCCTTGACGGCGTCCAGGAAAGGCCACACATACAACTCGTGGAGGGTTCGGTCGTCGATGTTGCTGGAGATGGCATTGGGCAGTCCCCACTCCCAGCTCTGGCGGAAGTGCTCCTGCTCGTTGGCCACGAAGTGCTTGATAGTGGCGATGACACCTTCCTCCTGGATGCCTTTGATGGTCTCGGCAGCAGCGATTCCTTGCAGGTAGGGATCGGAACCGAAGCCCTCCCAGTTGCGACCGCCTGCGGGCATGCGGCCAAGAGGACCGACGCAAGGGCCGAGCAGAACGTTGATTCCCTTGCCTCGCGCCTCCTGCCCATGCGCCTTGCCACGCTGGTACATGAGCTCTTTGTTCCAAGTAGCACCGACGGTGATGCCGGCAGGGAACGCGGTCGCATTGTCGGCAAATCGAATGCCCAGGGGCCCGTCTTGCAACTGAAGCTGGGGAAAGCCCACGTGGACAGCCGGACCGGTGGTACCGACGGCCAGGCCCATCATCCAGCCCGTGCCTGTCGTGATGTTCACCTTCTCGGGCAACGTCATCTTGGCGACCATCTCGCCGGCCTTCTTGTAGCTCTCGGCCCAGTTCTTGGAGATACCGCCCTTGGGAGTCGGGTACCACGGCGGGGACAGGCCGGTCTGGGGAGCTCCCTTGAACTTCTTGTACATGACGGCTCCTCCGGCGCTGATGATTATCCACATGGCGAGCACGGCGGCGGCGGCCAGCATGCATAGCTTGGTACGGCCTCGGAAGACGTCCTTCAGGGCAGCAATGCCGCCGGTACGCCTACCGGAGAGGAACGCGGGGGTCGGAAACGATGACGGCTTCTGGGCGTCTCGTCGCAAGTAGTCGTTCGGGTCGATGTCGGAGCCGTCGTCGGAGTCTCCGTCATAGGAGCGACGGGACTTCTCCTCGTGGAGAAGGCCCTCCTTGCTGGGATCCATGATGGATGATTCGATTCGGTGGTGCTCTGACCCGTAGAGCGTGTAAGGTCGATTCGATGCCCAAGGGCTGCTGGCGGGGTTCGTTGAAGTCGAATCGCCAATTCGAGTTCTCGCCTTTATTCCACTACAAAGCAGGTGTGGGTGTGGATGGCGTGGAAGTGAAAGAATGACAAAAAGAAGTCAGGAAAGGGACGGGCGTCAGGTCTGTTCTCTTAGGTTTCAACCTGCAGCTGCCTTTTAGCGTTCGCAGCTGCCGGGCAAGTTGGCACGCTTCCAGGGACCTACCTGCTGGACCTGCTGGAGACGACACCGGAGAGCGTCCAGTTGAAACAGACGGTGGTGGGGGGGGGGGGGGGGTCAGGTTTCCCGGGGCTCACATTGCAGTGGGCAGTCCATCCCCCCGCTTGGGGCACTTACCCCTGTCCACAGTGACGTCCTTCTGGCCCAACAGCGGGCTCGCCCCTGGTGATTGGCGCGGGACCTCGGCAGCACGGGCCTAGCGTGCCTTGGGGGGGGCGCCATTGAGTTCCCGCAGTGCTTCTCACCGCCCGAAGATTTTCCGTTGCCTGCTTCCGTCTCAAGTCCCGATCCCGAGACGAGGACCGAGACGACCGGGAAGTACCTACCCACAGCCGGTCGTTCGCTGCGCGCTGCGGTTTCGAAGATAATTCAGTAGCGGGCTATGAGTTGTCACCCATACCAAACTGTGGTGGCGGATATTACAAAACCACGCAGACAGCAGTAACACAACACACTGAAATTCATCAGCCCCGAAGAGGTCAAAAGCAAGCGATGGTCCTAACTGTTGCCCACCCCGCTTCTGCCGGCCCGTAATCTGAGACATTGTGTCTCGACTTTGATAAATCCTTGCTTGGCGAACCACAAGAACAAGACAGTCGAAAACTTGCGGGAAGAAAGCGAGCTTCGAGCGTGCTCGGTTTCTCGAATCCGATGCGAGAAGAGGAGAGGAGCGCCTAACGGCCCCAACCCAGAATTTCTCATGGGCAAAGTGCAGCGGAAACACGCGACCATCTGATGACGGTTTGCCCGCCCTGAACTCTGAGAAATCATAGAATCATGCGCTAGATGCGCTCGAGCACTTCCAGATGCGGCTTAAATGTGAAGCCAATTGCTGGCTCGCCTCCTGGGTTCCCATCTCGGTATGCTTACGGGCATAGGTTCTAAACGGTACTGACGAGCCCGTCCGGACCCAACCGTGACTATTCCTTAGGCCAGGCCACTTTTTGATATTGCTAAACGTACCTAGGTATCTACGTATTCGTCTGTTCTCAACAGTCAAGCCTTCAGGGCGGGCAACCTTGAATAGTCTCTCACAAAAATCTTAGGTAGGGGCCTTTTATCCCCCCCTAGGTTGAAGCCCACTACTATTACTGCTGTCCGGTACTGTTGCTGCCATCCGTCATCGCCGCCGTTGTCGTCCATCATCGCCGCTGTCCTCCGTCATCGTCGCCGCTGCCCGTTGTTATTGCCGCTTGTGGCAGGTGTGATGTTTAGCTTGCTGTGAAATGATAGTTCCCCTTAGGTACCTGTTAGGTAGATCCTAAGCTTAGCACTATTATGGTCGGAGGAAAGTATTACGATACTACTATATATAGTACGTATTCTAAAGACAGATACGGACATAAGCTGGCCAAAAATACACAGGGGAAATGCAGTTTCTCATAAGAATCTAGTAGCTACCTCCGAGACTCTGAAATGATGTGGACGATAAAAAAGCAACCCATTCAGAAGGAAATGATAGAGTTGTTACCTGGCGTTACGACAGAGTGTTTTCTTACCTAAGCTTGGCTGTAGGTGTGTCCAGCTCACGTTTGGCATCAATGCTTGGTCAGCCATCTTGCAGTGTTGTGAACGCCACCACTTTTTACAGCGTAAGGCGGCACGCTCACCACCTTGGTGGACTCGATAAGACCCGTAAGCCCTATCAATGTTAAACCCTCGAGGACCTTGTTGCCGAGTCACCCAGCAAGGTGCAAAAAACTGCGCCTTGGCTTGGTCAATCGGGCATCAAGAAATAGCGGCGGCGGAGCGAAAAAGATGAGGTACGGAGCTTTTGGGTACGTATCGAGACGAAGAAGGGAACACTAGTGGAGATGAACAGGGCCTTGTGGCCAATGAGCCATCTCCGATAGTCAACCGGAAAAGTAAAAAAATTTCACATGGCCCAGGATGCGATTCTGCTTGGTGGATGAGGAAGGGACAAAGAGGGACAAGGGGGGAAAAAAAAAATCACTGCGCCCGGACAACCCCCCCCCCCCCCCCCCCCCCCCCAATCTTAAAAAAAATCCTGTGTCGCGACGGAAGGTTGTTTCTGCTTACTGCACACACACAAACCTCGAGTCCAGAGAGAGAGGACAGACGAGAGCCGCCCTGCGAAAAACCTCACCTCCTCACCCTTCGCCAGCATCAGAAGAAGCGAGGTAGTTCGTTTTCGCGCTCTTGGCCGATCCGAAGCCGAAGCCCTCACTTCCTCTCTCTCGTCTCTCGCCTCCAACTTAACCCCTCCAAAAAAAAAAAAAAAATACAACCCCGCCCTTATCGCCCGAAGAGCACCAAACGCCAACGACGATGACGGTCGTGGCAAAGGGCGATGCCCCCCCGCCGTCTCAGGAGGAGATCTCCTCCTTCATAACCTCCATCTTCGATGCGAAAACCTCTGCCGCCTCCGTCGATGCCGCCTACGGTCTTTGCGAAGTCCTCAACAACACGGTCGGATATGCGGGTCTCCAACAGTATGGCATCGCCGCCGAGATCAAGAAGGCCGCCGCCAACAAGAAGTCTGGTCAGATCCGCGAGTCTGCCCAGAACTTGCTCGGTGCCCTGTTTGAGCGCCTTCCTCCCAAGTCGCCCCTCAGCGAGGTCGTCTTCCTGGTTCAGGATGGTGGTCTGGTCTCTTGCTCCCTCGATGCCCTCGCCGACAAGGGCTCCGTTGTCCGCGAGTCCGCCCAGTACGCTCTGGACGCCTTGTTCAGCAACCTGAGCCCCGAGGCTCTCGTCGTTGGCCTGCTGCCCGTCCTGTCCACCTACCTCGCCAAGAAGACCGGAAAGTGGCAGGGAACCGCCGCTGCATTCAAGCTGCTGCAGAAGATGGCCGAGAAGGGCAAGCAGACTGTTGGCTCCACCCAGGAGCAGGCTGAGGAGCAGGATGTCCTGCGCGAGGCTATGGGCACCAAGCTTGCTGGCCTCATCCCCCTCGTCGAGGCCGGCATGCACGACCTCAAGCCCGAGGTCGAGAAGCAGGCTGTCCAGACCATGACCGCCCTCACCGACCTTCTCTCCAACGACGACGTCGCTCCTCGCATTCCCCTCCTCATCGACACCATGCAACACCCCTCTACCGAGACGCTGCGCAAGGCCATCCACGCTCTATCCATGACCACCTTCGTCGCCATCGTCACCTCGCCCGTGCTCGCCCTCCTCACTCCTCTCCTGGAGCGATCCCTCAACACCCCCACCACCGCCCAGGAGGTGCTGCGTCAGACCGTCGTCGTCGTCGAGAACCTGACGAAGCTCGTCCACGACCCCATCGAGGCCCGTACCTTCCTGCCCAAGCTCCAGCCTGGTGTCAAGGGTGTCTACGACCGCGCATCCCTCCCTGAGGTCAGAGAGCTGGCTAAGAGAGCTCTGGACGTTATCGAGAAGGCCATGGGTGACGACAAGGACGTCATCGAGCGCACCACCGGTGACGACGTTGGCAAGATCCTTGACGTCGAGGTCAAGAAGAACGGCGGCCTTGCTGTCCAGGCCGACTTCTACAAGCTCGCTCGTTCTTACATCTGCGACCAGATTGCCGAGGACGTCAACCACCGCTTTGTCAGGCGTATCTCCGCCCGCATCGCACCTTACATCCAGGCTCTGGTTCAGACCGCCGATGCCCACACCACCATCGCCGATGCTGTTCAGCAGCACTACGTCGCCGAGGACGAGCGGAAGTACGGTGTCCCCGAGAAGGAGGACGACGGAGAGACCGAGATCGTCAACGCCCACTTCTCCCTCGCCTACGGCGGCATGCTGCTGCTCTCGCACGCCAACCTGAGACTTCTCAAGGGTCACCGCTACGGTCTCTGCGGCCGCAACGGTGCCGGAAAGTCCACGCTCATGCGCAGCATTGCCAGCGGCAAGCTCGAGGGCTTCCCCCCTCAAGATGTTCTCCGCACCATCTACGTCGAGCACAACCAGGGCGAGGACGCTGACATCAGCATTCTCGAGTTTGTCCTGAAGGACGAGGAGATTGCCGCCCGCGGCAAGGACAAGGTTGTCGAGGTTTTGGCCGAGTTCGGTTTCACTGACGGTCCCGACGGCCGCCAGTCGAGCAAGGTCGGCTCCTTGTCCGGTGGATGGAAGATGAAGTTGGCCTTGGCCCGTGCCATGCTCAAGGGTGCCGACGTTCTCCTGCTGGACGAACCTACTAACCACTTGGACGTTGCCAACATCGCCTGGCTCGAGAACTACCTCAAGACGCACCCGGACATCACCAGTCTGATCGTGTCCCACGACTCGGGCTTCCTCGACAACGTCACCACCGACATCTACCACTACGAGCCCAACAAGAAGCTGGCCTGCTACAAGGGCAACCTGGCCAACTTCGTCAAGCTCCGCCCCGAGGCCAAGAGCTACTACACCCTCTCTGCCTCCAACGTACAGTTCAAGTTCCCGCCTCCGGGTATCCTGACCGGTGTCAAGTCCCTGACCCGTGCCATCATCCGCATGACCAACGTCTCCTACCAGTACCCCAAGGCGCCCAAGCCTTCTCTAATGGACGTGTCCTGCCAGCTTACCCTGTCCTCGAGAGTGGCCATCATCGGTCCCAACGGTGCCGGAAAGTCCACCCTGATCAAGTTGTTGACTGGCGAGACCATTCCGACCACCGGAAAGGTAGAGAAGCACCCCAACCTGCGTATCGGCTACATTAAGCAGCACGCGCTCGAGCACGTCGAGATGCACCTGGAGAAGACGCCCAACCAGTACCTGCAGTGGCGTTACGCCAACGGTGACGATCGCGAGGTCTTCCTCAAGCAGACCCGCATCCTTTCCGACAAGGACAAGGAGCAGATGGACAAGCTCATCGACCTCAAGGACGGCAAGTCGCCCCGCCAGATCGAGGTGCTTGTCGGTCGTCAGAAGTACAAGAAGACCTTCCAGTACGAAGTGTAAGTAACCCGCTTCCGCGCGAACCCTTGATCTCCGCTTGGACACGTAACTGACTCGCAACAGTAAGTGGCGCGGCTGGCTCCCCAAGCACAACACCCAGGTGTCCCGCGAGACCCTGATCGAGTGGGGCTTCGACAAGCTCGTCCAGGAGTTCGACGACCACGAGGCGTCCCGCGAGGGTCTCGGCTACCGCGAGCTCCAGCCCACCGTCATCTCCAAGCACTTCGAGGACCTCGGCCTCGACCCGGAGATTGCCAACCACAACGAGATCGGCTCGCTGTCCGGAGGTCAGAAGGTCAAGGTCGTCATCGCCGGCGCCATGTGGAACAACCCCCACTTGCTCGTGCTGGACGAGCCGACCAACTTCCTGGACCGCGACTCCCTCGGCGGTCTCGCCGTCGCCATCCGCGAGTTCAAGGGCGGCGTCATCCTCATCTCCCACAACGAGGAGTTCGTCGGCGCCTTGTGCTCCGAGCAGTGGCACGTCAACGACGGTCGCGTCGCCCTCCGCGGCACCGCGGCCATCAACCTCGGTTCCTTCGAGGACAACAGCCAGCCCGGCAGCGGCGTCGCCAGCGCCGTGCCGTCCACCGCCGTGTCGAGCGCCATCAACAGCGCCGTCAACAGCGCCGTCAACTCGGGCGTCGAGGACAACTCGGAGATGAAGTTCAAGGCCAAGAAGAAGAAGAAGAAGACCAAGAAGGAGCTCAAGGAGCAGGAGGTCCGCCGCCGTCTGCGCCACATCGAGTGGCTCAACAGCCCCAAGGGCACGCCCCACCCTCCCGACACGGACGACGAGGCCTAAGGGAGAGAGAGACAGACGCGCACGAGAGAGCGATTGGTCGTTTTGCTTTGCGACGGTAATATGATGAATGCGACATTTGTCTAGATGACCTGCCGGAAAAAGTTGGGCTTATTATTGTTATTGTTTAGGGTTTTTGGTACCAGAGGGTGGTAGAATTCGCGTCAACGTCACCCCAGTAGACCGAGGGACGCGATAGAGAAAGAGAAAGAGAGAGATACGACCATTGGGTGGCCTCCCTCCTGGGCATTCCGAGATGGAAACCGGAGGGGGAGGTTCGAGGGGTTAGATCATAGAGGCGTTCTGCATATAGACAGGATTGGGACTGGGCGGTTTGATTTCTTTTAGTCAAAGAGACACCCTAGACAGCTTATTCGAATGATGGAACGAATTGATCCGATCACAAGATTCGTGGAGTCCGTTGATGCGGATGCTGTTGCTGAATCATTTGATACGCGATGATCATAGTGATAATGATGATGGATGCTGTGGTGGGATGGATGTTCCATCGAGACTGGCTCTCTCCCACATACGGTCTCGACAGGACAACGCCCTCCGACGTGCATCAACGACATGGTGTAACGCTTCGGTGCCGATGGCTCGGGTCTATCACGGAAACTATACATCAATTAAAGTCACGGATTCGAGAAAGGTTGATCGACTAATCGTTTGGTCTAATTCTGCGTCAAAAGGAAAATATCATCATGAGAGGGTCCCGTCGGGACCGTCATCATCTAGCTTCGTGCCCTTTTCCCCGTCATCCCGTTCTTGTTTCCCGACGGTGACTTTCCACGCCCCGGCGACCCAGATCGTGATCGTCAAATAGATTAAGCTTTAAATATAAAATGGCAAAGATATCTGGCATCATATCTTGTCTCAAGAAGAAAAAGAAAAGAAACAGCAAGCCCCACGTCAGGTGTGGGCTCAAGCTGTGTGATCTAGGTAGGTATCAATATCCCGACTCGCAACTCCATCCAATGTCTATATCGATTGCGGAAAAAAACGCCCAATGCCCACTGTCGGGACTGTACAAATATCGATCGCCTCGTAGGGCCCAAAGTAAATAGCAATTATGCGCCAGCTCTCTCCGCGGTAAGTCAACTACCACGAGAAGGTCATGAGCGCGGGGTTGAGCGCGATGGGCAAGAGGAGATGGCTTGCAGAGACGGTGGCCATGGGGAGGATGGCGACGAAGTCGGTGATGCGCCAGTCGTGGGGGATGAAGGGTGCGACGGCGAGGATGATCATGCCGGCAATGAAGGCGCAGGCGAAGAGCATGGAGAATTTGAACTATTGATCAGACACGTCAGCAACCGCTCAAGTCAGAAGATGGGAATGCCAGGCGTGGCGCTTGCACAGCGCCGTTATTGGCCACGCCGGAGGAATGTGGGTGGGGAAGACGGCCAGCCACATAACTGACGACCACCAAGGGAGGAGACGCATGTGTATATAACAACTCACCTTCTTCAAAACCTTGGGCACCTCGATGAAGAAGTTGGAAAACTCGGCCTCCTTGGACGTTGCGCCCCACGTCATGTCGATCTCGAACATGTGAGCCAGCAGAGCCTGGCTGACGTGCAAGCTGAGACCACCGAGGAAGATGGCGAGGAGGAACGTCCACTTGATGTTCTCGAAGAAGGCCCAGATCAAACCCTTCTCGCCGACACGGTAGCGCATCACAGCAAGAGCGACGTTACCGAGACCGTTGAAGACGATGATGATGGAGAACCACACCTGCCACGAGTCGACGTAGTACTTGTCGAGGTATCCGTTGTACCAACCCATCAGGAAGTAGTTGACGGACGTCATGATCCAGGCGGCACCAATGGCGTAGTAAGTTCCGATGTACGAGACGACGGTGATCTTGGAAGTGAAGCGAATGTTGCTGAACAAGAACTTGCGGAACAGCGGGGTAAAGGGGCCTCTCCAGAGCCAAGTGCGGATGGGGTGGAAAAGGAGTTCATTGCAGCCGTAGGCATACTTCTCCCAACGGGCAAGTTCGTCGTACACAGTGAGAGACACACCTTCCTTGAAGCCCTCGCCAGCCCAGGCAGCTAACCGGATAATGTAGCCATTGCACTGGAGACGAAGCGACATGTCGAAGTCCTCAGACACGTGGGACTCGGACCAGAACTTCTCATATCCGTCCTCGTCAAAGTAGCCGACCTGCTGAATGGCGCTCCAGCGGAGAATAGCGTTGTGGCCGACGAAGGGAGCCACGTCGCCGTTGGAGACAGTGTAACGAATGGCGGAGTAGATGAGGTTGGTGAAGAAGGTGATGCCGTTCTCGAAGTAGGTGTGAACGACCTGCATGACACCGGAAGAGAATTGCATGATACCAACGTCGGGGGATTGCTCCATCTCGGAAACAGCATCCAACAGACAGTCGGCAGGGATACGGGTATCGGAATCAATGATCAGGATGTAGTCGCCAACACGAATGTTACCGTCAGCCCACGCGCGGCCGTCGGCCTCGAGAACCTCCTTCAAGGCATGCTCGTACGCCTGGGCCTCGTCGTGCTGGGTCCACTCGGAAGGACGGTTGATCTGCTGCAGCTTTTCTTCGACCTTGTTGGAAATCATGAGGGCGTAGTTCATGTTGGAGGCCTTCTTGAACTTGCCACGACGCAGGAAACCGTCCTCTCCGTGCTTGGGGCGACCGACCCAGCCAATGCTGTGGTCGGCATAGAACTCGATACGGGCGCGGCGGTCCTCCTCGGAGATCAGCTGGATACCGTCGTCGTTGATGAACATGTTGGCCGAGCCACCCTGGAGCTCGTAGGTGGACATGGCCTGCTTGATGGACTTGACCGTGGGAGCAATGACACCGCCCAGACCCTCCTTGTACACGGGGCACTGGACGGTGATGTGAGGCAGGATCGAGCTCTGCAGTCTCGGGGGAGGTCGGGCAGAGTAAAACTTGGAGTTGATGGTCAACTGACGGATAGGACCGAAGATCTGAGCCAAGCAACCGACAATGACCTGGGCGAAAAAGAGGGTGAAGAAGATCTGGATCGGAAACAGCGCAACGAGAGCAAGACGGAGATAATCACCGTCGACGGACACCTCGATGGCAAGTTGTCTCCAGGCAGCACCGAGAGACACGGTGACGATGATGAGAGTGATGGAAACCAGATAGGTGTTGAGAAGGTGCACGGGTCGCTTCTCGGGCTTGATCTCTCCGCTCTCCTCGTCGATCTCGTAGTCGGCAACGGCGGGGCCCTTCTTCTCATCGCCCTCCTCGTCCTCGGCGCCGGCCTTCCACACGAGCTCCATGAGCTCCGACTCGATAGCCTTGGCTCTCTGGACGAGATGGAGGGCGTCGTCGTCCCAGACAATGAGAAGTCCCTCGGAAGCGACGAAGGCCGCGAACTGGTGCTTCCTAGCCCGGGGAAGATCCTCGATGGTGGGCAAAATCTGGACGCGCAGGCCGTTCATCAGGGGCACGTCGACGGCGTCGGGTGTCCACTGGAGAAAGGTCTTGATGACGCGAGAGTTGACCGTCATGGCACACTGAACATTGAGAGCGGCGCAGGCCATGGCAAAGGGCGAGTTGCCCAATTGTGGCGGGCACGCCATGTACTGGCCCCTAGCCTTGCGCAGCAGCACACCTTCGATCTCACCGGAGCCGTCGCTCACCCACAGGTGAGAACATTGCTGCTGGTAGAGGTAGTTGACCATGACCTCGTGCTTGATGTCGTCGAGGAACATGGAGCTCCCATTGGAGCGGGCCGAGCGGCCAGAGATGGACTGAGGGCGAGAGTTGTAGCGGGGAGTAGGCGGTTGAAGCTCCATGTCGTTGGAGGAGCCGGCCTGCTGAGGGGAGCCCTTCTCGGACATGGCGGGGGGTGCCTGGTTCGCGCGGCTCGACTCGGGAGGACTGGCCCCGCGGGGTGCCTCAGGCTTATCCGCCTTGAAGTAGTTGCCGATGCCCATCTTGTCGAGGACGTCAAGTCAAGTGAAGTTGGGTGAAAAGGGTCGTTCGGGTTGCGATAGCGAGTGTACAGGCGTCCAAGTGGAGCCAGAGCAACAGGAGTACCTAGCGATTGTGTGGAGGGGTTCAGACTACCATCGACGCGGGCAGCAAACAGCGAGTGCGGTTGTCGTGTCGGGTCGAGGAATGTGGACGTCAAGGCAAGCGACAAGCCGATGAGGAAGCACAGAAGAGTGCAAACCTCTGGATATGTCTGCTGGGGACGCCTTGGGTGTTAGTCTGGCGGTCGATCTCGAGGGATGGAAGAAGGAAGACAACCAAGACGATGGACGACGGCGAGGGCGAGGGCGAGGGCGAGGGAGAGGGAGAGGTGAAAAGGGTTATTGGGAAGACAAAGGCGCAGGAGGAAGAGCGGCAAGAAACAAGACGAGGATCCAATCGGGCAAGGCGTCGATGAGCCTCGCCAACACCAACACGACCAGGGGAGCGAGACCGTTCCCTCAGAGCAGAGGGGCCGGCGGGTAATAGTGGTGGGTAGTGGGTGAGTGGGGAGTTGATTAGGGAATCCTCTTCCCAGTCCAGTTGGGGGTGGGAGGGGGGTGGCCCAGACAGTGAGAGCCTGGAACCAGGATTTGAGGCGGACACACACACTACTCAGGTGTGCGTGGTGGTGGTGTTGGTGGTGAGAGGATGAGAAGCGGGAAAATAGGTACGGGACGGTACGGTACGTGAAGGTGGGATGGAGGACGGAATGGATACGGGCAGTTCGTTGTCGTCTGTCGATATTCGACCGGAACGTGTAAGAGAAGGACGGAAGGGACGGGTACGGTACCTTATCTCACTCTTTTTCACAGCGAGGCCAGACGAGTCGAGAGGGGCCGGGATGAAGCAATAAGCAGCTGGAGACTCACGGCGAGAAGCGAGGGTGTGTTTGCCGGGGCGCTGCCCTGGTTCTGCGGGTGAGGTGACAGGCGGAGGACGGACGATCCTCGCGATGCTTGCCACGATGGACCTGGAGCTGAAGTTGGGAACTGGAACCTGGACTGGAACCGGAACTTGAACGAGGGGCGTGGGCGTGGAGTGAACTCCGCGCGGGCAAGGTACAGAAAGCTGGAGCAGACCAGACGGCAAGACAGACAAGCGGAAGGGGACGAGGGGGGTCGGATCTTGGAAGGGGGCGAGAGGAAAAGAAAGACGCTGTCTGGTCTGATCTGGCGAAGCAGCAATAATGTGAGTCCTCCACAACTCCTAACGTATCGTGGGTGGAAATGAGAAGAGTGCGCCAGAGCTGTGTTTAATGGGATACGCTGCAGCGCCGACGGGGGGAGGGATACTTGATACATCCCATCACACGCCTACTGTGGAAATTGGCAGCTTAGCTCCAAGAGGTCTAGCTCGTCGAGACGGGGAGGAAAAAAAAACACCAACAAGAAAAATAAGATCAAAAAATAAACGCAGATGCGCCGAAGGCCATGATGCCCGGATACGGCAAGTAGAAAACCAGGACCAGGGGTGGGGGGAAGGGGGCCCGGGGGGGCGTGGCTTCCCAAGCAACATCGTGGCTGCCAAGCGAACAAGGGGGTCTCAGGGCGAGTGCCTAATGGGAAGGTGCAAAAAGGCAATGAGCAGGGGTTCTTGCCGTCCGTCGTGGGAGCTTCAAGGGAAGGAGCCGGGATCAGGGGTAGGCCTGCAGACAAGTGTGGGAAAGGCTGGCCCGGCGCCGAGAGGGAGTGGAGCCGTGGAAAAGAGTGTGAGGAGACGGCCTTCTGGGCTCCGCTTACCTGCCTTAGCGGCGACTGTGCCTGAGCTGCGGTCTCTAGCAGGCCCGTGCACTTGTATCTGCTCAGCATGGAAGGCAGGAAGCCAGGAAGACAGAAAGAGGCTCGGATGCGCTAGGCGGCCCCGGGGGGGAAGTCGCTCTTGCCCGTGGCTTGCGTTGACAATGGGTAAAAGACGGTGCGATGAGCGGTTACCGGGGTGGCGCTCTGTCTCTTCTACCCGTGTATCCGGTCCTATGCCCGCTTAACTGGAAAGCTGCCCCGGTGCACCAATTCCTTTCACGTCGCTGGCTACCCGCCAAGCGTCCGTCTCCTCTAGACCCATCGTCGACGTCTTCGACACGTCGTCGTCAGGCAAGAGAAGCGCTCGAGAGAGAGATACCAAGAGCAAGAGCCGCACCCTACCGGCCCGCTCTGTCGGTGCTTTGGAGGGATCGACATCATCCAACTGTCAAAACCCGAAGACCGATCCGCCCACCGACCGCTCCGTGCTGCACTTGGAGATGCACCTGACGAATCTTTAGGAGAGCCAAGCAAGAGATCCATGACGCTCACAGAGGACCCGAGAATCAACCTTTCACAAAGCGCCGAAGCGTCCAACGCTCTGCTTCCGCTGCCATGGCTACCGGTACGGAGGACCCCGGGTTGATTACCTACCTATGCCACCCATGCAGGCGAAACATCTCCAGCTCAACCATGTTGTTCTCTTTGTTGGGAATCGGCTGCTTCTTGATAGATACTGCCGTTCCTGCCGCCCCGTTGATGGCGTTTGGACTGCACGCAATCACCGCACATATTATCTCGGCCCGAGTCAGCATAGCTATCTCTCGTCTGCCCAACCTGGTTACCAGCAAGCTTGACTCGGAGCTGAGCTGAACATGCTACGCGTATCTGTAAGGCCAGGTACTCCCGCGGCTCTCGCTACTACTGGCTTGGCGCCCTGTTGACTCCCGAAAGACGAGCGCCATGCTGTTGCACGATGGCTTCAGCTCTCCCGAGGCCGCCCGTTTGTTGACAGTTTTGGCTGACCGAGGACCCATCCGCCCACGCGTGTCGCTAGGCTACTCCAGAGTTGCGACATCTTGATGGAGAAGCTGCGCTCCCGAAAGAGAAGTATCTCATTGGCCAAAGCTGCTAGATGTCCAAAAAGATCCGTTATCACGTCCGGTCTTATGCAGGTCTTGTCACCGCCGGCTCGCTCGCCGTGTCAATATCAGATAAAGGTGCGCGGCAGAGACAAAGACTTGGAATCGCCGTTTGCGGAAATGGTTGCGCTTATCGACAAAGAACTCGGCCATCACCCGCAAGTCGGTGACAATGACGTTTCGTCCCGCGCCCTAAATAGGCGTCAGCAGATATCGAGAAAAACCGATTAAGGAGCAATCGGTGTGCAAAAGGTGAGCCGCCATCAACAGGGGCATGCCAATCCAACGTATCTATCCACACTAATGTGTACTCTCTAGGGATACGGGACAGGAGTACTTGACTCCTCACAGGACCTCCTCCAATAAGAAAGTACCGATTGCTCGACCTACCGCGGTACAAAATTAAAGCAGCGACGAGACCTCGTTGAGTGGCGCGAGCAGGGGTTCGTCCATGCTGGCTGCCATGCAGCATGCACGCACTATCAACGACGGATGCCCGGCTCACTAGCCACAAGCACCAAGGACAAGCCCCTCGAGTGTGTGTGTGTGGTGGAAAGGTGGGGAGGGAAAAAGAGATATTGAAATATTACCGGACGCTAACTGGAAAATACAACAGAGCTTCTGGAACGCCCAGACGCAATTGAAGCCCGCGGACCCGACTGACAAGGACGGCTTCAGCCATGACGACGCCGCTAAGGGACGATGAGACGGCGGCGCAAAACCCGACTCTTGGGACGATAAGACGATGAGAAGTCTCACCGGCCAAGATACTAGAGTTCTTTCACGGGTCTTTGTGCAGCGTCTTGCTCTGCAACGAAAGGACGACGGCAATGCAACGTCTGTCCGCCCCGTATTCTGCTTGGACCCGGTCGTGTTGATGCATGATGCATCTAAACGTTGGGATGCATGCAGGGTTGATTGCAGAGTTTGGGAAAATGAACCGTTCCATGTTTCCTTGGCCTGCTGCCAGCCTGTGGTTCGTATCGCTGGCAACATTGGGCTTGTCTTGGAGACGTCTGCTTCTGCGTCTGCCACCGGACCTACATGCAGGAAGCTGTGACCGCATGGAAATGACCTGATGATGGAGGCCTCGAGCCTCGAGGACTGGGCCCTTACCAGTGTGGCGGCCGAAGCCAAGATCGCCCAAGTATGGCAACGCCGGTCAAGGCACCTTGCCGTTTCCGGTCCGAGGAGATCGTGTGTTGACGAGGTCGCAAGTGGCGAGCAAACAGGTAGGAACCGGTCGACAGACATTGGCAGCCATCGTTTCACCGGGAACTCTGATTGAGGTGGTCAAACGGCATGAGAAACACGATAGCACCGCCTTCATTGGATCATGAAAGCTCACTACAGACGTCGGCAAATCCACCGGCAACGGAGAGAGAGGCCAGATTCAGACCCATTCCCCGTATGATCGCCAAAAAGTTCCGGCGGCTTCAACAAGTCTACTGGGGGGAGGGGCAGGCCATCCTCCCAGCTGTAGGGCCATAACCTAAGCAAGAATAATCGGAGAAAAAAAAAGCGTGTCCTCTGGAAGAGCGCGTGAAAGAAGAAACGATGGAATAAACCGCCCCTGTCAGGACTGGCTGGGTTTATTTTAGGTACGCGAAAGGCGCCAATTCTTCGTATTCCTCAGTGGAGTTGCAGTGCAACACCCACCAATCCGAGCTCGGCAATGCCACACACTCACACTCGCCCTGCCGCAACCACACGCATAGAGAGAATATCCAACCAACCAACCAACGGCTCTGTTACCGTTGAAATCTTGACGGCGAGGCACCGAAGCAAGATTCTGCTCTGTGGTGATGGTTGTGTGGGATGGGACGTGCCGCCTGGCTGACCACCCAACGGTTATGCTTCTAACGGAACTCCTAACGAACGAGATGCGACAATCAGCAACAACTAATACCCTCCTTCATGCCCGCCGCAGTGTACCTTGACAACATCAGCGGTTGTGGGGCAGGGATGATGTTCTTTGTCGCCAACTGGGCCCCCAGTCACATTGGCCATTTAAGCTTATCACTGACCATTGGATGCGCTGAATACGTTCGTGGTGGCTAACAACAAGATGCACCCCCCCCCTCTCACCTACTCTGACCTGAGCAGTACTTCCGTCGGTCTCGATTACATGCTTACACCCGTCTTGTTTTCGCAAGTCGGCAACCCAGATGAACCTCTGAATTCAAGGAGGGCGAGGAAAAACCAAGCTTTTTTGACCAGTGCCACATCCACTCCTGGCCCTGACTAGCCGCTGACTACACCACAACGCCTTCCAATCAGACAAGAACAGTGCCTTCAATTCAAGACATACCGTGGCTGAAGGCTCCAATTTCCACATTGATGGCAAGAAAGGAGGCAGCGGAGACTGGCATGGCTTGCGATTCAGGGGCACTCCACGCGGCGAAGCTATCCCAACTCGTTGTTTCTTCTGCAGGATTTGCGCGCGCGACGGCGGTATGGATGGCAGCCAAACACCCGATGGTTTGGTGCCGATGGGAACCTAACACAGCCAACCGTAAACCCACGAGATGGCGGGTCTGGCCAACGTGGGAGAGAGTTTTGGCCTCGTTGAGCGGCTCGCTCGTGGCGTCAGCTTTCATTTCGGCTTACCGTCACATTGGGTCTCACCTCTGATAAGCCAGGGGCGGGCGTGTGCGTGTTCCATCGTCTCGCAACTCCCGTCGCGTAATTGCTTGCCGCTCCAGCTTGCCGCCCATTAGACGGTATGTTCGTCAGCCTTACCACGCCTATCTCTTTTGCCTTGATTAGGTACGGGTAGACGGACGCAGCAAATCGGCCGGGACGGCCGAAAGACGAGTTTGACAAGCACCCGCCACGTCGACAGACAGGTTCTTGGTCCGTTGAAGCTGGTGCTCTTTTACAACGCACCTTTTTTACGACACATACTATGCACACGTGGGCGCAACCAAGAAATCGACCGAGGATTTCTTGCTGTTGCTGCATCTTCGGCATCGGGGTCTGATATCCCCTCTTCCGGTCAGCGGACCCACCTCACCGACAAGGGAAACAAAAGTCACCGGCGGATCACCCGGAGGCCCCAACCACCTCCACCTCCGTGGCTACCCATAGGCTATCTAGTGTAGCGGATCCCACGCGCTCCGGAGGAGTCCAGAGTGGCCGGACAGCACTTAAATCGGAATCCCATGTCGAATTTCTCCATGTGGGAAATTCCCACAGACAATTTTCCCCCATCAGCTCAGCTCATTTTCAAGCCGAGGTCAAGGCGCGTTTCTCCATCGCTTCTGTAAAACAACGCCGTTTGGCCAGGCACCAACCAGCCTGCCGCGAGGCGGCAATGTGCCGGACTGCTCGAGATATCGCACAAATTGCTGATGGAGGAGTGAGGAGAAACACATATAGTCTGTGGCCTCTGACGAGGGGTGCAAACGATGCAACACGACCAAACGGCGAGGCAGTGTCCATCCGTAAGCCCCAGGAAACCAAAAACCTGCTAGCCAGCATTATGGTGGTGGTTGGGCTATCCAGGTGTGTCAGACAGTTGGATGTCAGCGTGTGATTCCCCGATGTTGCCCTGCGGTTCGTACCGGGGAGAGGATCAGAGGACTCGAGTTCGTGTTGAGTCCGGCTAACAGAGTCTGTTTGTCCCGATCTTTGCCCGGGCTTGACGAGATGAGATGACTCGCCATGCAAACAGCCGGACACACGTGTTGACAAACGAGGCGCAACCAACAAAACACCAACCCAGGAACAAACTCGGTATGCTTCTAAGCGTATGACAGGAGATGAAAAGTGGACTCCTGTCATCGGCAGCCCCCTCTCGCTCGAGTCGACGGAGAACAAAAGATCCCTGATCCCCGGTCGTGCTGAGGTGCCCCTCCACTCACTTGCCAGCCAACCGGCGGCCACGGGCATGAGAAACACAAAAGACAAATTCGCATCCACTTTGCGAATGCTCCACGCAAAGAGTTCTTCCGGGGAAGGGGGATCTCGCTTCTAGTGTTGCTGTGGAGGAGAATCCACGAGCTACAAACACCTTGGAGCGAGGGCGAAATGCAGCGCACGAGGCTATTCTTCTTCGGCGTGTCGTGGTTGTGGAACATCACAGCCATGATCGACAGACGTGTTGTTCCTGGTTAGAAACCAACGGATGTGAAAACACTAGCAGAAGCAAGCGGATGCAGTCCGAGATTCACCATCGGCGTTCCTTGGGACCCACGCCATCATCAGCCTCCGGCGGACTCAGTTTCCTCTCCTTGTGAACCACCGTAGAACTGAGAAACTCTCACGCCCTTGGATGAGGTTACCAAGAAGGAAACTATTTTGACCCAGAAGGGATGGATACTGTGTTACAAAAGACATTGGTTTTGGCTCCCATCCCATCGGCTGAGACCGTTTGACCTGTCCCTCCACGCCACAGTCTTCAGAGTCACTCGATGAAGTACCGCGAGACAAGAATCTCACTTTGTTTTGGGATCGCGATGATGACGACTTGTCTGCCCTGGAATTCAGGCTTACACCCCTCGCAAAAGACATTGACAATATGTCTGTAACGCCCGAGGTCTTTCCTGCCTCGCGCGCGCAATCTCACACTCTGTCCGATGGGCGAGAGACACGGCGTGATGCAGCAAGCGACCCTGGCTGTATCTCTGTGCGTCTGGGCCCTCTCTTTCGGTACCGTCGTACAGACAGCCTACACAAGAGACCCTGTGAGTGGCGAATTAATACTTGTCAATCGAACAACAAGGTTATTGTCGTGGTGGTGGTCGTAGTGCATCTCGGCAGCTTTCTCTCTCTGGTGATCCTGACACATTGCGGCGCCTCTGATTCGGCCAACGGTGCGGCCGATGATGGCCGGCCGGATCAACAGGGCCAGCGTTCCGGGGGGGCCTTTGGCAAAGTTGCGCGCTGCTTGGTGCTTGGGCATGTCGTGTAAGCTGTTGCTGTCGCTGCTTGCTGGCCCCCGCCGCAGGGCTGCAGGGCGGCCAGTTCGTGTCTCTGCATAGCACTCCGTATCGAGTCCGAGTCTCGACCATGTTGTGCCTGCATGGAGGGGAACAAGGAACAGCTAAGATAGCCAACTCGCCGTATGGCCTATACCTAGTATCCTTAGCGGGCGAGGCGTAACGATTCGCCGTCTGGCGGTAGGTGTGCGTCCCAGTGGTAGGTATTGGATGACTGCATCGGCCATTTAACTGCTCCGAGTCTCGACACGCAGGGATGTCGGGACTGCAGGTTTTCTCTAGGGTTGGTTTCCTTGCCTTTACCGCACGGCACAAGGCTGGCTTGATCCAGGGCCAGTCAGCTTGCCAAACCACTCGATTTAGTAACTTTCAGGTTAGGGGGTCACGTCACAGGAGATTCTGGTCCGTAAAGTTCTTTTACTTAAAAACCATCATGGTAGTGATTTGTTGCGTTTCCGACCTCCAAGTCGAAGCATGACGACGCAATTAATATAAACCCAAGACATTGTCGTCAATATGCAGCGGCATCGTGCCACCAGGGAAAAAATAACATCCTGATATGGTATTCCAAAATTCACCGCCGATCCCGTTGTCAAACCGCACCTTCACGCCCCGTTCGTCTATTCCAAAAATAGCGTGTCACTGTCTATATGTTTGATTGTTGTCAACTGCCGAGAAAAAGAAAATTGCTCAACAGGCAAGGCGTCTACAGCTCCTCGTTGCCGTTGCACTGCTGCCACATGGAGACCTTGCTGATGGTCATCTCGGGCTGGGTCCAAGTCGGGAGCCACTGGTCGCGGGCGTTCCAGAAGTCCTTCTTGGCGTTGGGGCCATTGCCAACCCAAGGCTTGCCGGACTGGCCGTCCTCGAACCATCCATTCGTGCCGCCGACGGCAACGTTGAGGATCAAGTAGAACTTCTGGTCGAAGGGGGTGTTGGAGCGACCAGTCTGACTCCAGACATCCGTCAGGCGAGTGCCGTTGGAATTGGCCTGGGGGAAGTCGCCGCGCATCCACATGGGTTCGTCGAAGTTGGTGTAGAGAACCTGGAGCAGGCGGCTGTTTACATAGGTGAAGATGTACTTCTGCGACCACTCGAGGCCGAAGGTGTTGAAGCCGTCGCTGTAGGTGGTGTGCAGGGCCTGGCGCTTGTTGTTAGTCCGCCACCAAGCGTCATTCGCTTGGTCGGGACCCCAGTGCAGGGCCGAAGACATGATGTTGTTGCCGCCCTGCGCGTAGGTCCAGTTGTTGCCACGGGACTCCATGATGTCGATCTCGCCAGAGGCGGGCCAGGGACCGTACGTGTCCTCGACAGGCATCATCCAAATAGCGGGCCAGAGCCAGTCGCCCTTGGGCAGCTTGGCGACGACCTCGACGCGGCCATACTTGATGGTAGCACCCTTCTTAGTGTTGAGGCGGGCAGACTTGGTGGGGGGAACAATGGTGGAGTTGCCAGAGGTGGTGTTTGTGGCGGCCACGCAGTCGGAGAACTTGTCAGAGGTACAGGTGCCGTCCTTGAGCAGGTCGATGACGGTGTCCTTCTCGATCAAGGAGGAATCCGTGAGGGTAGTGTGAATGACGAGGTTGCCGTCCTTGACGTAGGAGTTCTCGTCATCAGCGGTTGCCCACTGGAACTCGCCATTTCTGTGGTAGTGGTTAGCGTCGTCATAATTAAGACGGACATGCGAGGAGGTGAGGGGACGTACCCGAAGCCGCCAACGTTGACTTCCTTGGTCCAAACGTTGCTGTCGAGATTGCCAGACGAGAAGTCCTCAATGAGGACCTCGCAGTAGTTGTTCTTTACGACACTGCGAATACCGTCCCAGATGAGGAAGCCCGAGATACCCAGGCCAATGAAGATGCCGACGATTGGGATGATGGTGACCCATTTCTCCTTGGGGTCGGCCTTGTCCAACCAAGGCTTCTCAATGTCCTCCTTGCGAATGCGTCTCGAGTGAAAGTAGCGCTGAGAGCGCTCGTCGAAGCGGGTGCCAATGGCACTGGATGAGCCGAAGCTCGAAGCGGGACGGGAGACGGCGGGCGTGCCGAAAGGGTTTGTGTTCATTCCCTGACGCTGAGAAGCTTGCGACTCGGCGCCATCGCCAAAGGGATTACGGCTGTTCTCCGTGTTGGGAGTGCCAGGACGGTAAGGAGTGGTAGCAGCAGTGGTGGCCGTCGAGGGCATGCCGGCGACCGGGCGGCCATAGTACTGCTGGTTGTACTGGTCCTGATCCATTGCGAAGGTGTCTTCTATGGCGGGGCGACGTGAGATGTTCTGGGGAGCAGATATCCTGCCGCAGACTCGGGAGCTGCGAGGCTCTCGAGGTGATCAAGCACCGAGGCTGGCGGAGAGAGGGAAGCGGGCGGGATGTAGCGAATGTGGTGGTTTGTCTTCGGAAAGCAAAGAACGGCTTTCACGCGCCTCTAATGTTGTCGCAACGTCTGATGGTATCTTCAACCGGACGGGATTCCCTCGATCAGACTGGAAGTGAGAGCGACAGGAGGAGGATAAGTACAGCAGCGAGGGACAAGGGCCAAAAGAAGGGAAAAAGATCCGAGGCTTGCTGGGTGTGAAAGAGAGGCGAGGCCGAGCAAGGTATGGTAAAATGCAACTGGAGGGAAGCGGGTAGATCAGCGAAGCTCACACTGTTGGTGCTGGTGCTTGTGCTGGTGCTGGAGCCGGTGCTTCTGGGGGCGAAAGGAGACGAGAAGGAGGGGGGGAGGCTAAGATCAGGAAGGTCAAGTGCGGAACGGGTACTGGACGGGTCGTGGTCCGGTACAGGACAGTTCTACCAAGCCAAGCCCAGTACCGTAGGTACCGCGCAGTTCCAGTGTTGGCGCCAACGAGACACACATTGCTGCAACCGGACCTAATATTGATGGATGGACGGGAACCTGCCGCAGCTGCATTGCTAGGTAGGTTGTGGCTTATCGCCCTCACACGGTGTGCTGGACTGCCCCTTAACAGCGCATTGCAAGCGTGCTCCTGCGTAATTTCCCGCCAGAAGTGCCGTCTTAGCGCTGCTGGCAGCACGAGGTGGCGCCGGCCTACAGCGCTCGACAGCTGGGAAGTGGCCCGACAAGTGCCAAGTGCGCACTGTGCTCCTGCCTACCTACCTATGTATCTCACCATCGCCCTTGCCGTTTCCCGTGGAAGTTGTTTCCTACCTCTCTGAAAGATAATTCAGGCAGGCACAGACACAGGCACAGGGAAGGCACACTGGACTGGATAACGCCTTCCAACGTTGGGTTTGGGTCCGGCGTTTACTAGCCCTTAGGTAGCCCTTAGCCCCTACCTAGGTACCTAGGTATTGTTGGTAGCCTCCCTCCCCCCTCCCGACGGTCTCCTCCTTACACAAACCATCGCCATCGTCAGCTTCACACCTACGCAGCAAGAGTCATGCTCCGCCAACTCCCCTTTATCTCGACAGTATTGCTCCAAACCTGAAGCAGAAGCGTCTAGTGCGGTCTAGCCGCGTCGTTTGTCCAATATTACCACCCAGCTACGACACGCCGATACCTGAGCACGCCGTCGTCTCGGTCCTCCCCGTTCAACTATTGGCACCTTGCAGCAGCTGGTTCTGCCATCACCCTCAGCACTGGTGGTAGTGTATGGAGCTCTGCCTCTCTCCCTCCGACGGTATGTCTTCTTGCCCCCCCCCTGGTCAGCCCGACAATCATGTCCCGCTCCGCTTCCCGTGGTCGCCTCGCTGACGGGATCCAACTCTAGGCCACGCTTCCTCCCTCCGGCCAGATCGTGACGGTCGGAGACATTGACCACGTCGTGTAGCGAAACGAAACACCATTGGCTGCCCGAGAGTCAGAAAAGCAGCAAGAGCTTTGCTAAACCGCTTTGCCAGCGCGCCAGGCTTGAGACCGCTGCCTCCGTGGCGTGCATGCATCAATCAACGATGCCCTTGTACCTGCATGAGACCCCTGTACGACACCATGCTCTATATTAGCATGCACTTCTCATGCCCTGGTCCCCTGGCTTCTTGGCCGGCCGAAAGATGCGATAAGAGATGTTTCCTCTTTAGGACTAAACCCCAATAGCGCTGTCCAACTTCCCGCCGGTCTGCCACGAACCGTCTTGGCCGTTTCTTGCTGCAATTTCCACCATCACGTCAAGGACGCCGTGATAGCGTCAAAGCTCAGCTCCGCGCCTGTTTTCTTGGCCCGCGGCATCCAGAAAAAGAGTCTTGTCGTGGCTGTCCAGTCAGACGCGATACGAGAAAGAGGGCAACAATGCCCGGCCGAGGCATGGATCCCGAGGCCAAAGCGGACGTCCAAGTAGCCGCCAACCGTTCGTTCGTCAACTTCAGGCGAGACGAGGGAACCAGTCAAAAAGTCTTTGTCGCTCAGTGTCAGCAAAGGCAGAACATCGGATGAATTATCGGCATCAGGCTTCTGTCTGGCCCTTGGCCTCCACGCCAGCAACGTTGGCATCCAGAATCAGATCAATCTGGGTCTTCTAGCAGTCATCGAACTCGAAGCCGAGTAGTTGACTTCGGCTTTGCAGCCGCGAACCCGACAGCCCGTCACCTTTGATAAACATCGGCCGTGCTTCACCAACTGCTCGGACGACACGCACCAAAGCTTGACTCGGGCCCAAGGATCGACAACAATGCCTGTCCGTCCTGGATATGTTTCCAAACGACGTGGCGAACGGCAGACCGAGTTGTGGCCGATCGCCATGGACAGCGCCTCTCCCGGTCTTGCCGTAGGATGATCCGTAAGTGTGAGATATCAGTTCTGGACTTCGACCTTTTGGGTCTGCTGCAACGCCAAACGACCAGCACGGAACCCCTCGTCGGAAGATCGGCGCCTTCGGGACAGTTCCAGCAAGGCGGTAGAGGCGTTCCTTTGTCCTCCAAACCTGACTGGCGCCCTCGCCGAGTGAGATACCTATCTTACAGTCATCAGGCTACCGCTATCTTTGTTTCAATCCCTTCTGTGAATGAAAAGAGTCGAAAACGGTTGGTTCTCTGATTCGGTTGCATCTTGAATGGCGTTGGACACACCGGCCGTGTGCCCGCCGCCGCATGCCATCGCATGTGTGCAGTGCAGCAAGCCAATCTGCGTGTAAGTGCAGATGTGGATGGTACAGCTGGCAGCTTGTGCAGTGCAGTGGTTGGGATGACAGGGTCCTCTCCCACCGCATGTCAGAGACTCCATAACTGGCTGGACGTTTGGCAACGCTGCATGCTGCATGCACGCGCTAGCTTTACGACAAGAACTGTTCTTAAGCTGTAGCTGGCTCGCTGCATCAGGGCCGGGCATGAACGAGGCCAGACCAAACCAGCAGCCCTCCGTGTGCCAATTTGGACAGCCATTGCCGCCGACAATGTTAGCAATTATCTTGGCTGGACCACGTCGCCAGTCTTGGCCGCAGTATCGAGAAGTTCTTTTCTCTCCGTCTTGCAGATTCAACCATGACTAGACTCGTCCCGTCAACTTGGTTCGGCGCAGCAATGAGTGCAGAGCGTCTGTTGCAGCACATGAGCTGTGCACTTCTTCTGCCGGTAGCACGACACGCTGCAACAAACGCTCGTGGTATTGTAGGGCAGCAGCGGCAGCGGCAGCATGGCAATGGGCATGTCTACTACTACCGAACCGTCGAGGCAAGAACGGGACGAGGAGCGGGGATGCCAAATGCCGTCCTCCCGTTGCAACGCCGTAACTCCAGGATCTTGTCCTCCCCAACGTTGCCGGTTGCTCTCCACAAGTCTCTACCAAGAGTTGAATGGTTCTCGACGACCGGCTTCGACCATACTTGGCTGGATAGTGCGGTCGGAACTGGCCCAGCCAGTCGTCGTGTCGCCTCGAATAACCCCGCTTGCTAATGACCCCTCCTTGTCGTTCATGCCGCCACATCGTGTTCGGGACTGGAGCCGTTTCTCCTGGCCAGTCACCGATGCAGCTGACTTCATTGGTTATTTTTAAATAACCCCAACCCTCCCGACGCCTCTCCCATTGCCCACCACGTCAATCTGCGCTGGTCTGGCCGGATCGAGGGCGTGGGGGCATGTCGTCCAATCGAGTCCATTGTGCAGCTCACGCTGTATGTTTCAGTTGAGGCTCCGAGGCAACGCGTAGATACGAGGAAGAAGACTGCGATACGTGAGAGCGGTCTGAATGGAGGCTTCGTTATCTGCGTCGTATTGTCGTCGCTCGCTGGCTGTACGGCGGACGGGTTGCCATGCACCTCAGCCAAGGCAACAACAGCCCGATGGAGAAGCAAATATGCTACTGTATCAACGGAAATTTTCTTGCACGCAGGGTAGTCTGCATTTGCGGTGCTACTCTGTGTATCTTGCTCCCGGCAAAGCACAGGGGGGAAGCACGAACAACTCAACTGGCTGGGCGTGCATTCGCCACGCAGACCAAATCCGGTTTTTTCATCCTGTGCCGTGCCACCGACCGATGTCTCCAGGATTCAGTTTTCGCTGACACGCCGGGCCTGGTGAAAAGGCCCTTCGGGAGGGGCGAGGGTGGGTGGTATGCAGCTCTGAGGCGCGGGAAGTTAAGCGACGGTTGCCCGGCGTCTGAGCGAGAGGCCTGCCCGGCGATGGCACAGGGGTTTGGCTCCCGACGGGTTGGGATGCGGCGAACTTGGCGGCCGGGTGGGAAGAATTTCCACTGAGGTTTTGCGACGCGTTGACATGGGTTGGTGTCTGAGGGCGACTTCGTGCGTTTGAGCCCGAGATTTGCTGCAATGAATGGTGTTTGGTGGACGCTGTGAGGGAGTTGTCGGTGTCACATCAATGATGCTTGGACATGAGTCACGGAGGTCTGAGTTAGTTGGTGGTTTTGTCGTGAGAGGAACAGCTTCAGGGAATATCAAGTCCTTGTGAGTATATCGGTATTCAATTTATCAAGTCAAGTTTCTGGAGCGATGATGGCTATTTGAGACGTCCCTTCCAGCAGTTTGAGTTGATACTATATGTTCTCTTAACTTATGGGCTCGGAGACTGGGTTGGTGTTCTTGTGTATCGAGATATATAAAGTTCTCTAATAATATCTCAATTTATCACGACTCTCCAAATTCAATAATCACATAAAATAAGTACTGCAGATATCAGAAGTGAGACTGGGATTACTTCGGGACGTCACAGAAAGAGAGCACAGCGTGGGTTGAAAACGGTCGTCTAATATAATTCATCATCCATCTATCTCGTCCATGGTAATCTCTCTTCGTTCAAAAACCTGACGCCTTTCCTTGTTCCGCGAATTCCTGCCCATTTCATCATGTGTGTGCCTGTCTTTGTGAGATCCAATGCTGCCGATCCCCATGTGCCATCGCACCTTAGATCCTCGGTTCAAGCCAGATCCTTGTGATCAAAGAAATGACACCTCGAGCTCAAGGGCACTGCCGAGCTCTCGGCCAGACAACGCCCAGGAACCGCCATCGGATCCATCGCAATGTCAGAGCTCCCTCCATGTCCATTATCGGGCTATGGTCCGGACCATCCGCCGGGGCCGGAACCGAGCCCAAGAGGAAGGAATCGTAAGGCCAGGCAGTGGAGGCCTTGCTCAAATCAGCGCAGCGATACCCACCACAAGACCGGCCGCTACGCCTGCAGCTGCTCCCGTCCGCCGGGGCAAGGCTCCGTCCTGGCTCGTAGTCGTCCTGAGCCCCGTGGATGCGGTCGTCCTCGTAGCAGCCCCGGTCTCCGCGGTGGTGGCCGCGGTTGTCACGGGGCAGTCGGTGGTGCACGGGATAGCGGTGGTGAAGGGTAGTCCGGAGGCGGAGCTCTCGGGAAACGCGGGTGGCTGGCTGGCCGCGCTGGGATCCGGCTCGGAGGACGGCGCGTCCGGGTTCAGGACGTTGTCGATGATGTGCATGATACCGTTCGCGAGGAGGATGTCCGGCTGCACGATCTGGGCCGTGTTGAGATAGAGGTTGTTCCCGGAGCGGGCGAGGCGCAGGCTCTGGGCCGCGAGGGTGGTGAGGTTGGTGCCGTTCTTGAGGTCCGTGGAGGCCAGGACCCGGCCGGGGACGACGTGGTACTCGAGGAACCTCCTCACCGCGGCGTCGTTCATGTCGGCGAGCGATCCTGCGACGCGCTGGAAGGCCTCGTTCCGCGGGGCGAAGATGGTGACGTTCTTCCGCGACGACAGGGACGACAAGAGCCTGGAGGCGTACAGGGCGCCGAGGAAGGCTGGCAGCCGGAACGCCTCGGTGGTGTTCTCCAGCCTCGAGGGCGGGATCATGAGGTTGTCGACGACCTGGATCAGGCCGCCGGCGAACTTGATGTCTCCCTCGACCTGCGTCGTGCGGATGCCCTCGCCCGAGGTGAAGACGATGACGTCGCCGGGCTGCTTGTTGACGAGGACGTTCTGGCCGCCGGTGACGTTGGTCCAGGCGGCGTCCTGGAGCAGGGAGGAGCGCAGGGCCGTCGGGCCAGACTGGAGCGCACCGGTCGAGACGGTGCCCTGGAGGATGTGATACTCCAGGATGGGCACGGCGATGGCAGGGTCGGAGTCGTTCCATATGCCATTGAGCTGTGTGCCTGGGATGTTCTCGAACGCGGCGTTTGAGGGTGCCACGATCTATGTCGTGTTAGAGTGCATCAGGATGCGGGGGATAAAAGATGGGTGAAGACTGGTAGAAGATGGGTCTTGGGAGCGTGAAAGAAGACGGGACAAAACTGACCGTTACACCCTCGTAGCTGGGAAGCTTAAACAGAACCTCGGGATATTTCTGTTTGGTATTAATGGCAGGACCCCATGAGCAGTGCTCCATACTAATAGACTCACTTTGATCAAGTTGTAGTATGTGGAAAGGTTTTTGTTAGACTGAAGAACACTTCCGAGATCATTCTCTTGGGCAGCGACTTGGCCCATTGACAGGACCCCCGTCGCAAGGCCGAGCAAGCCTGTCGGACTGAGGAAAGAGATCATCATCGGATCGATGCTGCCTTCCGACCAAAAGGAACCGGCGACCGTTGACAGCTCTTTGCATTTAGAGGAAGGTGTCAAGAGGTGATCAACACAGCATGCGAGAGAAGGAACGGTCCCTTAAAGAGTTGACCAACGGTCAGCTGCCCGGCGCCAACGCACCCTGCAGCAAGGGTAGGTACCCACGGTAAGTAATAGCAGCAGCTGCGTCCCTGGTGAGGATCTCCTGCGTCAAGCTGGAGTAAGGTGACACCGCGAAAAGTTGCGCGAGCAGCTCCCTCTGTATCGAAATAGATGAACCCAGGGCGGCGGAGAGATTGCTGTCTTTCCAGCCGTACGATCATGACACATGTGCCAGTCTAACTAAGGCTGAACCGCCCCTCAGCTGTCGACTATGCACCATGGCCTTGAGCCTGCAGCCTACAGCACCTTTTGTGCTTCAGGATAGCCTATCTACGTTGTATATCTGCCCAATGCTGAGCCTACATACGCTGTAGAGAAACTGGCCTTTCGCTGGGATGTTCGGAAATCAGTCTCTCTAAAGGAAGGTATATCAATGACCCCACCTAGGAGAAGTCGCGAAGGTGATTAAGATCTGCGGTTGTTGCTGGCAACACCGCCTTAGAGATCTCCCTTGCCAACCGCCAAGAGCAACCCGCAGTCCTCAGGGTTGGGTGGCTATCGGTCGAGATAGCGGGCGGAAGCCGGCAACGGGGACGTAACATGGGGGCCGAATCAACCCCCCCAAGCTAAGGGGGCAGGCGGGAGAGACACCCCATTTTGTGCCATGTTGCCATGCATGGGAAAGTGACGAGACATGAAGAAGAAAGCATCACAAATTGGGCAGGAAACGAACCTCACCCTCCCTTCCATCAAGGTTCGAGACACGACGCAGTTGCAATTGGCCGCGTGATTTCCAGACCACCATTCCCCTCCGCAGGTGTCTCGGCAGTAGACCGTGAGGCGTCGAACAATGACCAAGTATCTCATTCTTGGTTCATTCTTCGTCTGTCCCCCGTAACGCCCCGCTTTCCCAACACGAGGTGCGCTGCAGCGGCCGTGGAATGCGCTGTCGGCCAACGGTTGTCGGGGAGCGGCCGCTGCAGAAGTGCTTTAGCTGAAGGATGGGATCGTCGGCCGCCCTGAACACAAGCTGCAAGCTGCACCGAGGGCCCCGTAACACAGCAAACACACGGCCCAGAAAATGCCCACAACCAACCCCCTGCCCAGCCTTACAGGGAACACGTCCTGTGGGAAGCAGGGCCGGCCACTGCGCTGCTGTAACCCCTGGCTTCTCGGAACAGATGGGAGCGAGACGACGTTGTGACTATCACTCACCTCAGATGATGTTACGAATATTGTCTTTACTGTAGGTAATTTCAGAGACTTGAAACTAGAGAGAACCTTTTCCCAATGGCCGTTAATCGATCTATACCGATGGACGGGTAGATTGGTTCGTAACTTAGGCTGCTTATAAGCCACATTCTTCTTCACACCTGAGAGGGTTTTGAGTGGACACCGACGCAGCTGGAGAAGACATGCGCAAATAGCACGAACGAGAACGCGGTATGATGAATCCGGCTTGCCAATCTAGCACCGCCACTGAAATTAAGCTCATCCGAGCGTCCTCCGACTGTCGTGACCCACCCGCCTCCGAAGTTCCGACTCAGCCCCCGTGTTTACATGACCACTTCCGGTCTTTGCGGAGGTGGCCCGTTCACCCGGGTCCGGCCGCGGACGCAAGCCGCACCGAGGTTGCTCGATCCGGGCTCAGATGCTTGAAATGCTGCAGTTTTTGGTGCTACGTTGATGCTCATTAGCCAATGTTACATCACGAACTTGTACCTGAAGGGGTCCGAATTATGGCATTCTCAAGAAGCCACGACGTCATCGAGATAGGAAGATGCGCTTCTACAGGTGCATACGAAGTCATTGCAAATTTCAAGACTCCTCTTCACTGGATCGGTCCGGCAAGCCGGACGGTCTCTCGGAGACGGGCTTGGCTTATCGTTCCAACTTCCGACAAGGCCGTCTGCCACGGCTTGAGACGAGCAAACCCCGACGGCATGATACTAGTGTTGGAGGTCTAGAGTTGCATTTTCGGCAGGCTCGTTATATTATTAGAACCTGAGTTCTTCAATGACTGACCGCCGTGCACGATGGCAGCAGCCCTCTTGCTGTCGATTTCGACAGCCCAACATCCCGTATGACTCTTGAGGTGCCAAAAAAAAGTCGCCATCGTCCGCGCATCTTGATTTCAAATCAGCCCAAGCAGCAGTCGGTCCCTGGTATCTCCTACCGGCGTTTGATGATTACATGTAAAAGAGGCGACTGATGGAGATGGAGGATTCTATATGATGTGCATCGTCGGCATTTACCAACGCAGTCTCACCATCGGGAATAGGACAATTCCATCGGCGTAAGCAGTCGATGATATCTCGTATTATCGATCTCAACACCCGTGACCTGCTTGCAGGCCGTCTTTGACGCATGGTAAGATCGCAGTCGCCACGGCGCAGGCAGAAAGTCTACCGCGAGGCGCTGATGACGAGACCGGGCACTCTCAATCCCCCGTAGTCGGTCTTGGGTCCGCCCATGACCCGACTCTGCACCGCTACGCGCGGTCCCCAAAAGAAGCCGATGACGTCCCGTCCCCGGCGGGTTCGGTCGGGAATGATTTTGGGGCGACGTCCACCCCTCACCCCCGGCGCGCGTGTCGGGGAAAACCACCCCCAAAGCTGACTGCAGGTGGCGGTTTGTTAGTGCTCAACGACAGAGAGCAGTGAAGCGAGGTGGTAAGCAAAAGCAGGCTCATATGCGTTCCCTGTTGCGTGTAATTACACGGCCAGGACTCTCATTCGAAGGGGCCGGTACGCGTGCGCATCACGTAATACAGCACGCCCTTTCGTCCGCGTCGCGGACGACGACGACGAGAACCTAGCAGCGCCACACGCTATTTTCCGAAGCTTCTCGGGTGCCATACCACACTTTTTGTCATTCATGTTACTTTAGCTTTGATCCAAGGTTGGGGGTGGGGAGGGGGGGAATGTGAGTGTGGCTTTGCGGCTCCGCGTGACGGCCCTCGCGGACCGGGAGGCTCTTGTAAGCTGAGGTGAGGAGCTTTCGAGCTCGGGACTCCGAGCCACATGGAGAGTTTCATCTTTTTTTGGTGCTGTCCAATTACCGACGAGACGCTAGCACGACGACGACGGAGTAACCGACTGACTACCTTAGTGCTCATCTACAACGACATGTGTTTTGCTATTTTGATAGAGGCAGCATTGTTGGATTAGACGAGCGGCCCAGTTAGATGTCTGGGTAGATCGAAAGATTCAGGAGCATGGGATTATGATTTTACGTAAATGATTGACTTGTATTCTATGGATTGAACGACTGCTTGTGGAAAGTACAGAGAGAAGTAATGATGTTGAATGCCAAGGCCGTGAAATGCGTGCTTCCTCTTTGCAGAGATGTAAAGTCTGATGATGTGAATGCGTCTGTGTGCGGACTGGTTCCGTCTTGTTGCGTGATGCGAAAAACAGGAGAAAATGCAAGATAGTTGAGAAGATACAAAAAGGAGAAAGAGTGTGGGCAAAGGGGGGAGAGAGAGATATCGCCGTGTCCGAACACCCAAGTCTATCCTAGCTACTTCCGCTCTCCAATGCGCCCCCATCTTTAGAAATACAAGAGGTCAAGCGGAAAGACACGGAGATCCTAAACGCCACCGGCCAAGGTACCCAAGAGTCGGGCGGCCGCGGGTCCGCCACCGGGAGTCAAATCGGAAAGCATCGAGTCTGGAGCTATGGCCGGCAGACTGGAGCGACAGAACGACCGGGATAGCTTTGAGGATCAACGCAGACCCGCGCAAGCTGGATCATGTTGGAGACATGATGACCGGTCCGCCAACGCTGTGGGCGGTGGCATTCACCTGGGAGTGGCGGGAGGGGTGGTGGTGTCCGGCGGGGGGTTCGGGCCGGGGCCGTTGCGGCCTCCACGACCTCCGCCCGGGGGCGTCGGGGGGTCGGTGGGCAGACGGTTGATGATGCCCGAGACAAAGTCCTGGACGGGAGGCAGCGGATCATCGTGAGCCTCTGGCCCGGACGTTTCGCCGTGTGAGATGTATGCTGGGACGTAGTCCTTGTTGAAGAGGTTGGTGTAAGTCGAGGATATCATGATGGCTCGTACGACGGTATTGATAATAGGGGCTGTGAAAGGCAAGCTTTGGAGATAGACGTGTTTAGAAGTGAGATCGTGATTCAACGGTGAGGGAGAGGGCTTCTTTGATCTTGATGAGTCGAGTTTGGAGTTTGTGTTGCTGGCTTGAATCCATTTCATCTGAGACATCCTGGGGCTGTTATATATGTCTTTCGGCTGGCCGTTGCCCGTACGCAAACGGATATAAGTGAAGTACACTCATTCTCCCTCACTCTGCGGGCAAGCGCGCTAGCAGGATACCTACATGTCAACATGTCACCTTGCTCATGCGTCTGCCCTAGAGCATCCAACGAACACCAGATGGCAGCTCGCCTGAAGCCTGGATCACCGCCCTGTGTAACAACGAAGGGCCCCTTTGCCAAGTACCTCGTGACAGGGGTGCCTAGAGGAGAGGGTGGGAAGGACCTCGTCTTCTAGTCTCTGCAAGGGTGTTTGGCCATGCGCCAGCCTTCCAGTAACCGGGGACGGCCAATCAAAGTCCTGATGAGGCCCGAAAGCGCGGTAAGGATGCAAGGCCCCCCCGCGCGGCGCAAAGAACTAGGCAAACATGGAAACACATGGACGAACCTCGTCTCCCTGCAAACGAAGCCGAAAGGTAATGGCCAGGTAAGGGGAGCCATGTAGTCTGACGACACCCGGGGCCCGCAGGTAGGGCAGGGGCGTGGGATGCGGATGAGTTGAAATGAGAGGCAAGTCTGCCTCGCCGGAAGCCGTCTCTATGCAGCGAATCAAGTGGAGCTACGGGACGATGTCATCCCGCGTCCGGCACCTTTTCTCCAACGTCGACACGAGCAAGCGAGTAGCCGGGGAACAATGTGAGCAGCTCGGAGTTTGCTGCCTTGGCCTGGCCGCCAGACTCGCGTCGTGTCGAAGGGGGGTGGGTGGGTGAGAGTCCCGCCGAGTCGGACCGTCATGTGAGCAACCTCGTTCGCCGGGGTTTGAACAATGTCGCATGTAGTTCGGGGCCGGCCGAATGGCTCGGTCAGGACACATACAAGGAGAAACTTGGGAGGGTGGTGTCGCGGCGGTAGGAAATAGCCCCCATAGGGCAGCTTAGGCTTAGACCGGCTCGAGACTCTGTTGCTCAGCCCAAACCAACGAGCTGATTGCGGATGATTTTTGTCCAATCTGCAGTCAGAGAATTGTTTCCAAATTCAAAAATTCAAAAAGGGTAAATGACAACGAGGAAGTAGTCTTGCTTACGCAAGGACGGGGTGCCTGCAAAGAGGAGGGAGGGGAGGGGCGGAGACATCCAGGAAACCCCAAGATGTCAGCAAGTATCTGTCAACCACCCCCCCAAAGACGCTGTGATTACGGATTCAGGTTTAGCGCAGAGCCGACGGGGTGGATTCAAATCGTCGCCATACACCACCCGCGTCCCAGGCTGAGGTATCCTACTCGGTATCCCCCGGTCCCCTATTCGGTGTCAGCTAACTCTTTTGCATAGGGACAGTGACGGACAAATGGCAACAGTAGTGATGGACGACAGCGATGTTAGCAACGATAGCAAGGACGGCATCAATGGCAACGGCAGCAATGAAAGTGACAATAATAGTAATAGTACTGATAGTAACAACAGTGACGATGCCAATAATCATGAGCATTAACAGCAGCGGCAGTTAGTCGTAAGTGATACTAGGAATGGTTAGTTGACACCGAGCAGGAAACCGGGGGCCACCGAGTAGGGCGCGTCTTCCAACCCACTCGTCTGGGCCGGCGGACGACGGCCTTGCCAGGCATAGGGCATAGGGCTGAAGGATTCGGGGCTTTGGTCGACGTCGGACGACATCGCACATGTGCTTCTGGAATGCTGCATCACGCCCGAGAATGTCGGGGCCTGCCTTTACAACGCGTTTCAGGCTCGTCAGCTCTTGTTGATCCATCTCCGCGTAAGCTAGGCAGACGAGACGTTCGTCTGGAACACCCAAAGCGGTTGTTAGTCTGTTCTATTCAGCTGAGCTCAATTTCCCGTACGGAAGAACTTGGAGTTGTGGGGGGCCTGACCAGGGTGAGGATTGAAGAAGGCAATGTAAGGTATCTTGTACGACGAACCCCGGAGAGCAGAGCGGAGTTCCTCTCATCTGAGCCTGCGCCACAGACAGGGGTTGGATCACTATGTATCATCGAGTTGTGGGCTATTGCGCTGGCGGCTGGAGACATGCCGTCAGATTGGGAGACCAAGTTGAAAAGTGCCCTCGCTTGCTTTAGACACAATCATCGACAGTTGAATCCGGACTAAAGGTCGGCCGCCCCGGCTTTAAAACCCCTGTTGCATACCAAAATCGCCTGTCCATGGTGCTGTGCGCTCATCAACGTCCCGCGTATGGCAAAACAGGACGAGGCATGGTAGGGTAGAGCAGGGATCAACCAACAGCCGAGTTGGTGTCAGCATCAACCCGGCTTTCGGTTCGCCTAGGTCGGCCTATGCTGCGCTGCGCGGCGTACCCGCCGCGGGAACAGACCAACGGCGTGTGGTTGAAGTGACTGGAGACTCCAGAGTAGTATGTGCTTTGGGAGGGTGGGGGGCGTGTCTGTTGACTTGGGTTGACGAGGGGGGTCGTTGCCCCTCATCCCAGTAGTCTGGTCAGCTCGATGGGCGCGCGATTGGTTCCTTCGGGCGATCTGGTAATTGGCAGGCTGCGCCGGCCTTATTGGCATTGGCATCGAATGAGGTTGCTTGGTTAGACAGGTCACCAGCACGCCCGAGACCTGGCCGTTGGAGTTTGGTGTAACGAAGAAGAAGCCGACGTCGACTGCATCGGCCACCGCGGAGCCTTCCCACGGCGTTTGTTCCGCCAACGGCGACCGGCCTTTGGCAGAAAAAAAGCCAGAACACCGGTACTGGTGGTAGACAGACTTGGGGTAAGCAATGACATAACGCGGTCGGAGGAGGCGGGACAATTGCCTGCTGCCTGCAGCTTGATCGCGATATTTGAGTGCATGATGACAAAATGCTGGCAAGCTTACTAACATGGACAGTTGATGCAAGTGTTCCGGTGACCTTCACCGCAGACGGAATCAGATCAAGTCGCTAGTCGTCTGGACGGTAAGGTAAGGTAAGTCGGGCGAACGTCGATGCTGGCAACAGCGTCAGCCCACCCAATGGCGAATAAACGGCAACCCGCCTCTCCGCCTTACCCCGTGATTCATCGCTGCCGCCGATGAAGGATTCGAGACGAAAGAATACTGCCCTCGCCAGAAGAAAAAGATTTCCGGACTTGGTTGGCGGCATGGCACTATCGAAAGGTGTTGCAATAACAGCCAGCGAGGGTCCACAGAATATCGCTTGCCTGCCGGCTAGAAGGATTGCGGCGTGGATGAAAGGCACCGAAATAAACACTCAACGGCCTGCCCCATACGACTTCTAATTCGTCACGGTGTTTCCCAACTAGAGGGCTCAGAATAGCTCACGATTTCGTCTCGGATCCAGCTCCAGCCGCATACGATCCAGATCCAGGCTCTGTAAAAATAATACCGGTAACAGTTAGTGGCTTTACAAACACGAGTTTCACTCCGTTGCGAAATCGACGGCAACCCACTGTCCCCATTTGTAGGAAAAGCGCGCCAGGTAGGAACGAGCCTGACTACCGTTCCGCGGAGTCGTATCACGAATCGAACCAATGCGAAGAATCAAGTGTCAAATGCTGCATTATGGGCATTTGTCTAGGCGCGATTAGCTGAGATTGCAAGCGTGCATGATCAGGTCTTACGGGTCAACTTGGTGCCCAAGCCCGCCGCCTGCTCAACCACTGACTTTTCCTCGTTTCCCTTCCCCCAACGCCGTTCAAAAGTTCATGTACACAGTTTTCGTCCGCAACATGCTCGGGTGCTCGCTGCCCGCTCATCGGTAGCCACGGCCTCCGCGAGGGCCGTGGTCGCGGCTACGGCTAGGAGATCGGCTTCGACGGCTGTCATAGCTGCCGTAGCTGTCTCGGCTCGGACTTCTCCTTCGCGACTCGTTGTTTCGACCACCGCCTCCTCTTCTTGGGATAGGTGAGCGAGATCTGGAGAAGGATCTGGAACGGCTTCTGTATCTGCTGCCACCGCCGGTACCAGCACCCGCACCAGCACCAGAGCTTCCTCCACCTCCTGCTCTCGAGGGCGGCGCAGCGCCAGGGGAGCGCGACGGTGAGCGCGACAGCGACCGTGGGCGATAGGTATCCGACCTAGGACCGTACCGACTGGGTGGGGGCGATGCACCACGCCGAGGGCCGTTGTGGCCAAAGGATCCGGGTCCCGATGGTCCGCCGTAGGGTGCACCTGACTGCCTGCCTCCTCGACCACCAGGGGGAGGTCCTCGAGGATCATAACCAGCGCCCCGACGGGCCATAGGAGGGGGAGGGGACATCTTGCGTCGCGGCAGGACAATCGACACGTTGATCACGGCACCATCAATCTGCGCCTCATGCATGTTCGCAATGGCTTCCTCCGCATCGGCTTCGTGGTCGTAAAGGATGTAGGCTGTTCCTCTGTTCGTTCCGTCTGAGTTGAAAAGTGTCAGCCTAGGAAACATGTGTTTGGATTGGGGGCTGTCCGTGAGGCAGCAGAATAACTCACAGGTTCTATTGATAGGAAGATCAAGATCCTTGATGGGGCCGAACTGTCCAAATATTTCCTCCAAATGGCCTTCGTTGATGTTCTTGGTCAGGCGCTCGACGACAATCTGGTACATGCATCCTCCGGTTAGCCTTACGAGGTCTAAAGAAGGGAAGGCACGCGTGACAGCCAGCGTAGGATGAAGAGTAATGGAAAAGACCAGATTTGCTTCTCACCTTGGTGCTTCGGGGAGCAGGGCTAGCGCTCCTTCCACGGCTCCAGCTGCGACTCTCGCTGCGGTATCTGCCATTGCGACGAGGGGTTGGCGATCTGGAACGCGACGGCGAACGCGAATCGTAGGACCGGCGACGAACAGGCGAACGCGATCGGTCGGATCGGGGCGTCGGAGAACGGGTGCGGGAACGAGAGCGGGAGCGGTGGCGGTCGCGCGAAGGCGATCTCGACCTGGATGCCATGCTGGCTGTGGATTGAGGTGGTGATGACCGTCAAGTTTTGAAGTTGCGCTGCAGTAAAAGGGGAGAAAGTAGTCGAGTCGCTAGCATGGGAAGGTGCCTCGGGCGACAGGCACTTTGCGCGCACCCACGTTCCTGCCTTCTAAAGTTTGCTGGGACTGAACACCAGGGCACGTGACTCTCGTCATGCGCTCCACCGAGTTTGCAACCACCCCACACTGCGCTGCACTGTGTACGTAGTGCTTAGGCACTGGAATACCTACTCGTTGAAGCTCGGTCAGTCGTCTGCTTGAGCATCGCCGCGTCACGTACCTCATGATTAGATCTAAAACAACAAAAGGCTACCTGTAGGTCCGCTGAAACGTGGCCTTTGGCCACCGCAATGCTTTCAAAATTCGGCTCTGTGGCATTAATTACATGTTTCTCCGCCGACAGACTCAACGACCTCCATACTCCACAAGTGTAACGCTGCGACAAACATCGCCAGGTGGAAATTCCTGGCGCACTCGGGCCCTGATAATATTTATTTGTTCTGTAGGGTACCAACCTTTCCGCTTAACGCCCCCTTCGCGCCGCTTTCGCTGTTGTTTGTAGTACACGGCCGTTGGCCAACTCATGTTCTGCTTTTGCCCCGGGCTATGTAATTGTGCCTCAAGGTCAGCCATAACGCCGCGATGCTTCCATAACCATACGCATCGAAATAATATCCGCCAGATCTGCTATTTCGGAACGACAAAAGAAAACCGGGGAGAACAGTGCTAGTGCAGTCGTGGAAGCACTCATGCGGCCCATTCCACCACCTCCAGAGCGCACATGACTAGAACCAGTGTAGACGGAAGAATCCTGTTCATCTTGTTAGTTGTACCCGTGTAAAAGGTGTTAGGAGAACGTACCAGATAACGTAGCTCTGGAACAGGATGCGAGACATGACACCCTCGTAAACCTCGTTGATCTGGCAAATTTGGGCCAGTTGGAGGGCGCTCGGGGCTCCGGTCAACAAGAAGCAGACGATGACGAAGATGGGATCGTCCAAAATGCTGACTGGCACATACTTGGCGAAGATGGCCAGGATGGGTGTCATGATAAGAGTCGGCAGAAGCATACGACACATGAGCGATGCCACCAGTAACCTCGTGCCAATCTGGTCCTCCTCAGGGTCACGCAGCTTCTCACTCTTCTGAGTGTTGCGAGCCAAGTTGGCTCCAAGCACGACCAAAATCAGGGGCACGGCAACACCGCCGCTGGATTGGACTGCGTCAGTGAAGCTGTTCTTGATGAAGGATCCTTCCTCGAAAAAGATCTTCTGCAGGGCCGGAACAGATGCCACAACCACCGCACACAACATGGCCCACAGAGGCGGGTTCATGAACTCCCACAGGAAGTTGTAAAACTTTCCAGAAAGGCGATAGAAAGCCGAGAGAGCGACCTTAATGGGCTCCGGGAAGCTGTTGTAAAGTCTGGTGAAAAAGTGGGAGGTCGACTTCTTGCTAGAAGCGACCGTGGTGTTGAGAGCGTTCTTGATGCGAGCGGGATACCCTTTCACACCCTCGGGGATATCGGGCTCGTCCGTGTTACGGATGCGAGGGAAAGACGATATCTCATCACCGCTGCTGCTGAAAACGGGGTGGTTACCGTTGAGGGGAGCCAGTCCATTCGTCTTCATAGGCTTCTTGGGAGAAAAGGCGTCGTCCTCGTCCTCGCTATCAGCCGGCGAAGCCCTGGACCTGCTCACCACAGGAGTGCGACCAGCAGGCTCATAGTTAGACAGGTCGCTGCTCGAGGCGCTCCGGGAAGCGGCCGTGTCGTCGTCGTCGTCGTACTCGTTCAAGAGAGGGGCAGTCTCTCTATCGCCCGCAAACTGGCCCTCCTCGACACGCTCGTCCTGGTACTCGGGGTACTTGTCCTTGGGTGCTAAGAGGACGTGGTATCCCCAACTCCACCGTACCAACTGACCAAGCTGCTGAAAGATCAACAGGTAGAGAATGCCACGGGCTCCGACCTCGTCATCGTTATCTCCAGGAATTTTGTCCCAGTGTAACCCCTTGATCGTCTGGGACAGCGACAGAACCAGGGAAATGGGCAGGGAGTTCGAGTTTCCGAAGACACCCATGGCAGTAACAAAGTTCGATGCACGCCGGTTGAAGCCGAAGAGGCGGGCGACGACGGTCGCGACAATCCATGACACGAGAGTCTGGATGACGAAGATGATGGGGATGACGGCGAGGTCGAGCAGCTTGCCGGCGTTGAGTTGCGAGGCCAGCTTCGTGAAGACTGCAATCCATCGTTAGCAGGGTCTTGGGTGGAGGCCATAGACCATATCAACATACTGAGGCATGGGGTAAAGAGCATGACATTGAGGTTCGCCAAGAACTTCTGTTTCTCGGCGTCAAAGTGACCGAGGCGGGCAATGATATAGCCCGGCAAGCTCACGCAGACGACCTCGAGGACGGCCTCGAAAACGAGAAGGACCAAGTGGCCCAGAGACGGGTGCGAGTCGTGGGGCTTCTGCAGCGCGACGAAGGGCATCTCGTAGATGTTTTGGGCCATGTCGGCCAGGCGGTACGACGTCGGGGACGTCAAGTAATGCTGGTCCATGGCGACTCGGGATCGGGGGGAAGAGCCGAATGTAAATGGAGACGGCTAGGTTCGACGAGGACACGGTCCGGAAGGCCGGCGCAAGGTTCGAAGTCTGAGAACGGTCCTCCCGCGACGAAGGTTCTTGAAATGGAGGCTTGGCGCTCTGCGCGTAGACCTCTTCTGCCAAGCTGGACGCTGGACGACGGCCAAGCAAGTAAATGTGGGTAGATTGATGTTATGGTTTTCGGAGGCGATGGGATGGGACGACGAACGCGTCTGGATGGGAAACCCGGCGACGGCGCAGAAGTGTCTTCGGCAGCGCAGGTCGTAGGTCGTGGATGCGCTTCGGCTTGGTCTCGGGGTGTTTTCGTTGGTTAAGATAGATGCGGCAAATCGATCTTCTCGAATTTAGCGGTGGTAGGAATCGGGCCTCCAGAGTAGAGTTCGGCCTTTTCCAGAAGTTTGCGACGGGGCGATCATTCTCTGGCAGAGGAAGCCATTGGGTCAATGTGGACGAGAATTCGGGTGATTAGGTAGGTCCGGTTGATGTCGGGTGTTGATGGTGGGCTGACAGAGACGCCAGAGAGATAAGAAGCAGCAACGAAGAACGAAGAGGAGACAAGCAAGCCACAATCCTGAGCAGGAGGGAGGGCACGATGATATGAGGTTGGGTGCCGTCAGGTAAGGCGAAGATTGATAAAGAAAAGAGAGTGAGCTAATGTGGGCGCAAGATGGACGCTCCAGGGATGAAGGCGGCTCACAGTGTGCCACTTCAGCGACAGCACATCGCGGTGCCGTCACTGTACTACCTCCCTAAGCCCCTACAAGGCACCTGTACCTGTGGTGGAGCGACCTCACCAGGCAGGGGGGGACGGGGGGCTGGACTCCAGAACCGTATCAGTTCCAACAGACACCTGGGAGAGGTGTCAAACGCAGGTGCGCCGTTCCCACTGTTTCAACTGGCTGGACGAGGGCGTCCGGAGGACTTCCCGCGAGAAACGCTTGGCAACCAATGAGAGAGGCGGGTGGTGGCACGATGACGCCTAGCCCCGAGAGCCCCAGCAAGAGGTGCCGAGTAGCGGGTCGGTATCCCAACTGGCAAACTCTGCATGCAAGGTACCCCGGCTATACCTGCCCCTTGAGCGATTGCCTCACTCGGCCATTGCACCTCCCTCGCCTGTCTGTATCGTGATGCCTGGTACCTACCAACCTACCTAAGGCCACGTCGAGGTCGGGTCTGAGGTGTAGCATCGTACCTTCTTTGAGGCACCGTCACACACTGGCTGGATTCAGAAGACATGGCACTGCCATTTCCAGCAGGCAGCCCGTCTCCATTGGCGGCCGACAAGAAACGGAGAGAGGCAGCACTACAATAGGGGGCGCTAAACGTCCAGTAGTATCCATGGATCTGTCTACCTACCTAGGTAGGTGACTGCGCACAGTGCGTCGGGTGTGTGCTGACTGGGACGTGCTCTTGGCACTACGCAGTGCAGGCGCAGCGCGTCGCAATGCCTTGGCATCGCCGTGGAGGGCTCATCGAGCAAATTAGACTTGACGTCGTCGGGTTGTTGAGGAGCTGAGAGTTGATGAAATGAGGGACGTGGCCGTCGCCGACTCGACGGCGGCCGTCCATCCGTTTCCATGGCCAGTTGAGGTCCATCTCCGTTTATTTCCACTTTGCTCTAAGCCGTCCTTCTGTGACGACGCCCTCTGGCGTTTGGGGTTCCCTGTTTTTCCATCTTCCTTTCTTTTCTATACTGGTACGGATACACTCACTGTATCCATCCGCCTCCATTTTTTGTGCTTTACTTAGTGTCTGGAATTGTTACACGAAGCGCCCAGTGCACCCGAGGAGGGAAACCCAACAATCTGATGCCCAGTAGCACCTCCACCGCGAGGCTCATCCGTGATAATTAGGTACATACCTTGTATGTACAACACGTTCGCCCGGCCAGGCACATGCGCGGCGGCGAGACACACATCGCATCTTCCGTAAGGTACGCCGCATCCATGTCAGCCAGTGAGGTCGCATTGATTGGCAGGCACACACACACCATCACCGATATCTCCCAATTATCCGGCCAACCATGATCCGTCGCAGCCCGTCTCCGTTTCTTGATTTTCGACGCTCCTCTTTGCCTGTTCCTATTCCCAGGCTTCTTGACTGCCACACTGCCCAGGTACCATTACTTCGTGACTGCCTTTCTTGGTTCCTTGGTAAATAGCCTCAAGTACAGATGGAGAGGTGCTAGCGAAAGCTTGCTCCCCGCCTTCCCATCTTTTCACCTTCCCTCCTTCCTTCCCCACGGCTATTCTTCCCAGCCAGAGGTTCCTTCCCTCCAGGGTTTCCAGGGCCTCCAGGGTCTTGCCGGCAGTTTAAGCTTCGTGGTCCCGGGTGGCAGGGACGCTGGGCTCGGCTGCAATCACCCCCCTCAGCCTCCATCACCGCCTCACGCTCAATTGCATGGACAATCCGATGTGAGGCCCGTCGCGCTCTGCATTTCCCCGCTCCATCTACAACTTTGCTCAGCTCAGAAACACCCGCACTTGCTAAAAATCAATGGAGATGGTCCCTTCAGGGTAGATGCCCCTTCCGTTTCGCCTGGTCCACAGCCTGACCGCAGCTCGACCACAGCCTGATCTCAGCTTGGCGGCCCACCGTTGATTCGTATCAGATGCCGGACGAGATTTGCATCTCTTGCCGGAAGGTTGCTCTTCCACCTCGCCAAGATTACGCTCAACACAGCAACATCACGCGATGGGCATTTCGAGCCATAGCCCTTGGCTGCCTCATGTGCTTGTCAGCAATACTCTCCCCCCGGACTCAGGCTCTGGTGTCTCACGGCAAGCGAAGCTGTTTCTCTCTGATCCATCAGACATAATTCAATTGTCATGCAGAAAGCAGGCTGACCCGGATGGTGTCTGTCAACCCGCTTGTCCTTCATCGCGCTCTTATTCAATGTAACAGCAAGATGGCCAGTGAGTGACGACAGACAAGGAAACCATGCTGTTTCCACACATGCACAATGTCCAACAACTCTTACGCACATGAGCAATGGCTCAATACACACTGACTGAAAGATTGGTATTAGACTTTGGACTGGTTCAGATTCAGGTGAGTGAGGGAGAATATGTCATTGTTGCCAATATGGACAGTTGAAAAAGGAAGTGAACAAACAACCTTGGAGAATGGACGCGAGCCGCCTAGAAGCAGCCTCTCCCGACTCAGTGGTCATGTTCTATCTGTCTTAAATCATCCAGCCCGACTTGGGAATCTTTCTCTTTCTCTTCCCAACTCAGCAAGAACAATCCCCAGCCCTTGCTTTTCCTTTCTGACAAGGCAACAACTCCAGAAAACCAAACACATCTGCCTTCTGCTTGCTCTCCAACTACACATTGCTATACCCAGGACCCCACAGCTTACCAACATGCAGTCCCAAGACAAAACTGGCAGCAGCCAGCAGGGCGGCGAGGAGAAGAAGACCAGCAACCCTGGAATGGTTGGAAAGGCTGGAAATGGAAAGGCTGGGCAGACTGGAGGAGAGAAGATACCCAAGGTCGTCACAAAGCTCCTGCAGCGACCGCGTCGCGCCCCGAAGAAGATGGCTGGTGTCGCCTCGTCTCTTGACACCGCTAACGACGATGAATACGACGACGCGTGGCTCCCTGCGTACGAAGATGGTCCGGTGGATGAGAAGGTTGTCGAAGGCGACTGGGTCGAAGTCAAGAAGCCAGTCTCGTCGCGCTGAGAATCACCTACAGCATACCTCGGGAACATCGACAACGACGTGATGAGGTGATGTCACCTGCAGTAGCAGCCTTGCAAGACACCGGTGGCGACGTCGCCTATCGAGAGACATGAGCGCACGAAGCTGAGGAAATTCGGCGAGAAGGTGAGTTCACTGATGACAGACTCATGCATGATTCAAGCTAACCAACGAAGGCTCAGGCCCTGCAGGCATGGTAGAGAGGTCCTCAGACAGAAACAACACGAAACATCTCGATATGACTAGAAGAATACATCGTTGCAACCCCAGAGCATTCAAGCCGCTACCTGGACGTTGAAGTTGAATCAATACAGAGAACCATCTCCAACCATAGTGCGTCACGTGCTCTCGTGTGTGACATTTGACGTAATGATCGCGATCCCATTTGCGCTACCCGCCGGGCAGACGCGGGGTAACTACTACCTAGGTCCGGTTGGAGACGGAGCGGGCGAACGCGCAAGATCCATGATATCAAATCGCGTCAAATATGCATGCGGAAAATGCACTTCTGATGATCGGGTTGAGGTAACAAAGCTGGTGACCACTGCCGCCCCAGGACTAAACTCGTGCTTGTGGCTGCGATGATCGACGGCGCGCGGGGTGGCCAGCTCAGAGTTTGGAGTCACTGGGCTCGAGGTGAAACAGATGACAGATGTGGGGAGGGGGGGACGATCTGTGGCACAAGCTAAGAGCCACATGGCTGATGACGCAAAGGATGGACGACGCATGCCGATGACATGCGATTTACTGACGTTATTCTTGCGCAGCCACGCCGGGTCATGTCCATGACAAGAAGTCCATAGGGGGAGAAAGTTCGCTGCGGACAGGTTTCGCGCCTCGGGTTGCCTGTCCGTCGACTTTCCGGATGTGCCCAGGGTCCTACGTGTACGGACAGGGCCTCTCCCTGGCGTTTGCCACCTCCCATCCGAGCATGGCCATCTTGATGGCATCCCGGGGAGGGAGGGGAGCGGCAGGCAGTTTCCGCGAACCGTACGGCCGGGGAAGACGGAGCAAGGCGGCGGGCACACGCAGGGTGAGGCCGCAAGGGAGCAAGGGAGCTCCGATATGGTTGAGTGAGGCTGGTGCAGGGTATGCGAGACACCGAGGACCCTTGTTTCGACCGTTAGACTTCGGGCATGCATGCGGACTGTGGCTGTTCACCGTCGCCCTCCTTGAGCATATCACGGGGCTTGGGATAGAGTAGAGACCTGTGGGCAGAGATCCAGGTTGCAAATCAGGATGGCAACTGTCTTCAGGCTGTGTGTTGCGAGTCCCTTGGTAGACGCACATAACTGATCGGCATGTGTTCTGTTCGAGACAGGACAGGATTCTTTTTGGTTCTCGGGCGATTGCACGATGATTTACACTCAAACTTGGAAGCTGACGTTGACAGCAGATGTCGAGGTTGAGGTTGCGGATCACTTACCAGTTGCTTCAACTGGGAACGGCTCGCGAGTGATGTCAACCGGAGGTTTTCTTCCGGGAGCTGCTGATAAGATAAGCAGGTAAGACAATATCCAACGGGGGGTTTGTCAGCAAGATAGGTACTGAGGTAGGTACTTTCATGCCAGGCTTGGTACATCGAGGAAGTCCCTATCTGTATAATGACATGGAGAAGGTATTTTGGGCATGAGGTCAATGATGCCCTAGCTATTTACCTAGTAGGCAATCTCGCAGTTCCAGAGGAAGCGCCAGCAAGGCGCCAACTTCGCGAATTCGGGGCTAGGAATCCCAAGAACCGTCTTCCCCCCTGGAAGAGAACGTGGAGGAATAACGTCAGTGGGGTTCACATCACTTCTCTCAATGTGCGCAATCACACTAGCTAGTATTATGAGCCTCCAGCCGAGGGACGGTAGACGGCATGTTCCATGACCCATCACTCGTCCGAGAGCGTGGATGGCGCCATCCCACGGGCGCCGTGGAGCTTCCGCGGTCAGTGTATGTTGTTTTGTTTCTCGTCGGCCTTCGAGTGCGCCCCCCCCTGGCCGGGTTCAAGCCACAGCTATCCTTGCTTGAAACTTCTCTGCTGGCCCTCTTTCCGTCTCCAAACAACCACCCCGGCAGCCAGGACTGCCATCAACGTCATCGGTCCTGCAAAGCACCCCCGGCGAGTTACGAGACATTAGGGAGACAGGGGTTGGGATTGGAGACACTCGGGGTTGGGGGCTGGAAAGGAATGGGAGGGGCAGACGGGGGGGTTCAAGAGGGGGGAGATGTGGAAAGCTCTAAAATGGGGGATCCATCCGTCGTGAGCTTTCCTCGGCAGAGTCTAGTGTTGCGTGGACTAGCTCTCTCGAGCTCTCGATTGCCCGATTACTGGTCGAGAGACGGCGGTAGAGCAGTTCTTAGACTCGTTTGTGTCTTCACTTTTTCTCCCTAGGTCTTTTCTTGCTGCTCCTTCTCCCGCGTGCCGGAATTTGATCCAAGGACCAATCGTCTGTAGTGCCTTCATCAGGTAAGCTTCGTCCGGTGCGTTGCGCGCTTCCGCACTTCTCTCCTCTGGTTCGTTGCCGGTGTTAGTGTGCTCATTTCTTGATTGTGGAGATGAGTGCCGCAAGCCGTAGCCGGTGTGAGGTGAATGTGTGTGTAAGACAAGACGCCCATCCCAAGGACCCAAGGCTTGGTAGCTGTTGCTTGTTTCGTGGCAGTTTGCTGTGGGTGGCCATTCCGATTTTTTTTCTGGGGAATTTTCTTTGTTCTACATCACATCCGAACGAGAGAGAGATATTTTCAGAAACACATGGGTAAATCAAGGGTAGCTCTCCGCCGCTCATCTGCAGCAAAGCTGGGCCGGGTCGTACGTGCTGCGTATGCATGTCGAGAGAGATGGGAAGCCTCAAATCTTGCTGAAGTCCCTGCCGTGCAGCCCCTCTTCGCTTTCGAGATGTGAGAAAAGTGAGAGGTAGGATCCTGGCGATATCTCAGCTCCGCATGCGCATGGTGGTCGTGCCGGACGAGATTGGCTGCGACGGAGGGAGGACCCGCGGACAATCCGGCAGAGAAAGCAAGGCAAAGAGCTGGCTCTGTGGCTGTCGCCATGCGTGAGATCTGACGGCAGACGGGCCAACCACTGGCGAGAGGTTCAGGGACTTTGAGGTTGTGTGGACGACTGGATGAACTTGGACAAACAGGACTGGGCGGTGATGCAGGTGGCGGTGCAGCGGATGGGCCAAGGGGGCGACGACGGCCGCATATGCATCTGTCTGTCTCTGCAACGTCTCTCTCGGAGGTTGCTTGATACCTCCTCGGTACGCAAGTACGTCGAACATCACCATCTGGGTATCTTTGCTTCTTTTTTCGGCGTGTGCGTGCCCGAGCTCGCGCCCCTGCCCTTGCCTTCTGACCTCGTGTTTTGCGGTCGTGGAAGCCAAATACCCCACGACATTTCGCCGCCCTGTCAATGCGTTACCCAGGGCAGGCAAGGCATGTGCACATGCAAGATAGCAGCAGCAACAGCTTCGGTTTGGGTAACAAGGTTAATGGGTAGACATATGTGCGCCCGTTGGGTCCCACCAACGGAAGAATGGCGTGGAACGATGGTCGATTTCTTGATACCTGAAAGTGACCCGAACGAGGGTCACTAATCGATGTAGACATTAATAGTGAGGGAAGGAGGATGAGGATGAGCGGGAGCACATAGGTGAGGTACATGGCCGCAGGTAGCGGCTCCGCAAGTCTGAGCGGCGCAAGTACCCGCCGGTGGCTCTGGGCAAGTGTACCGATACACCCGCCCTGGCGGTGATGGCGAGGCTGCTGTCATTGTCATAGAATTATCACGTCGGCATCGTCTCCTGCGCCTGGCTTCGATCTTCCCCATGACCTTCCCAACTGGAAAACCGGCGAGCCAGCCCAATGCATGCAGGGCCAGCCTTGGGGGGACTCGTACCGATGCCCGAACCCCCGTATTCCTTTCTCTCGTAGTGACTTTCCCATCACATCCTAACTTGCCTATATCTGCCGACCGTCTTCTTGCGAACCTCTTCACCTTGGCCGTTTCGCATCGTCATCATATATAAACCGCTAGCTCGCCCACCCCTCTCTCCTTCGGACCAGATAGTGTCGTCCTCGTCTGAACTGCTTCGCCTTCCCGTACGCACAGAGCCTGACACCAAACCCACTCGGATACATCACATCACATCCCATCCAACGCAACGCAACGCAACGCAACGCAACGTAGCGAACGTACCACGCCCGTATCGACCCGTATTGGCTGCTCCGGACCAGCCTACCTAGTAGGCAGCTACACTAGCATTGGGGGATTCAACTAGTCGGTGAGCCGCATCTCGCATCTTCTCACAGCCAGGATTGGTCGTCTCGCCCAGATATCCCATCCTTTCTGGCATGCCATTCTCTGTCAATACCCGCTTTCCTCTGGAGGCAAGTCCACTTGGTTGCAAGTACCTTCCCGGTCACAGGTGAGGTCATGTACATGGCCTGTCGTTCTCAAGTGAGAGGAACCCCCCCCCCCCCCCCCCCCGCTGTGGAGGGCAGTCGCAATTGCACCTCTCAGGCCCATGCCCACCTTCCCTACGGCGAGAGGCAGGTAGGTACCTCATTGGAAGTGGACGGAGGAGCGAGTACCTTCCTTCCCGTCTGGCGACACCGATGAGGTATCGCGGGGTAGCTCTGGCGGTGGTGTGCTCCGACTGGTCGGCCTCGACCAATGGACGCACGCGGAGGCCGGCACCGGTTTCTTCAACCCGCAGGCGGTACTTGGCGGTACGTCGAAGCCAGTGCAGGCACGGCGGTACCTGCCAAAGGTACATACCTAGGTACCTAGGTGCCCTGCGCTGCGACACTGGAGGCCCTGTCTGCGCGCTGGCTGCATTTGTGACGTTTGCACCGAAAATTGCGTTGCCATTTTCTGGACTGTTGATACGGCCTCGCCTAATTCCTGTTCCCCGCCATTTCTTTCAGGCCATTGGCAGCACTCAGTAATAGAGGGAAGAGAGAGAGAACGAAAAAGCAGAGCAACCCGTACACCCAAGAGGACGAAACTTCCAATCGTGGGGTCGCTTGTTCTACACTCTCTTTATCATATGCTTTCCGGCTACCCGCTGTTGTAGCTAGGTACCTACTATCTATCCTTGTTTTATACTTCTGTTCGGCCTTCTTACTTTTGTCCGCCATCGTCGCCTCTGTCCATCGTCGTCCGTCGCCGTCGTCTGCCACTGTCCGTCGCCCTCTCTGTCTTCCTACCTTCTGATTCTTCTTCTTCCTTGCCGCTATACCCTCGTCTCTCGTCTGATCTCCAGGCTCACAACATCCTCGCAGACATCGGCCCAACAAAACACGGCCTGGCCGGCCTAGCCCGCAGCCCATAGCCCATAACCAGCCCGCGCGCATGCTCTCTCTCAATCGCATTTTGCCCCGACTTAGAGTTTTGCCCTTGCTTGCTTGCCACCGCCCCGGTCGCAACCCCGACCCCCGAGTCGCAGCAGCCACCTAGCAGACCACGCTATCCAGAAACCGCCGCGTCTAGACCCCGCGGCACCTTCCCCCAAGTTTTCGATCCGCTGTCACCGCCTACCATCGAGCGATCGGTCTTTTTGCTCCTCCATCCCGAGCCCGCGACCGAAATCACGATCCTGTGAAAACCCCCATCGTCTGACCGACAAATCGCTTCTTCCTAGAGTCGCTACTTTCTCTTCGAGCAGGCGCCACATGTTGCCTGCCTTGTAGGCGCACCTGACAGCCTTCCGCTCCTCCCGCCCACACTACGCCCTCTTCGCGCCCTCTCGCTGTCATCCGTCATCGTCGTCTTCTCGAGAACTAGCCACGTCGCGCCCACCACGCCCATCATGCCCGTTATCACCACGCCCGATTCCTTTCCCGCCACGCCTGATGGCCTGGTCGATCGCGACGGCCTGAGCAGCCCCGCGTCTCCTGCTTCCGCCGACTCCTCCGAAGCCAGTACCCCGCTCGAGGCTCCCTCTGATAGCATACCGAATGATATCCCCAAACGAGTCCCCTCGCTGCGAACCGTCTCCGATCCCCAGAACATGACTCCTTCTTCGACACCTCTCGGTATGCTGAGCAACGCCCGTCGGCCCCCGCCGACCGCCTCCGTCATGAGCATGGGCAGCATGGGCAGCGGTGCCATGAACGATATCATGGCGAAAGCCCGCGCCCTGCACGCCCAGCGCATGGGAATGCCGACCGGATCGAACCCTTCCAGCAACTCCATGGCCAGCAGCCCCGCTTCGCCTGTGCCCCGACAAGCCTCGCCCGGCGGTGCTCTGCCCGGTGGTGTGCCCGGCAATCTGAGGCTTCCTGGAGGCATGGTCCGTCCTCCACCTGGCGGCATGCCCCGCTCCGCCCCTGTTATCCCGACGAAGCCGTCGCTCGCAGACAGGCGCCGCCCCCAGATGAAGCTGTCGGACATGAGTGGCTCCTCACCAACGTCTCCGGCGCCGAAGCTCTCGGACATTCAGGGTTCTTCCAACGGAGCTGCTGCGAACGGAACGACGGGGTCGAAGATGGATGATTTCAAAAAGTACATCGACTCGGAAAAGGGTTGGATTACATTTGACGGTGCTGCAACCATTACCAGGACGGGCGTCAACTTTGCCAACGGCACCGCCTTCACCATCTCATTAGATGAGGTGGAGGTCATGGACGAGCTTGGTAAGGGCAACTACGGCACCGTCTACAAGGTCAGGCATACGAAGCCTCGCGTTCCGCGGTTCGGGACCGGCCTGAGCGGGTTCAAGCATGCCACTCTCAACTCGTCGCATTCAGACCCCTCGCCTATAAGGAAAACCGACGGGTCAGCCGAGTCATCGCCCGTGAGCCCATCGCTGGCGGCAGAGGGCACCTCGGGAAGGGTGATGGCCATGAAGGAGATTCGGTTAGAGCTGGAGGAGGCCAAGTTCACGACGATTCTGAAAGAGCTGGTCATCTTGCACGAATGTGTATCGCCCTACATCATCGACTTCTACGGCGCCTTCTTCCAAGAGGGTGCCGTCTACATGTGCATCGAGTATATGGATGGCGGTTCCATCGACAAGCTGTATCAAGGCGGCATTCCCGAAAACGTCTTGAGAAAGATTACTTATTCGACGGTCATGGGCCTCAAGTCTCTCAAGGACGAGCACAACATCATCCATCGAGATGTGAAGCCCACCAACATCCTTGCCAACACCAGTGGCCAGGTCAAGATCTGCGATTTTGGTGTCAGCGGAAACTTAGTTGCGAGTATCGCCAAGACCAACATCGGCTGCCAGAGCTACATGGCTCCCGAGCGGATATCGGGAGGAGGCATGGCGGCCGGCGCGGATGGCACGTACAGCGTACAGAGCGATATCTGGAGTCTGGGCCTGACCATCATCGAGTGCGCCATGGGACGATACCCTTACCCGCCAGAGGTATCGTCGACGATTTTCAGCCAGCTGAGCGTGAGTGTGTCAAACACTGTCCGAAGATTTAAACTGACAGGTTACAGGCAATCGTTGAGGGCGAACCCCCCGGTCTGCCAGAGGAAGGCTACTCCGACACGGCGCACGACTTCGTCAAGCGCTGCCTCAACAAGGTCCCCAAGGAACGTCCGACCTATGCGATGCTGCTTCAGCACCCCTGGATGCAGTCATTCTCCAAGATCGAGACAATTGCCGAGGAGGCCGAAGAAGGTGAAGAAGCTGACGCCGTCGCCGATGCTGTCGGTAAGATTTCTCTGTCATCCGGCACCGAGGACGAAGAGGTTGCGGAGTGGGTGAAGTCGGTGCTGGAGCGCAAGCGAAAGGGACTCGGCCCGAGTGCCGCTTCGCGCCCTGCGCTCCATGCTGCACCTCTGGATAGTGTTAGCCCGACCGCAAGCCCCGCGGTGGGATCGGATAATAGATTGGGGTAGACATGGACGACGTTGGCATGGAGAAGTGGCCAAGCCTTGCGGTTGGGTTGGCGGGGGAGGTTTATGATTTTCACAAAAATTCCCATGCCGACCGAGCCGGCCTCTGTTGGCCTTTTATTCTCATTCCCCCCCTCCTCTTCCTTTTGTGTGTCATACCCTCAATCCAAGTATTTCTACGTTGCATCACCATCATATATCACTGGTTGGCAGGGAGTGTTTGCTTTTGTCGAGATTTTTCCTTTCACGTTTCTACGCGGCACACACATCTACAGCGCTCGGGTCCGCCCAGTACACGACATGGACGGCGTTTTCAAACTTGGCATTTTCGATTTTCCTTGACAAAAACCTCTTTCGACGGTTATGAGATGGGAGAGAGAGGAAAAGAGAGACCGGAGGCATCTCACGAGTTTGCTGAGTTTACGACGAATGAGCGAAGGGGGGGGGGAGGGAGTATACGACAGAGAATATTAGCGTCAGCGAGAGAAAAGAAAAAGAAGAAATGTGGCAACCCAAGACTACAAGATGTATGCGTTCGTTTGCGAGTAGAAGACTCGTGAGAAGAGAGGTGCGTGAGACGGTCTTCGCAAGAAGCTAGCTTGCTCGGCGGGGGGCAGAGAGAAACGATGCAAATCTGAAAAGAAAGAAGTCCTTGTTGGCATGCTCTCAACCTGGAAGTGATGTGAGATGGTGATCATGGGCGGTCGTACTACACAAGGTCTCGTAGTGAGTGACAGACTCTGTAGCCCAGCGCCAGCTCACCCCATACGTTCTTGCTGGAATCAAGGGACGGACTTCCCCGTCGTACGATCTCTCGCCTTGGAGGCCAAAACCTTGGAGGCCAAGTCTGAGGAAGGGATCGAAACTCCGCGGTTACATTTCCGTCCCAATCGCCCTGTAGTCTGGAGGAACCACCGTTCAATGTCTCCTGGCCGCACGCAAAGAGGAAACACGTATGGAAGGATCAGAGGTCAGCTCAACACGCATTTACATGACGTAGATCTCTACATTCGTCGGCGCTTTCGCCAGAGGCAAAATGTTCGTGAGGGGAAAGATATGTAACAGGTTCGCCCTGCAAACAAGTAAAAGCATATGCCTATCTGACCAGAGGTAGGACTGTGCCCCCTTTGGCGCTCGTTCTGGCTCCTCCTCATCTCGATCCCTGATCCGTCCTCGTCTCTTCCATCTGAACTTTTGCTTCTATCTAGGTACTGGGAGAGAATAGCGAGAAGCAATCTAGGCGCGCGAGAACAGTCACAGCTCCTAAACTCCTCCAACCAGAAAGAGTTGACAAAATTACAAGACCCATCACCAGAAAGAGATCGCCAAAGCCCTCCGTAGAACCTGACCTCCCGACGAGAGCCCAAATACCCACTACCGCATCCAGCGGGGGCCGGGGCGGTCCGTGGACCGTTGGATGGCCCGCATTTCGTCCGCGCTCCTCTGGGTGATCCGGCGGAGGTGCGGGTCCGATGCGGGATCTGCGTGGAACATGGCCTGCGTCCGGACGTACGAATAGCTCCTGCCGGTTCTGGCCAGGTCGCGCGACCTGTCGGGCGGGTTCGGGAACTCATGCTGGGGGTAGCCGTAGGACGAAACCTCCTGCTGGTACCTGGGGAGCCTCAGTTGCTGCGGCTGCACCAGCTCCATTGGTTGCACATGCTGGATCGGTTGCATTTCGAGGCTATCGATCTCCGACGGGGTGATGTGGCGCGATACGTCGTCGGGCATCTCCGGTATGCTATCGCCGAGTGTGTCCCTGATGGGGGGCGGCATCATGGCCCAGAACTGGGTCTGGTAGTTGTCGCCGATGGTGCCGATCCAGGCGAGGATTGTGGCGATGAGGAGCAACAGCACGGCAGTGTAGGTCAGGGCGATGGCCGGGATGCCGAGGTGGGCCTCGTGGTTCTTGGCCAGGAAGTGGTTGCGGGCCATGACGAAGGTTGCGCTGAGTGTTTGTTAGAAGATGATCTTCGCGGATAGAGGGATGGAAAGGGGTAAGGGGCGGACGTACGTTGCCAGACCGACAGCGGTGGCCAGAATGGCCCAGGTATACGTGTAGAGAACCCCGAGGGTCTTGTACCCAATGCGGACCATCGTCAGGTCCCACGTCGCAAGGCCGAGGAGGACAAAGTCAGCGATGAGGGCGCCTGTGAACATGACGTAGGTGACGCGAGACATGTCGATGATCTGCTTGTCATATGTGCCGGCGCCGTTAGGGTCACCGAGGACCTCGTTGTGGCGCGCGCCCCAAGCCCAGCTGTTGCCCGAGTAGGTGAACCTCGTCAGCTCCTTGTCGGGGCCGGTCTCCGCCTCCAGGAAGTAGAGGTTCTGGAGGATGCGCTCGTTTCCGATACCAGCCAGCAGCGGGGGCAGGAGGAACGCGATCGAGGCCCCGGTGAACCCCACGATGAACCAGCTCAATGTCTTCTCTGTGTGAGGAATACGACATTAGTATATAATTCTCTGACTGTTAGAGAAAGCGATTACTTACTAGCACTGAACTGTTTGGCAGTGAGATGCCACTCCCTCCAAACCGGGCTCGGCCAGGAATGGGTCTTCTTCTGTTCCTCCAGAGGACGTTCCATTTTGCCTATGTAAGGTTGTCTGACGTCGTTCGTGTTTCTTGCTCCGGAGGGTTTGAGATCTACCTTGCTGCGTCGTTTGGGTGGTATTAAGAATGGGATAAACGGAGGACGCCGAGGGTGGACGACGAGTTGGAGGAAGTGTGTCTGTCAGAGCGAAGAGGTGTTTGTTGGTCGTGGGTTGTTGGTTTGATCTACTCTTGAGCAAGTCTCATCGCTTCACACAAAAGACAGGTTAGCTAGAGTGGTTGTAAAGTGCGAGAAGACTTTGCTCGGAGAGGATCAGAGCAAAGACTCGGTTGTTAAAACCTGTGAAGAAAACTAGTGTGGTGTCCAGGAGTAAGAAAGATTTCGGGTCTTAGGGGGGAGGTCTGCACTCTTTTTTGCTGTCCCGAAATTGGCCTGTACCGTTTACTGATTTAGGGACAGAGGGCGGAGAAAGACTGTAATTGACAAGAAAACCCCTTTGGTTACTATGATCATAAATTTCGTGTCGGGGTGGCGTCGGAGATACCTCAACTCGGAGGTAGGAACAGTGTAAGTTGGTTTGTAGATCCTGCGGCCCTATACGGCGCAGTACGCCATATGCCCCAGGGAGTGTTCTAGAGGGTTAGACGCACAGTAAAAAGTCCTCCTGATGGCGTTAATAACAGCTAATCAACCAATCATGAATTTCGTGAGCCCTTAGAGTGTTAGATTGGTAGAGCGACCTACATCATGTGCTACTCCAGAACAAGCACCCAACCTTAATCCCGATATGAAAAATCTAATTTATTAGTGGTTTCCAAATGGTTCTTTGACCACTGGATCTTTTTTTTTTTTTCTTTGGTCACGTCAGTGACTCTGTAGTAAATATCCAGCTTTCGAAAAGAGAAAATGTTGATGGCACCCCGGCTCGGCCTTCCTGCCTGGGGTCCGACTCGGCCTTCCGCCCCAGTCTCCATGCTTCACGATTTGCGGGGTTTGGGCAAGAATAACCGACCCCGGCGGGCTCCGAGAAACTTCACCCAACACTGTAACATCAGATGCCCAGCAGAGTACGAAACAGGTCAATATTGCCAATTGCGCTGAGCAAAGACATTCTTCAAAGGCCAGGCAATCGGTATCCTCAGCAGACTGACAAAAGGAGATTGCCCGCCTTAACGCCACGACAACAACCGACGATGTCGAGGCCGCTAGCCCGCAGCAGCGGTGGCTGCTGGACATGTCGCATCCGCCACAGGAAGTGTGACGAAAGCTCGCCGGCATGTAAGGAATGCGCCGATCGACATATTCAATGTCATGGGTATGGCCCAGAGCCCGACTGGGTCAAAGATCCGGCTAAGCTTCACGCGGAGTTACACCGCATCAAGCATGCCGTCAAGCAAAACTTCCGCCAGACTCGAAAACGCCAGGCCGCACATAGCCCCCGAAAGACTTTGAATGCCTCAGGCGGTTCTTCTGAGACGGCTTCTCTGTCAATCCCAGCCGCGGACTCGGAGCTCCGAGAAGCGGAACTGCTGATGTACTATCTAGACTATATATTTCCACTGCAGTACGCATACTACGTCGACAAACCAGCTACTGGGGGTCGAGGGTGGTTGTTTTGGCTTCTCTCCAAGAGGGGCCCCTTACGGCATGCCGCTTTCACTCTTTCCGCCCTCCATCAGCACAGTTCGTCTCGAAACAAGACAGAGGAGATGGAGTCGGAGCTCATCCGTTATCACACCAATGCCATGCAGGAACTGCGGCATGTCCTTGGCCACTGCGAAACGGACGGGTTCACAAGACACCCTGAGCATCGGGTTGAATTTCTCACATGTGGAACGTTCCTCATTAGCTTTGAAGTACACGCTCCCGTGGACTGCTTGACGCCAATGAACCCGGCATGCTGACTTCAAAATTGCCTAGGTCTTCCAGGGAGGTACCTCCAAGTGGAAACCGCATCTGAATGCCCTTCTATCGGTTGCTAGTCAGGTCGACGCAGAAAATATTGCCGGTCTATCTTCCCAATCTCCACGGCCAGAGATGGGGTTTCAAAGGATGATAACAGCCGCCATGCGTTTCCAAATGGCTCAATTACTTTGGTTTGACCTAGTTTCCTGTGTGGCCACAGGCGTGAAGCCCAAACTTCCCTATCAGCACTGGTTAAAGCTTGATGAGCCCGATCTATCTTCTGTCATGGGCTGCCAGAACTGGGCTATGCTCGCCCTTGGGGATGTCGCCTCGCTAGAGTCCGAGCTGGGTGAGACAGATCTGGCCACCTTGACAGGCCGTACATCAGCCATATCAAGCAGACTTGACGAAGGTATCAGATATTTGGACGAAAGACAACGGGAGGTTCGTTCTTTATCTTTCCTTTCCTTTCTTTCCCCCCCTTTTTTACAAGAGCCAAGTCGTGAATATTTGCTGACAGCCATCAGTTAAAAACGCCATCGCTATGTCAGTCAGTAACTCGGGTTTACGCGACGACCGTCCTGTCCCAGCTCCGCGCATTTTCAGCAACACCAGAGACTTTTGCAAACGAAGTTGGTGAATCGATCGCAGAGGTCATTCGTTCTTTGCAGAATGTCCCGGACTGGGTATCTCTAAGAGGTGTTACATGGCCATTGGCAGTGGCCGGGTCCCTGGCAAGACCCGATCAACAGCCATACTTTGAAGGGCTGTTGGAGAAAATTCTTGATACCTCTGGGACAGGTTTCACCAACTGTGGTACTGTGCTGCACATTCTGAGGGAGAGCTGGGAGCACCAAAACCCTAAAGGCCACGATATTAACCCAGCTAGAAGCGCAATGAGGAGGCTAGGGATTAGTGCTCTCTTAGTCTGAGCTGGGGCGGCAGCATTGAACTCTTGATGGTTGAGTGGCGGCAAGCTTGCCCAAGCATTAAAGGCCTAGCATTAAGGATCGTAATAGTTGAACCGTAATTATTCTTCGGTTCGTCTCTCACCTGTCTAGTTGTGATGGCTACTTTATGGCAAGCAACCTCCATACATATATCAAATCACTTGAAGCAACGTTTCGGGGTTAACACCGTTCTTAATTTAATCTCCCCTATCAAATCTCACACAATCTTCCGAGACAAGCCCCATTAATACAACCACCTGAAACAGATAGAATCACAACTCAACCCAGCCATTGCCCGCCGCACATTAGCAACTTATCTGATATCCGTATTCGTATCCAATCAAATCTGCGGAAGACACTAGGAACGAGGTGACTGCCAGAACTAAACCTTTCAGTTGTTCCGCTCCTTGCGGAAGTGGTCTCTGGCCTTCTCCCGAGCTCTTCCTCGCTCAGTGCTGGCGCAGAAGACGTAGTTGCCGTTGCCTCTGGTGCAGAGGATGTTTTCCCGCTCTGCTCCAAGTCAGAAATAATCCTTTTCTTAGTTTCAGGCCTGGTTGTCAACTCACGGAAGGTAATGATCTCATCCTCGCTTCTGGCACAGAAGGCGATGTCTCCGTTCTTGCAGTCAGGGGCGTCACGAGTGCGGCCACGATCTCCATCGCGATCACCATCGCGGCCGCGGTCGCCGTCACGGTCCCCATTGCGATCTCCGTCGCGCTCGCCGCGGCGGCGTCTGCACTCCCTGTCGCGGTCGCGATCGCCATCGCGCTGTAGACATCGTTATCAGCACCGAACTCAGCATTGCAAGCCATAGAGCATGCACACTTACGTCTCTTCTTCTGTAGCACTCGCATCGGCGCTCACCAATGTCCCAGTACTCATCGAGGGCACATCGCTCGATTCTCGTCCACTCCTCAGCCAGCTGCCTTATGAACTCTTGCTGGTTGCGGTAGGCGCAGAAGAGCTTGTTGACATTGTCGTTGCGGCAGTACCTGCTGCTGGAATCTGTGACTGAGGTCAGTTATGTGCTCGGGTGTCTCGGGCCTGTGATGCATACCGTAGCGGGAGTATTCGTTGATGCCTCGGCCGCAGTAGAGGTCGTCTCTGTCGGAGCGGCAGTCACCCCTGCGGAAGATGTCGTCGCGATCACGGTCGCGATCACGATCGGCCTCAGCCGGCAAGGCGGAGACGGAAGTGAAGGCCGCGAGAGCAGCAACGAAGATGGTGGTATAGTGCATGTTGTTGGGTTGGGAAGAGTTGCGATTACTACTGCCAAAGACAGGTGGGTATTATTGTAAGAGTGTGCTGAGCTGAAAGGATTGCTTGTGAGGCTGCCTGGCTAGAAAAGATTGTAATGTCGAGCGAGAGAAAGGCGTGCTTTATAGCCAAAGAGGACAACCACCTGAGAGCTGTCCTTGCGGGCTAGATGAGTATGCCAAGCAACCTTTGACTACCCATTGTTCGCTTCGATGAAAGCCTACCCGCAGTTGACAACATACTCAAAGGTTGCTGGATGTGCCGAATCCCAAGGATGTCTGCTAGCTCCGGGGCATCCGCTGCCGATTTTGCTGCATAGTCAGCCCACGATGAACGACAAGCTATCGCAACCGGCAGCTGTCCGCCAGCTCCAACCTTCGCCCTTCCAAAATTCAGACGGCATGGCGTTTGGAGATAGAGTGTGGGCAATCCGTCACTGGCCCACACCACATCAAGTGGTGTTCTCCAACGGGCAGCCGAATCTTTTTTTCCCGTAAGACCGGTTTCGATATGCGAGATCGAGGGCTTGACAGTGGTATGCTTGTTTTGCAGTGACGTTGAGAGGAACTGGCAAGGATGTCTGGTAGGCTCGCCGAAACTTCGTGTTCGAATAAACTACATGAGAGCTGCGAGATGGTGTGCTGGTCAACTCTAAAATGTCCTGGAGAAATAAGCAAAGGCATAGAGCTGACTGAAAGCGGTTTGGAACTTCAAGTGTCGCCTGGGAAACTTTGGGTTCAGGCCAAATACATGCCTTTTTCTCCTATGGTACCCCTCATGTTGCCGACATGGAACCATAGTCTTGGCATGGGTGGTGCTCTCTCCAATGGAGTTACGAAACAATGCAACATCAGTCACCTCCAGAGCTAACAAGTCAGCGTGTTCTCTGGCGTTCACGTACCTGTTCTCCCGGTGCTAGCTCCCCTGGATCTTTCCTCCTCTTTGAGAAATAGGCCCATGATTCACTTGACAGGTCCGGCTTTAGCAGTTACATCATCTTGAGCACCGCCAAATCTCATGTTGCATCGTTACGAATGAGAATGTTACAAGCCGATGGCAACTAATCAAGGTTCAAAACATAGTAAATGCCATGTGCGGACCCGTCGACATTGTGGCAGGCTGCAACCACGATCCAGCTGCTCTGATCTGGATGTGGTATGAGCTTCGGCGGGACGGCTGATAGACGTTCCTCGTCTGTAACCGTCTGTGATATCAGACTTTAATGATCATCCGGGGAAACCGCAACCTTGCCACTTGAAGCTGTGCCACGAGCACTTGGCCAAATAAGCTCTGTGAATGATCCACCAGTGCCGAGTCGAATTATGCATCTGGGCGAGCACATTTCTACTAATCGCGGCTTGGCAATGTGGTCATCAGGCTGGGATCACCAGTCGTGATGTCGAAATGCCTTACCCCGCGTATTACTGAGAATGGCCCCTCGTTGTTTGACCGTACGTTCAGAAGCACAGCCAGAGCAACTACAGCCAAATTTCAGATTGAATCTCAAGAGAAGCTTGGCTGCAGTGAGGGTGAGCTTGGAGCTCGAGCCCGTCGCTGGCTTCGCTGTTCAACGCTACCAACCCCGCATGAGGTGTTCGCGTGCCATAATCATGGACATGGCTACTTACTCCAACGGACTGAACATGCGGAGCGGCTCCATGATCTCAAGCCATGCGTCGATCGGCAAAGTTGCGGCATGCGGACCATGTTGCGCTCGGATACCAAACACTACATCCTCATTGCGAGCCTTGCGCTCAGCCACTTTCCCAATATTCACCTCCACGAAATGAGCGCATGGCACAGCCTCCTGAAGAGGATAGCCTTGATATCGGCAAAGTTTAACTCGCCTTTTCAGCATGAGCAGGCGCTGATTTGAAGGCCCAGAACTTCGCATCACCTCCCTGCTCTTAGGGGCTAACATCATGCTTTGCCTGACCGTGGCGCCGATATTGGTTCCCCTAGGTTCCCTAACATTATATGGGTAAAACACACGATGTGCGGTAAGTACACCGCGATGAGGACTATTCTAACCACGCGAGCAGGGCATAATGCTCCACGACAAAATGAACGAAACATGCTGCTGCATGATTTGAGCACACCGTTCGTTCGGAACCGGGAAGCTTTGAAGTTGCCCAACGGACGGAGCGCAGCATGACAAGTTCATGCCAGCTGTCCCGCATGAACGGCAGTGGTGGTCGCGTTCGTCCGCATCCCAAGTTGGTAAGTTACGCTTGGGTGACTTCGAGGGGCCGATAGTATCCTTCTGTTCCGAGGGTCGCCATGATCAAGTACTTTCACGCGAGCCCGCCGCCTCCGAAGGTTGGGTACATGATCGCCTTTGTTCCGACAACAGCGCTGGCATTGGATGGCTGGTGAGGAGCATTATCGATGGGTAAGTGAATCATGTATTGAATTCGTCAAAAACCCCGGCTGAAGGGGCAGAACACGGCAGGATATCTCGGAACCAGTGTTGTACACAGCAAATACATCCGTCGAGGATGGAGTCCTCCACGTCTCCTTCCTCTCTTCTGTCGGTCGCTTGAAGCGGCGAGTTGGAAATCGCTCAAATAGGTACTCATGCAAAGAAATCTAGGATGTAATGAAACGCGACCAAGTACTGGCCGATGCGCAAGAAACGAATACAGTCATGAGCTCCGGGAGTCTGGCCCGATATCACCTGAAGCCGCCCTGGCCGCCGCCGTTGTTGTTCCAGTATCCCTGGTTGCCGCCTCCTCCGTACCCGTCGTTGCCGAAGCCCTGCGGCTGCTGGCTACCGAAAGCATTGTCGCTGTAGCCGCCATGGGGCGGGCTCATGGGCGGAGGGCTGTGAGGCGAGCCGAGGCGCGAGTAGCCGCCGTTCGAAGCGGCGCGGCTCGGTGCTGCGGGGAGAGGCCCGGAAGGCGGCAGGCCAGGGCTCTGCGTCCTCAGAGGGGAGAGGACTGGCGCCGGGCCGGTCGGGGAGTCGCTGTACGAGCGCATGCCAGCAGCGGCACCGGCAGCTCCAGCACCTGCGGCAGCGGCAACGGGAGCGGCATCCCACACGGTCTTCTCCTGGGTCGCAGGTACGCTGTAGGAGTTCTCCTGGACCATGCCGTTCTTGCTGAAGTCCCTGGCATTGTACTCGGTGCCGGTCGATCCGTTGAAGGAGTCAGGGTCGATACCACTCTTCTGGAAGCGCTCCATCTCCAGGCGCTCCTCCTCAGCCCTCTGCTGGGCGAGGGCGGCCTCGGCGGCACCGCGCTTGCGCTGGCGGAAGAAGTACCAGAGGCCGAAGGCAATGAGAGCACATCCGACTCCGACGCTGGATGCGTAGACGGCAGTCTTGGCGGTAGGGTTGAGGGAGTCAAACTTCTCGCTCACAGACTTGCTGGGCTCCGCAAGGAGAGCCTCCTTGACAGTCGAGTTGCCCCTGTAAGAACATTAGTCGACATGCCATGGATGCGAAAGACGCGAAGTGCGAACTTACTCGGAAATCTTGATGCTCTCCCACGAGCCGGACTTGTCGCCGAACGAGTACTCCTTGCCAGAGCTGTAGTCGGTCACCTGCGCAGACTTGACGTACATGGTGTAGGGACCGGCGGCGTAGTCGGTGTCGCCTCCGGCCCACTCCCTGGTGCCCTGCGCCATGCGGGGATCACCGCCGGCCCAGATGCCGAGACTGAGTCGCATGGGAGTCTGCGGGTAGGTCTGGGTGTTGTTGGCTTCCTCCGCCTTGAGGACGCGCACGCGGTTACCATCGATCCACCACTCGAGCTGCTCCTTGGTCCAGATGGTGGTGTAGTTGTGGAACTCGTCGTGAACGCTGCTAGCGACGGGGTGCTCGCCGCCGTTGTGCCAGTCCTGGATGCCCTTGCCGAAGTAGTTGCTCAGCGCGTCGTTTTTCACGCCCAAAAACTCCCAGTCGACCTCGTCCAGGGTGTTACTGAGCCACATCATGGAGCTCACGATTCCCTTGCCGGTGGCCGCTCTCAGATGGATCTCGGTACGTCCGAAGAAGAAATAGAACTTGGTGCGAATAGTGGGGGAGTCGCCCTGCTTGGTGATGGTGAACTCTGCGCCGTTGTCCTTGGTGTACTTGACGGGGCCGACGGTGGTTTCCCAAGCGTCGGTCGACGGCGTGGCGTTGAAGTTGAAGTTGAAGTCCATGCCGAAGGCCGGTTCGGCAGGACATGTCGTGTTCATCGGGTTACAGTCCGTCGAGACTTGGGCGAGGGCGGGCTGGGCGAGCGACGCCAGCAGCGCCACAGCCGAGATAGTGTATCGCGACAGCATTGCTGTTGGTCGGGGTCAAGTCTAAAGACCTGATAAAGGAGCGGTCGAGTCTGAGGTGATGAGATATCAGACACTTGAAGTTGAAACGGTCCCGATGGCTTTGGCAATCACAAAAAGTCGGTAGCAAAGCAGCGAAACGAGAAAAGAAGACGACACGGCGAGCCCGCAGCAACGTGTAAATCAGTCAAAGAGTGACGAGAGTAGGGTGATGGAGAGAGAGCGTGCGCCCGTCGTTTGGGCCAAAGGAGAGGTGCTGCAAAAAAAGGCACGAAGTCGCAGACGAGGCACCCTGCTGCTAGATACCTAAGAACGAGGAAAGAGAGGAAATGAGCGACCTCACGCGGGCTGGCGGGATTCACAAGTTACTAATAGAGATGGAGAGATGGTGGGGGGTACCCAATTTGAGTTGAATAGCAAGGTGGGTATCTACCCATCTCCATACCGTGTGTTGGACGGATAATGCTGGCATAGATACAATGGACATGGAAGCGAATTGAGTTGCCTTCAACTCGAGCTGTGATAGGAGGCGGCCTCATCTCGACGCGGGCGAAGCGGAGCGGGCAGAGCCAAGACAAGCCAGGGGATGCTTGGAAAAGCGTGACAAGCGGACATGGTGATTTAAGGGGGTGCCAATGTTGTCGCTCCTCTCGCGGGATCCTCAAAAGTCGCATCTGCAACGGGCAGCGTTTCCGCACCAGAGCCGACCGGGCTTAGCGCCCAGGGCTATCGGTCGAACCAGAGAGATGTTCACTGCCGCTGTGCAACCGGCAGTGCAAGGTTGGCGGAAAGGAAATTGTTGTTGCGGTTGCAAGCAGACCCAACTGGGCAGCTGTGAAGATTATCCCCGAGATTGTCGGTGGACCGCCCCCATCAAAGGCGGCACTCTTGGCCCGCGCGCAAAACGGCCCTAAAGGACGAGGAAAGCTGTCTGCGTCATATCTTGGAGGTATTGGCGTGGAAGACAAACGGAGGAGGTATCCCGAGGCTGTTCATTGTGATGTTGGACATGGACATTGTTTGTGTATGGTTCGTCCAGAGTTCGAAACCATAATAAATGCGACCGACCACCTGCCACCCGTTCCACGAGGAAAAGAAATGCGGATGTGTGTGACCAAAATCGTTCTCTCACTGCGGCATTGGGGGGGCAAACGGGGGCGATTTCAGGAGTCGATCCGGCCGTCGCAGTCCCGGAGATCTCATAGACACCACACCTGCCCAAGCCGGAGACGTGAAACTTGTCACCGCCAAGCCAGTAGCCGAACCCGCTCGAGATCCACGAACCCCAAGCCCAGAAAAGCAATACTACGGAGCAGCGGTGAGGCCGTCTCGAACCAAGGCGCAGGCAAAAAGATGCGACAGCGACAGCTGGGTACGGCGTTCGCGCGTGTGCGTGTGCCACAGTCCACTGACTCGAGTTTGTTCGGACCAAAAATACTACCCTCTTGAGCCTTGGCGGCGTCCAATTCAGGTCGGCCTCGTGATGATCATCGGACGAAGGCCCCGAAGACGAAGCTGTTGCTTCATTCAGCCTTGCTGGGAGAAGCATCTCCATCTTGAGCTCGGATCTCAGCTCTGAGAACACGAGGTGATGCTGAACGCAAGGCGCCCAATGACGAGCAAACACCGAGGCGATCTGCCACTTGCTTGTGGATGATGTCCCCAGCGTCGTCGCGAGGGCCCAAAAGCTGAGGGCAAGGAGCCACAAATTGCGGAGCGCGACGAACTGGAAGTGAACGAGAATCAAAGGATCGAATTTTTCAAACAAAAAGTGGGTGGACGCAACGTCCGCTGAGCCTGCAAGTCGTTTGGACCGGACCGCGGGCTCAATGCCTCCTTGCTACCGATCAAATGTCATGAGCCCGGAGAAATTGCGTTGAACCTTGGATATCTGAATGGCTTTGTTGATTCGAGTACGGGCCAAGTGCAAACGGCAACGAACAGAGAGCAACAATCTGTTTGTAGGTGAATGAATGTCACTGCCACCAGTCCGTTTGCCTCTGGCAGTGCCTCTTTACGGGGCCGGGAACTGAGTGATGAATGCGATGAGGAGTGGTAGGGGAGAAACGGAAGTTGAACACACAAGATCGTTTACTGAACGAGTCCTCCAGCCGACATAAGACTCCTCACGGATTACTCTATGTTGTGATTGCATTGAGATGCTTCAAATGTGAGCAAACGTGGTGAGTAAAGCGAATGAGTGAGTGAGTGAGCAAGTGGGTGAGTGAGGGAAATCCTCGGATAACCGGCGCAGGGCGGCCCAAGCGCCCGGGTCAGGGACGGCCGAGACCCCACATTCTTAAAATGATTGAGCTGCCGCTAAAACGCAGGCACGCAAGCGCAGCGCAGGATTTTCGGCCATTGCCGCTGACAGACAGACAGACGCCTCGCTCTCCATTGCCTTGGTTGCTTCTGGGTAGTCACTGGGTAGTGTAGGTCTTGCCTTGGCTGTGCCGATCTCGGTCCAAAGTCAAGCCACCACGACACATTCCTTCTTGGCTTCCACATCTCTGGACACTGTATCCGTACGTACGCTCAAGAGACGATGAAAGAGACAAGCAAGAGCGTCCCGGTACTTAGATGAAGAACCCAGAAAAGCTGTCTGTTACAACTTGAGAGGGAATCGAGACTCAAGATGATGCCAACCCCAATCTCGGCAATCTATCCGGGCGAGCCCACATCGTCCCCGAACCTCACCAAACAAGTGACTCACGACGGCCCAGCGCGCTTCCGATTACGCGGCAGTGGGCTTCTTCGAGACGGAACGCTTACCCGAGGCGTAATAGTCGCGCCCAAACTTGTCTATTCTGCCCTGTCCCAAGCTGTTCCAGGGCCAAACGACATGCCTAGATGCGATAACGCAATGCCAACCCCTAGACGAGCCGGCCGGCGGGACGAGACTAAAGTTTTTCTTCCCCTTCCCTGTCTCTGTCGTTGTCGCCGTTCATATATTACCGGTCTAGGCCCGTCAAGGCTTGTTCCTCGCACCTTCCCACTGATCATCTTCCGCTGCCGCGTCCATCGTGTCTATTCGAGTCTTGGCGTCGCCCGATAGGAACTCCGTCAACATTGGAACAGTTTCCTCAATCTTCCAGATCCGAAATCAACAAACATGTCCGCACAGAATGGTCTGCGGGTCGCCGACTCGTCGGACACCGACGCCGGCAACGAGCCGCAAACGCAAACGCAAACGCAGACAACCCAGCCGAAGCGCGGTGTGATCGAGTGGCTCCGCGACGACGTTAACGTCCGGTACACCGACGTCCCCGTCCTCGCCTGCTGCCTGGTCTCCGGCCTGTGCGACAGTGTGGCCGTCAACGCGGCCGGCGTCTTCGTGAGCATGCAGACGGGTAAGTGAACCATCCGAATCCATAGACCTCGGGGGGCGATGCCTGGGAGATGTTACCGCAGACCGACGACGCTGACCACCCCTCGCCGCAGGAAACACAATCTTCATGGCCCTCGGCGCCTCCCGCCTCCCGGCCGGCGAGCCCCTCCTCTGGCTCAAGTCTCTCAGCTCCATCGCCGCCTTTTGGCTCGGCTGCTTCTTCTTCTCCAAGTCGCGGCACATCCACCCCAAGCGCCGCAGCACGCTCGCCCTCTCCTTCACCCTCCAGGCCGCGCTCGTCTTCCTCGCCGCCGCCTTCGCCCAGACCCGCGTTGTCGCCGACTTCGGCCTCACCTCCGTCGAAGGCTCCGAGTCGAACCACGAGTTCAAGACGTCCGAGGACCCGCTTGTCATGGTGCCCCTCGCCCTCCTGGCCTTCCAGTTCGGCGGGCAGATCGTCACCAGCAGAATCCTCGGCTTCAACGAGGTGCCCACCAACGTCCTCACCAGCGTCTACTGCGACCTGCTCTCGGACCCGAAGCTCTTCGCCCCGCTCAAGGAGAACCCCAAGAGGAACAGGAGGTTTTTGGCTGTAGTGCTGCTGGTCCTGGGAGGCATCATCGGCGGCTGGCTGCAGAGGAGCCGCGCCGGCATGCCCGGGGCTCTCTGGATCTCTGGCGCCGTCAAGATGTTCATTGCGCTGGCGTGGATGGCCTGGGACAGGAAGGAGCCCGAGGACAGCAAGCTGGAGAAGGGCGTTGCCAAGTCTTGATAAACGAGATTATGGAAGATGGAGTGGCCTCATATACGCGTGCCGGGACACCGTTGATTGGATGATGCGAGCATATACCCAGATAGAAGCTCGCACTCTTCGGTAAATCTAATGATTCTCTTCCATGTAGGAATCGGGCTGCTCCGAGTTGTTCCTCCTCTGCTACGATGAATCATTGGTATCTTGTTGTCAACGTTGACGGGTAGGTAGATTGGATTCACTTGTGGCTACTGACATGGCGGGAAATGGACCGAGACGTCAGCGACGTTACCGTCCCGTCAAACCTGAGAGGAACATGCTCGGAAAGTGAGTACCAAAAATAAAGCTGCTTCGTTGAGCCGTACACGAATCGGCTTCTCCAGAATGGTCAAACGACACCTTGGCCAACACGAGCGCCCAGTGCGAAGGCACGTATTACAACCTCGCCCACAGAACAAGCTGCAACGTACACCTCGGGATTCTCCAAATGTCCCCAAAACATGATCTTCGGCGAGATATTCAGGGCACAGGCGACGTCGCAGCAGGGAACGAGCCCGGGCTTTACTTGGTCGAGAAGGTGCTCCGCCCCCTCCAGACGAGGACGTTTGACGGCGGGGTGAAGCCCCGCGCGATGCATCCCGCATCGTCCGAGTTCCTCAACCCGCACCGGATGTAACCCGGATCGAGAGCAGGAACGGTATCGCAGTCTGAAGCGCCATCGTCCCTGCGAGCGTGTGTTCCGTGTATGTGTCCCCGTGGACTCGGTTACTCGCTAATCTCGCGCGATGAACCTCGGGTGACGGCCACCCAAGCCACTGCGTCAACGGCCCTCCCTCACCATATCACACAAACGTACATCTGTGCTGCTCAGATTCCTTGTCTCGATCCGAACGCCAGCAGGCTCATCTGATTAACGAAGCTTGAGAGCAGCCAGGTCAGCACAGTTGAGGATCCACGATCTCGGGTCTCTCTTTCGTAGTGCAGCTGATGCCGATGCTGCTGCCCGAATCATCGTCACAACTCACCAATGACAACCCCCTGCATCCCTTGCATAGCCCCCTTCTCACAGAACCCCTCGGTTACGATGGAGTGTCGTCGTGATTCCCTTCGTGTGCGATGTCATAGACCATGCCCCTGTCGGATCAGCACCAACCCATCCGACAGCCCGCGGGTACAAACGAGACATTCCTGAACGAGACCCTGCATGATGACCGTCTTACCTCTCCAGGGAACGAAATCAACCACCAAAGTAATGGTCCTCTCAGAGTAGTGTAAACGGGCGGAATCTAGGGGTCCTGCCGAAAGGGGTTGGAACGCCGTCGCGGTTGCCTCTGATTGGTCAGTCAACTAGTGACAGACCCCCCCGGCTCACCTCCCTCCCCCTTGACGTCACCGACGATGTTGATCTCGACCGTCGATCACCAACGGCAAACAGGTTTGGGGTCGCACAGGCACGAGACCCCCTCGACGCCGGTGATGCTAGCTGTGCTTAGTTTGTCGTTTCTCTGTCGCCGGCGTTGCGTGAGGGACTTCCACGTAGTGGTGGTGGGAAGGATCAATGACCACCTTGGCATCATTGTGCATCATGGCCAGCCAACAAATCCAATCCTCCTCCCAAGTCAGGGTCTCGGCACCATTCTCCCCCCTGGTAGTACGTGCCTGTATCTGTAGGTACCTGTAGGGAAGTTGTCTTGCGGTGAGTTGGACAGCAGCAGCAGCGGTGGCCAGAAGTCAGCAACGTAAGGAGGGCCATGAATGATGGACGGATGGGTCAGACCTGATATGACCGCGGAGGCTGGCTGAGCGGCAAGCCGGGCCACGCAAGGTAGATATAATCTCTCAGCTTCCCGCCGAGAAACCACCCATCCGACTTATCCAGCTTCCCAAGCTTTTTCGCGTCGTTAGCGTCTACGCCATCGTCAGAACACCAAGGCCAACTCCAAGGAGAAACAAGCCTTTCTTAGTCACCATCGTCACCCCTTTTTCTTTCACATCCACCGCAAGTAGTCACAATGCCATTCTTCGGAGGAGGCCGCCGCGAACCCTCGCCCGAGCCGGTCCGGGAACCAACCCCGCCGCCCCCGGAGCCTCAGCGCCGCGGTTTCTTCGGCTCCCGTCGGGAACCCTCCCCGGAGCCTGTCATCCACCAGCCCGTCGCCGAGCCTCCCCCGCGCAAGCACGGCATCTTCGGCCGCCGAGACCCCTCCCCGACGCCCACTACCCGCACCTCCGCCACCACAGCCACCTCCCGCTCCTCGCTCTCCTCAACGACCTACCACACCTCCCCAGATGGCCACCACGCCCCCCACAACGGCGGCGGCGGCGGTCTCTTCCGCCGCTCGACTGACGCTTCCTCCTCGAACCGCCGGGGCCTCCTCCACAAGTTCGGCGGTGCCGGCGCCGTTGAAATGGACCCCAGCATCGTCCAGGCCCGCGAGCGCGTCATGGGCGCCGAGGCCGCCGAGAAGGAGGCCGACCGCGCCCTGCTGGCCGCCCGGGAGAGCGTAGCCGCAGCACGCGCCGAAGTTCGTCGTCTCGAGGACGAGGCCCGCGAGGAGGCGAGGCGCGCCAAGATCAAGCAGTACCACGCCCGCGAGGTCTCCAAGCGCGGCAAGGCCCTTGGTCGTAAGTTGAATCCCCTTGGCCGCGAAGGATTCGCGTTGCTCCAATGCTAACCATCCCCAGGTCATGGCGTCTAAGCATCGGACACATCAAGTCCGAATCACACCCACCCCATCTACCACGACAAGTACTACTTTCATTTGTCACTTTGATGATGCCATGATTCACGTCACGGCGCGTACCGGGAAAACAATAAGCAGGACTGGAGTTGATTGAGCGACATCAAAACACCTTCCCCCCGTTCGGGTGTATTACTAGATCTACATTTGTGCGCATATCATGAGCGGCCTTGTTTTTGAGAGTTTGGAAAGAATTACTGTAACAGTATTTGCAATTAAACCGGCTGGTCACATTAATCTTGTCACTACGTGCGTGTACCCATCCGTCCGTAGCTCCCCCGTCTTACCCGTACTCGGACGGTCAACTGTCGACATGGCGTGGCGGCGCTTCCATCGTCAGCCCACGCCGGGGCGGATCACGGGCCATGAAACAACCCCAGCATCCGTCTCGGTCGCCGTGAGAAACTTCGGATCGCTTAGAATGAGGTTGCTGACGTCCACCGGCCGCCTCGGCGCCTGATTGGCCCTGTCATCTAGCCATACCGATGTGCTGGGACGACCGATGCTTTCCCCTCCCGCATGCGCGTCAGCTACCCTAACCTCCAAGTTGGTGGGTAAATCATCCGTGGGAGATCCCAGGATCCCGACCAGGCCAGAACAAAAGAGAAGAAATCCCAAACAGCAGGTTGCAAGCGACCAGACGGTCGAGGCATTGCTCTTGAATAAGAACGCCTCTATCCAAGGATTCGTCCATCTGACGAGAGACAGAGAGGACATCTGCCTACTCGGTCCTGGACCCTGTACTTTCACCGCCTCTCCAGTCCGATTACGACGGAAACTTTGGCCGTTTCCCGAGAGTTAGTGCAGATCGGGGATCTTCCTAGGACCGCCTCGACAATCCCTCAGCCTCGACACCCAGCCAATGCCACTCAGCCAACCAACTTTGGCAAGCTCCGACCGGGCAAACAAAACGAAATCCTGGCCGTGTATTTTTTTTTGCTGAGACAGCGGCCGCGTAATGACAAGGCAGGGAAGGCGAGTCAAATCGATTCGCAGGATACCGTGCATGAGTGAGGCTTGGGAGCCGTGTCGCATCCATGATTCTCGGAAGTCACACCGCCGCGGCTGCGGCTGGGTCCTCCGGTTCATGCTGGTCTCGGCATCCTGAGACGCTCCACTCGGGACCTACTGCTTTGTTGACGGCCGAAAGTTCACGCTGACATGATGGCGCGTACGACAAACTCGTGTCTTCAATGGAAGGTCGGTGTGTTCATTAAGCATCATCTACACTGACAAACTTTTGCTTATACAGAGCAAGGAAATGGTTTTCCCGCTTCAGAAATCTAGTAGCCAGAATGCGCGTATGAACAGCCTCCTGGCCATGTGGCCCGCTTGTAAACTCGCGCGCCATTTCAAATAAAGTTGAGGACACGCAATGAGAAGAAACCCGATCCCCCGACCGTCTGTGCATTAAGAAGAGAAAAGGGTATTTACATGAGTGCTCAAAACTAGCCGAAGCCCAAGAGGTATCAAGAACGTCATGCCAGGCCACAAGTCCCGTAGAGTGGCTAGCCGAGAGAAGGAAAAAGTCGCGTCCGCCCAAGGAGCTGGGCCAGCTGCAATAAAAGGACGTAATCGGTAAGGGCGAGGCAAGACGAGGGAGAGGGGCTAGAAGGTCTGATCCGTGGGAACGCCGACAACGCCTGCCGAGTGCAATGGTGAAAAAAGCGAAAACCCGATGCCGTCCGAAACAAGATCCGCCCGTTCGATCGTATCTCGAGGATTGGAAATCATTCGATGCGGTTCGTGTGGTGGTCGTGCTCACATGACGGAGCAGCCCGATTCCTCGCGGTCCTTCTTGACGCTCAAAGCGACCCGGGCAGCTTCCGTAAAGGCCTCATTAACGCCGCGGTTGCGCATCGCAGAACACTCGAGGTAGCGGAGGGCATTGATGCGGCGAGCAACTTCCAATCCCTGCTCGTAGTTGATCATGGGACGCTTCTCCCGCTGTTGGCCCTCCGCGCCCTCCTCCTCCTCGTTATCGGACTCGCGAAGGTCGCACTTGAGGGCGACGAGGACGAGCTTGACGCCGGGGCAGTTGTCGGCGATCTCGCCAACCCACTTGCTCTCGACGTTCTCGAGCGAGTCCTTGCTATCGACGCTGTAGCAGAGCATGATCAGATCGGTGTCGTCTGCGATCAGGTCAGCGAAACGGTTCGGTGTATCTTTCCGGCGTGGACTCTCGTACCATAGGACAGACTGCGAAGACGGTCGAATTCCTCCTGTCCGGCCGTGTCCCAGAGAGAGAGCTCGATGTGGACATTATCGACAAAGATGTCTATGACGCCAGGTCAGTCAGCAAGCGGTCCTGTGGAGACGCAACGACGGCATGGAGAAGCGCGTCGCGAAGGTGAGGCATCGAGACCAAGGGCGACGGCCGAGGAAGAAGTGGGAATGTTGCGTACCATGGACATAGTTCTCAAAGACGGTGGGCTCGTAGACGGTTGGAAAGTAGCTGCCGCTGTCGAGTCAGCGAGCCTAGATAGCAAAGGAGGGAAAGGTATAGAAAGGAGGAGAGCGCCCGAGGGCCTCGCGGAATCCCAGATACCAGAAGCAAAGGGAAACTCGGGACTAACCCTCTAGTAAAGACGTTCAACAAGGATGTCTTGCCGCACGCGCCATCGCCACTGTGTATTGAATCAATTAGCCAGAGTCCACAGGTCGCAGCCAAGCGACAACTCAAGGGCAAGGGGAGGGGAGGGGAAGCAGGTCTCACAGGAGGACGAGCTTGCGCTGGACCGTCTTGGAACCTCCACACAGGGGCATCTTGGGCGAGATTGACCGAGTCGTGAGGTAGGTAGGTGGTGGTTTAGGGGACGAGGCAGCAAAACCAAGCTGGAGCAATGCGATGCGATGCAATTCGGTGCGCTGCAACAGAGGAGCAGAAAGAATATTCAGGCTTGAAGAGCAACCAGGCGCTGGTGATCGTCGCCTGGGCGGTTGGCAAGTTGCAGCTTGCTCGTCGGTCGTAGCCAGGCGGTTGTTGTTTGCGGCTGGATTGGATTGGATGGGGGGTGTAACAGTTGGAGGAAACAGCAAAGGCTGGACTCGGAGAAGGGGGGAGGGAGCAGTAGTAAATTGGGTGGTAACACGGAAGGGAAGGTACAAGGTGGGGTGGACAATAAGGGAAGGCACCTCAGTGTTACTGTGCAGTGGTGCAGCTGAGTGCAGCCGGGAGTGACAAGCCAACGCGGGAAGACAAGAGAAGGAAGGCCCAGAAGTGAATGTGAGTGAGAGAAAGTTATGGGATGCAGCCGTGGGAAATTGGGCTACCTAGGAAATGGTAGGCTGTACTGCTTGCTGCTCAATTGGCGGAGATGAAGTCAGAAGGGCCGCCCACAATGGACTGACAGGGTCAAGCACTGGAAGCAAGGTACCTCTGAGCGGCAAGCTAGGGCAGTGCACTAAACCAAAGTAGTGGAGTCAGTTTGCAGTGATGGACTGGTACTTTGGCCTGGCCTGTGCCTCTGTTCAGTGGGTTGGGGTGGGTTAATGGGTGGTGGGTGCCTTCCTTATTTGAAGAAGAAAAATAAGAATGAAAGAACCTGAATGGATACCTTTTTGGTGGGATGGGGAAGGAGCAGGAAGGAACCTAAGGAAGGAAGAGCTGAGAAGCAGGCAGGCAGGAAAAGCACCATCAGATACCTAGGTTCCTAAGAACCGGGCTCTTGAGGTTCGGATACCAACCTACGGTAGGTAGGTATTTTCCCGAGTAAAATGTCACTGACTGAGCGAGCACCTTCTTCCCTCGGGCACTCACAAACAGGGCGAGCTGGACTCTGAGGCGCAGAGAACTGGCTGCAGGCTGGGGGGCTGCACAGGCCCTGCCCCTGGTACCGAACTGTCACTGAGCACAGCACACACTGCATCATCGTCATCACAAGGCAGTCAACTGGGGTAGGAAGCCAGGTATCTTTGCACTAGAAATATGAGCAAAAGTACACCAGAATGCTGGGCAGTTCATTCCAGAGTGGAGAGTATGCAGTCTCCACCATATAATTGCCTGCATAGTGAAGTGTCTTCCTGCATGCACTCAGAACAGTCTCCATCAACTAACAACACCTGGGTCGGTTGTTTCTTTTTCAACCTGTTGATGCTGCCTACAAGAGGCATTGGCCATTGGGTGTCCAGTGTTGAGAGCAGGGCAGAGCAGAGAAGAGCAGCTAATTGATTACCTAAGGAGCCGTCTGCAAATGTCCCTTCCTGTGGTATGGAATTTTGGCTTTCTTCCCCTGGTCTACCTACTGGCTGGACCCGGAGAGCTGGTGGCGCTTGAGAACGGCCGAGCCCCTCCAGACTGTAGTCCGTCAACGCCGCGTGGCGGGAATGCGTGGAGGAGGGGCTTCGTGTTGGGTACGTATCGACAAATCCCAACTCCGGTTCCTTGTGCTTCTTCTTAGCCGGACCTTGCAGGCTGTGTAGGGCGTTGTTGTTGTTGCTCTGCGCTTCGCTTCCCTCCGCCTCGCCCGGACGCCGCACCTCGTCGGATCGCAGATTCAGATCACCACCGCCAAAACCCGTGCTTTGCTAGGTAATTATGATTAGCCCGACGCCTGCAGCAGGAGCGTTTGCTGATCTTCTTCCGTCTGTCTCGTGCCTCCGTCCCATCTTGACTGGTCCCTGGGGGCTTCTCCCATCCAGCCGGTTACCCTACCTACGAAATCCGACATTCCAATTTTGACCTCCTCGCCCTCTCAGCTCCCTCACCACCAACTGTGACAGCCAAAGGCAAATCCGTAAAAATTCTGCCCTCGCGTACGACTCATTCGCCCCCCCAATCGTCATCTCCTGCGAGTCCCGAGACCAAGGCAGTAATAGCCCGTCCGCCGTCAAAACAAACAAACCCCACTAGTTACTCAAACAAAGTCCCCATCGTGATCCAAGGGCCACCGTTCTCTCTGAGCCAGGCATATCCCGGCCAACCTCCCGCCACCTCTGCGCCGGAACCTCGAGAACCACCGAGGGCGGCGGCAGCGGCTTGGGTTCCCGTGCCTCAGACTGCGCAAAGGTCCAGGCTCAGGCACTCACGCCCCGACTTGCAGTGTACGGCTGTTTTCGTCTGTTTCTGCCTTCTAGAACTGCTTGCCGGCTTGCAAGCACTCGTCAAAGTAGCATATGTCTTTAGTTTCCCATGTTCTGATTTACCTACACGCAGGTCATAAACATGCGTGGACGCTGAGTCAGCGTCGATAACATTGCTGCCTTGCCTACCTAGTACCCCTCCCGACCCTCACTCAGCCTCGCTCCCACCCGGCACTCTCAACCACTGCCTAGGTAACTTCCTCGCCAGTCGGCCCACGTGGCATCGTCAGCCTCCCGGCCAACGCAACCAACCCGGACGCTGCACGATCACATCTTACTTTGCCACAGCACCTTGCGCATGGAGCCGCGAGGCCTTGCCACGGTCTCCAACGCTCGCCGCTCCATCGCCTGTCGGGTCCTCGCCCGACCCCTCGGCGCCTTAATCTACCTCGCCGCGTGACTTTGCCCCAAATTCTGCCCTCGCTCGTGCAGCTAAGCACACTATACTAAGTGTCTATGGTTTGAGGTGCCCTCTGATGCGCACCTTGGAATATCAAACATCTCTTTATCAGTAGTCACAATGTACTCATGGTGGAACAAAATTGGTCATGAAAGTCGTGGAATGTATTAGGGTTGTAGTTATAGATAGCCAACTCTCAAGACAACATTCGAAAGTTGGCCAAGTTTCCGACGACTCCATGTATGGGCTGTATGTAGAGCGTGGGGCTTGCATCTCTTGCTTGCGACGCTTGCGTGCCCCTCACTCTCAGTCATCGTCTCTCTGCAGGCCCTGCCTGCCCCGACCTATTCGCTCCGCCAAGCCCATATTGCCGGCCTTTCGATGTAGGCCGTTGACGAATTGCCTGTCGCCGCCGTACTTGGACGATTTCTCCCGGGCCTGGTCATCCGCCTCGCGTGCCGCCTTCTCTCGTGCTTCCAGCGCTGCGAGGCGGCGGTCTCGGTCTGTGTCAAGGTCGGAAGCCGCTGCCTGCATGGCCGCAAGCTTCCTCGCCCTCTCCTCATCGGCGGCTTGGTTATTTGGCTGATCGTCGTGGTTCCTCCGCTCCCGCCGCCTGTCGTGATTGGCTTCATGGCGGGAGAAATCCCTGCGCCGTCTGTCGTGTCTGTCCTCGTCACGCGAGTAGTCTCTGCGGCGAGCCCCGTCTCTGTCCTCGTCATCGGAGTACTCCCTCCGTCGAGGACGGCGCCTGTCTTCGTCGTCCGAGAGATCCCTCCGCCGGTAGTGGTGTCTGTCTTCGTCGCGATGTTCGCTGCGCCTGCGTGGGGGGCTTCTCGATCTGGATGACCGCCGTCTCCTGCGGTGTCGATCCTCGTCGGGGTCATCGTCGCGGTGTCTGTGGTGTCGCCGCTTGTGTCTGTCTTCCCTTTGTTTAGACTTGGACTTGTCGTCTTCGATGCCCATGGACGCGAGAAGCTGCCTGCGCTTGATCGGATCGTTCATCATGGCCTCGTACGCGGCCTGCTCCTGTCTCTTGATGGCGAGCAGGGGGTCCTCCCGGACCTTGGCCGCGGTATCTCTGGCGGTGTTTGCTGTCTGCAGGGCCATGAAACTCTCCTGCCCTGCCTGCTTCTCGAGGTTCTTGTGCTCGGTGCCCTTGATCAGGTTGTCGATGCGACGCTTGCCCAGGAGGTAGCTTTCGCGCTCCTCCGTTGTACCGGTCTGTCCATCGGTTGGGCCGCTGTAGAGGAATTCGACGCGATCGACTTTTTTGGTGTGGCCGGCGGCCTCGAGTTTCTTCTGCAACTCCTCGCGGGCGCGCTCTTCCTTGAGCTCGTTGATTCTCTGCTGAGTCTTCTTGCGCTCTTCCAGTGCTTTGCGCTCTTCCTCCCAGACCTTGGCCTGGTTCTTCAAGAGCGAAGGGTGAAAGCTCTTCTTGAGGTTGAGATCGCCACCCATTGTGCCGGTGTTCCACGATAGATGAGGAAGGGCAGGGTGTGTGTCGCGACGACGACGGCAGAAGGCGTGGGAGGAACCGAGTTGAGAGGATTGCAGTCGGTATTAATGCAAGAGCGAGCGCACAGCGCAGTTGTAGGGGGGAAAGATTCGAGTGCAGACAGTAGAGTGGTTGTAGCGAGCAGTCGGAGATGGAGTTGTAGAGCAGTTGTCGTGGAGGGCAGTGTTGTAGGTTGTAGAACGCAGGTGCAGATAAGTAGGTGGTTGACGTTCAAGGTATTTTGGGGGGAAAAAAGCTTTGGAACGTGCGGGTGTGGGTGCATGCGATGGCATGCTGCGCCTGAAATCCCTGCTCACATGGGCATTCTTATAGCTACAGATCTCTGCCATCAAGGTTCCTGGACATGGCGAGGGCTTTTTTTTTTTTTTAACCAAGACGACAAACCTTATAGATGAGTTTTTCCCACTCTGATCAAATTCTATAATCAAGTGACCATTTGCAAAGTAGTTTTTCTGAGGATTTTTCTCTTTGCCTAGGCACGAGACAACTGAGCACCACTATAGTGCACCCATTGTACCCCGGGCCTGCCTAGGTACACTGTAGGGTGCCGCCTCTTGTGGACCTAGTACAGTGTGGTCGACCAAATCGCCCGAGCAATCGCACCTCTTATACGGAAGACTCCCGGTCCTCTAATAGGTGCAAGCTAACCATTCCTGGACAGTCACTGGTTGGCAGGCAAGCTGGGAAGGTACTTACCTAAGCATCTACGCACGTACTGTTTATGAGCACTTAGTTAGGTAGGTACTGTTACTATCTGTATAGATAGTTGTCCGAATGTGTATCGGTATAGTAGACACTGATAATGTGGCTGGAATTAAGTTGAAATGTGCGTTTTTGGCCTCCACTGATGAGGGTGGCGGAAAAAAAAAGGTATCAGGTACAGATAGTTGTCTCTATGAAAACTCTAGTCGCTGCCATCGCTGTCCCTCGTCTCTGCTCCTCGTCTCTGCTTTTTGTCGTCGCTGTCGCCGTTGTCTCCCATACTTCCTAGAAAGGTTTAGCTAACATCAAAAAGGGAACCGGGGAAAGCCGTACAGTGTACCTAGGTAGTGGCAGTCACTGAGTGGGCCCCTCCAATCGATAAGCTCTCTCCTCCCCGCCTTCCTGCCTGCGTCAACGGCACGACGGGAGCACCTGCCTAGAACTTGCCCGCTCAAGCCTGAGGTGGCAATTACCTCCAGCAATCACCAAACGCACACAGCTTTTGCTCGCTTTCCCTTTCTCTCAAAATTTACGACAATATCCAGGTTCACTCGCCAACTGCACCCGTGTAGACGCTACAGAGTCAGGCTTATCTCGGCCGCACGGAAACCACCGCCAACATGTCTGACGACGAGGATTTTATGCAGGAGTCGGACGAGGAGCAGTGAGCGCCTCTCGGATCTTTTTTTGGGATTGGTTTCGGACCTTCCTCTTGCTAACACAACCCATCAGGTATGACTTCGAGTACGAGGAGGACGACGACGACGAGTCCGGAGACGTCGGCATCGAGAACAAGTACTACAACGCCAAGCAGCTCAAGCTCACCGATCCCGAAGATGCGATTTCCGAGTTTCTAGGCATACCACCTTTGGAGGAAGAAAAGGGCGAATGGGGCTTCAAAGGCCTGAAACAGGCCATCAAGCTTGAGTTCAAGCTGGGCCAGTATGACAAGGTACTTGGAGGCCGAGGAGAGACGAACGACGGGCGACCCTGACACTGGTGCTAGGCTACAGAGCACTACGCGGAGCTCCTTACGTACGTCAAGTCGGCCGTAACTCGAAACTACTCAGAAAAGTCGATCAACAACATGCTGGACTACATTGAGAAGGGCTCGGACGGTCCGAAGGCCGTTGCTTGCGTCGAAAAGTTTTACTCCCTCACCCTCGAGAGCTTTCAGAGCACCAATAACGAGAGACTCTGGCTCAAGACCAATATCAAACTCGCCAAGCTGCTTCTCGACCGCAAGGACTACGGAACGGTGTCCAAGAAGCTTCGTGACCTGCACAAGGCCTGCCAGAAGGATGACGGCAGCGACGATCCCAGCAAGGGCACCTATTCTATGGAAATTTATGCCCTCGAAATTCAGATGCATGCCGAGACGAAGAACAACAAGCAGCTGAAACGGCTGTACCAGCGCGCCCTGAAGGTCAGGTCTGCGGTGCCCCATCCCAAGATCATGGGAATTATCCGCGAGTGTGGCGGCAAGATGCACATGAGCGAGGAGAACTGGGCAGAGGCGCAGACCGACTTCTTCGAGTCTTTCCGCAACTACGACGAGGCTGGCTCGCTCCAGCGCATTCAGGTCTTGAAGTACCTGCTTTTAACCACAATGCTCGTCAAGTCGACAATCAACCCCTTCGACTCGCAGGAGACCAAGCCCTACAAGCAGGACCCGCGCATCACGGCCATGACGGACCTCGTCGACGCGTACCAGCGCGACGACGTCCACGCGTACGAAAACGTGCTTCAGAAGAACCAGGACATACTCGCCGACCCCTTCATCGCCGAGAACATCGACGAAGTAACACGCAACATGCGGACCAAGGGTGTCCTGAAGCTCATTGCTCCTTACACACGGATGAAGCTGGCTTGGATCGCGAAGCAGCTCAAGATCTCCGAGCCGGAGGTTCAGGACATTCTAGGCTTCCTCATCGTCGATGGCAAGATTGACGGCAAGATTGATCAACAGGCCGGCACCCTGGAGATACACTCTGACGCAGATGGTGACCGCACCAAGGCCATGCACGAGCTTACGAAGGCCGTCTCGACCCTTTACTCGACCATGTTTAAGGACGGTGACGGATTTAGGACGATAGAACACCCAACAGACGAGCAGGGTATGGAGTTCATGAGTGCCTACCAGCCCAGGAGCGGCGGCTCGCGAGGACCCCCAAGAGGAGTTGGACGGAAGGGCAAGAACGCGGTGCCGTTGTGGAGCTGAGGAGACACTGCAACGGTGTTAAACAAGCCCGGCCGAAGCTTGTTGATGGGCTTTAGCATTCCCATGAGTCGGACCTCTGCATTTTAGAGCGTCTTCTGGGTCCTCGGACAGGACCGAGTTGACAGTATTCCAGAGAGAGGTGGAAATATACCAAGAGCAACGCAGAATATGACACATTTCCTCCCCGTACTCACGCACGGGGAGCCCACGCACAAACATGGTCAGCTCCGCGCCCAGGTGACAACCGCACTAGAGAGGGAGAGGAGCCCGATGCAGCTTCCCGCTGCACGGCGCTCGATTTGTAGGCTTCGTCTTCGTGGAACTCAAAGAAGGTGGGGTGGTTGGGATGGGGAGCAAAAGACCCGGGGCATGCGGATCGCCATTTGGCTGGCCCAGGGCACTATGGGAAAGTTGGCGATGGTGTCCGCAGCGGGACCTCGTGTGGCGGCTGGTTACCATGTAGACTAGGTGGGAAGAACGAAGAGCATCTCTATATGGCCAGCATGAGCAGTCAGTTGCTAAGGCAGGAGCACAGAAGATGTGGGAAGGGAGAGCAGAGTAGCCACAACCATGTGCGCCTCTTCTCTTCCAGGTGTCGAACCTGAAAATAGTTGAACCAGGACTGGCGATCCAGATCTACCCGGTGTATCTCTCTAGTCCAAAATCCCACCTTCCTTTGCCTCCGTGGACAGATTCTATAGCCGGCGGCGGCAGGGAACGGTCGCTTCGGCGGCTGACGAACCCGGCAGGTCGTTCCAATGCCACTTCGTCTACATCAAACAGCAAACTCTGCGCGCCACGAATGCAGGTGAAGATTGGGCCCCGATGGTTCCTGGCAGAGCGTATCAGAAACCCCTCCTCTGGCTGGCTTGCCTGCCCCCAACCATCCATTCCCGCGCGCCCAGGTCGACAGCCAGCCGGCGCGCCCACGAGGGCCGGACGGAACCCCCCCCCCCCCTGATACCCGATGCCACCAACGGATGTTTTTGACGCTTCCACACTGGCTATCCGTCCGGCTGGCCGGCATTGGCATCTTTTGTCCCGGGGTCTGCCACCGCTGTCGATTGCCAAATCTCGTGGTTCTCGGGAAAGCATCCCGATGCTCTAATGCAAAACGTGGAACGTTGTCACACCACACAGCATGCAGTCCATCAGCCAAGCATCTATCTCATCGAAACAGATACGACTTCCTTTCTAACCAGACGGGGCGGAGGAAGGGGGGGGGGGAGGGGCATTCTCTTCTGCCTCGTCCCTTGCTACCGTCCCGCCGTGAATGTCAAAGCAGACGATCGATGAAGCCCGCCGTCCACTCAAGAACGTACGCACTGCAGTGGCCGTGGCGCCTGCGGCCTGTGTTGTACAACGAAGCAAGCGGGTGGGATGGTGTGCTCCGCAACCCGCTCTCGCACTCGGCCGATTACAGCCCGGGTGTATGACAGACGCGGCAAAGAGGAGCACGCCTGCGGCAAACATGGGCCGCAGAAGAAGGGACTGCGTCGTGGCAGAGTCGAATGGCACCGAAACCAGCGGATGGAAGCTGCAGATCGGTTGCACAAGGGGTTGGGGTGGCGGACGAGATAGACAGACGACGAGGGTGCTTTCCCATGATATGCCTAGTCCGGCGCGTGTACTGGTCCCGCGTGCTGGCTGCTTGCATCCTGCAATCACCGACCTGAATAGGCCGTGGGGGAAGCACAACGTCCTACGCCCATGTAGCTCTGACGTCCCAGTTCTCTGATGAAGTTGGATACGAACCAGGACGAATGCCGGCGGGATTACGACAGCCCTCGTCGCTAACTCTCTCTCTCTCTCAGGCGGTTGTTCGGTCGAAAAGGTCTGGCACTTCTGGAATACGCAAGAGGCAGGCCTGCCTCGTCCTTGGCTAGGCCAAGGGCTGTTTGTGAGCGTTTTTCTGCAGCCTGCCGTCCGAGTTTGACCACATATCTTGCGCAACAGACAGGAAATAATTCCCTCCTATCAGCTCGTCACCACCTCCATCCCATCGGTCTCCGCTTCTTTGCGTTTGAATTCCTGCGCTAGAAACACGCTACCAGATGATAGCGAGATCTTGTCCCTTGTTTTTTTCTTTCGCCGCACCGGGGTATAGACGGCTGATCAGCGCAGGCATGGCTCACCGACGCAGGAGACGGCGAGTAGGAAACGAGACTCGCGGCACCAGGTCCACACCGATGAGAAGTCAATTCCAACGTTCCTCCACCCGCGGACTCCAAAATTAAACGCCTTGAAAGAGACAAGTGCGTGATGTCTCGAGGGCTCAAGAAGCGAGGCAAAGTGATCATGCCCAATGCGCGCGAGCAGGGGTCTGTCACGTTGGAAGGATGAGCTGTCATATCGCCAAGGGCATTGGTTGCTCAGGAGGCGTTTCTTAGGAGGGGGGCGAGGATGAAGGAATATTTCTTGCAGCTCCAGCTGTGCAGCTGCATGATAGACGCGTCCGAAGACGGGAGGAGTGATGGATGGACGGACGGCCTGGGGGAGAACCTGGCGTGCTCTGGATGCACCCTCAATGCCCCTCCTCTCCCTTTTCCCCCTTTCCTCTATATTTGGCAATAGAGAAGGGTCTAACCGGATTGTAAAGCGACGGGACGATGCGGGATGGGTGGCGGGAAGGCGTCCAAGTGAGCAAACAAGGGGACTGACGATGTGACCTTGGTGGCGAGTGTCTCGTGGTGTTGCGACCCCATCAACTTTTGCCATCAGGCTGGAACTTGGAAGCCGTTCTTTAGCCACGACACGATGCTTCTTCTCGAAAGAGAACGGACGCACGGCGCAGTCATCGCCTTTAGAGAGGAATGATTGGCCTCCCCGGAGTCTCGGGCTTGACGATGCCTGCCCTCGGAGGGATCCGCAACACTGCCTTCACATGTCTTCTTCTTGGTGCCGAGAACTGGGCAATACTCGGGGCGATCGTGGCCGTTGTGCTCGTCGCGAGTCCATCCGGGCTGAACCTAGGGCGAATTCGTGATAGCGTAGGAATAACGACCAGGGGCATAGGGCTTGGGCTTGGGGCAGCACCAACGTTATCTCGGACGAGCTTCTTTCGCATTGTCCAGGGTCAGTATGGAACAAAACGTGGCCTACTTTGTGTGTCATTGCCACTCTTGCACCTGCAGACGCCACCATGAATGCTCATTTGTCGGGGATCATGAAGCGGATACATTCACTCTGCTGGCCCAGCTGATGATGGCTTTGTCTTCGAACTGATGCCCCTCAGCTGAAGACCCTTTTCCGATGCGTTTTCCAGCGTAGACGGGGCCTGCAGCAGCACCTGGCACCGTATGCTCCCTCGATCACCTCGTGCCGTAAGTCGATGATGTGTCTGGCGTGTGAGAACCATTGCGGAAAGAAAGGCATAACAACCTACGGCATGCTCATCTCTCATCTGATTTGGGACTGGTGTGCCTGGATCATCTTGTACGACGATCCAAAACGAAGCTCTTCAGATGTTTCAGACGGGCCAGAGTCCCTGAGTTGCGTCAAGTCGTGTACGTAGGGTCTTTTGGTGTGCCAGCGCTGTTGCGTAGTTGTGTCGTGTGCCAAGACCGAAAGGTAGACCACGTTCAAGATCCAGGCTCTTCTGCGAGCGAGACGACCCATTCTCTCGAGGGTGTGTCCCGTAAAACGTCCTGCTGTTCGGCAAGACGAATGAGCTACGTGAACATTCAAGGGAAGAAGCATTTCATGAGCAATGTTGTGACCGAATCGCCGAATTAGCCGTGGCAAGTCCCCTGTAGCCACTGATCGAATCTTGGATGGTGGACCAGGGAGGAGCCGACATGCAGATCTCGAGGCACCTCTACAGGTTCCACCGCCGCCGAAAGACCGGATTTTGCAAAATCTCATCAAGTTTGCTCTCCGCTTGGGCAAACCGTGTGCTACCAAGCCTGTTCGTGTGCGGAACCGTCCGTCCAACAGCTCCACAGCTCCAGTCAGCCGCATGGTTTCTGAATTATGATAGTACTCCTTCAACCACTCCCACTTGCCAGACAAGCATACGAATTTAGCAGATGTCCGTGAGACTGGTGAGAGCGTGCGGCGACGGATGCATCGAACCGAATCTCCTATGGTCCCAGCAAGCCGTTCCCTTCAACCTTCGAATGCTATGGAAGGGAGACTGCGCCGCCGCTCTGCATCCTCTAGGTGAGGATGTATTCTTTCACATCTCGCTCTCCGCGTGAGAGAGGGTGGATGGTCTTGTCGGGGCTCGGGGGGGGGGGGGCTCGGCGCGGGACTAGACCCTGGCAGGACGCGCGCTCATCCTTGCCCATGAAGCCTGAGGGTTTCGTTGAGCCAAGCAGCATCAAAAGACGGAGCAAATCAACGTAATACCATTATTAGAACTCAGAAGTCCATGTCCGAAGTCGGTTGAAAGGGCCACAGAGAAGGCCTTGAGAACGTCATTGTAATTACTGCCAGGCATGAAGAGCCTTCGTAACCTCGAGCCACAGACCGAGTGGTGCTATCCCCTCTTACGGCTCTGGCTCCTGTTGGTAGTGTGCTTTCACAACCCTGTTAATAGTCGGGGCCGAAGAAAACGTCGGATGCGAGGCACTCTCACCGGGTGCCACTCAGAGTTACGCTGGTTTTGGGGTCGATGCAGGCGGAGGACTTCGACATGGACCACCGGCAGGGGAAGCAGTTAAGCCGAATCGTCTCATCAATGCGACGTTCTCCGGTAAAAACGCGCCGGCATCAATTTCAGTGTGGGTCTGGCCTGCCTTTGCAACGCTCGTTCTCGTCTGCCATTGTCGAGGACGAGGTCGCTTGCTTGTCGAACCCGGCGGTGCCCCTAAGGGTGCTAAGGGTGATCGGCGGCGCAACGTGTCGTCTGTATGCACCAGGATGGGGCCGACAAAGCGGGTTCGCCCCGGAGTGAGGAGGAATGGATATCCAACACAAAATCTCCCACAATAAAGTCGTGGGATGAACGAAGATACCTCAGCCTGGGGCGTTCGGGGTAGGAAGGAGCTTGCCCAGTCGGCTTGCCCCAAGGGCACAAAGTCTTCACAGCCAAGAAGTTGGCCAACCCGGTCCATCCTATCCATAGTTGGCTTGTATCTCTTGGCAGTCTCCAGTTCCTCTGGAATGGTGCCGGTGCGGCAACTCTACCTAGGAAAGCCCTCAAACGGCGTCGGGTTTTATGACAATACATCGATGCTGGTTAAATGTTTGTGCCGTCCAAAGACGCTGTGCATTTCTATTCTCCAGTGCCAAGGCAGTAATGGCAGCGTCTCATTACGCCATTCGGTTGTCGAGCCGTCCAGCACCCACGGCTTGTCATTGCCAGGGCATGGGTCGTCGCTATTGACTCCAGTCCGTGGGAAACGTCTGTCCGTTGCAGCCGAAGGACGGAATCGGCCGCCGTCGGCCGTCAGCCAGCAACATTAACAAGCATGTCCCATGGAAGGTAAGCGCGGCAGGGAGTGTCGGGGCTAGACTTGGTGTAAGCCGGTCTCGTGCGGACGACAGTCCAGTCAAGTTGAAGCAGAACGGCAAGATCAAAGTCTAACGAGGCCGGCCATTGGCAGTGGCAGCCCGCAGGTTGTTGGGAATGGCGCCCCGAAAGGGTGTGCAAGTTGAGCGGTCAGAAACGACGGAGGCGAGGCGAGGGGAGAGAAAGGCGGGTGGGTGGCTACTCTCTGTAGCAGCCAGGAAAAAGAAACAACTCGAAGAGAAGAAGGGATTGTCTGTGACGCCACGAGGGTGGTGATGAATTTCGTTAGCCCAAAAGTGACATTGTCATGGCCGTTGTTGTCCCGCTTCCTGCGTGTCTCGCCCGCTCACCCACCTGCCCACTCGACTTGGCCGTCAAAGCCTCGTCGAGCCAACCACAGAGCAGTTGAGAAAACAAGCGATACTCGAGGTTGGCAGTTCTGCTTCGCGGCGCTCTGCTGTGCTAGTCTTGTGGCAGGCTCAAGTATACCCCAGAATCTTTCCCGGCAGCATTCGCGGCCGCATATCCGTAGGCACTTTATCTCTCCATCGGCCCACGAGACGGAGTCTGGGCCAACGTCAAACCGTCAAACTTGCGATTGCGTCGAACGACGCTATCGTGCGCTAGGCAACGTTGCGTTAAGGCCGGCGACGAGGAGACTAAAGAGGGACCCGGAAGACCTGGAAGCTAGGTAGGTTGGATCAGCAGCAGCAACTTCAACCCCAGCAGCGTGCGCCGCCGCCATACCACTGTTGGTAGAGGCAGGCAAGCAGGGAGGAGAAGGTGACGAGACTGGAGTGCTGAGATGGAGAGGATCACGATGGATGGGGTTGGATCAGCGCTACCACAGCAGGTAGGGATACAACACCATGAGAGCCTGCCCACAGCGGGTGTGCGTGTCTGTGTGCTTGTGCGGGCGGGCCTGTACTGTAGTACTCGGCTTGCCGGTCATCTCATCGCATAATACTGTAAGCGTTAGCTGCCTTGGGTGAGGTGATATAATACTGCGTGAGGTATGCTTGTGCCAACCCTGCTCCGACTCCCCCAGGGGAGGACGAAGAGGACGAGGTCCCCCCCTTGCTAGCCCGAACGGTGAAAGACAAGGGTGTTACCCCGGCTCGACGTGACCCTAGAATGCCACCCTTGCAACTTTCGGTCGAGGACGTGATTTTTGTTCTCCAGCAGACTCGCGCGCTGCTCTGCGGTGCTGTAATTACTGCTCTGTACTGCATCCTTAGCGTAGGTAGTGGACCGGACCTCTTGTCAGGGCGGCCGGCATTGACAGCCAAGCTGAGGTTCCGGATGCCGAGTCCTCCTCACATAGTACATACACGTCGGGCGTAGTAAAGGATCCTGTCGGCGGATTATTGCTGTGCCCTTGTTCGATCGCGGTTCTGTTGAATGGCCTGGGTTGGGGAGCCCCCTGCATGTTACACATGGTAAGTTAGGTTGTCCGACGATCCTGACGAACAAGGGCAATACCTTACGGATAGTGTAAGCACAGTAGTATCTGCGAGGGCAGGCGTAGTTGAAGAACGCGAAGGCGGACGGCGAGCTTTAGGAGATGACGACGATGGATGATGGAAGTGAAAAATATCGCGAGACTGGATCGGAGTGGAGGAGCGATAGCTAGGACAGCCAGTTCTCAGGGAGGTATACCTATGTGTGTTAGTGTACCTGGCACGGTACCTAGCGGAGGGTAGACAGATGCCTCCAGAGGTATGTACTACCTAGCATGTCGAGAGGTATCCATACTGAAGCTCACTTGGGCGGGCAACCAGGCCGCTACCTTACCTAGGCAAGGCAGGCAGTTGCTTCCCATTTCCCATAGTGCTGGGAGGATAGCCTAGCAGCCTGGGTTAGGTGCCCTGGCAGGCTCGCACCTACCCTTGTGGACACCACTGGACAGCACGTTCCCATCTCACCAGTTTGGGCAGGCTTCAACGAGGTGCACATGGTCCAGTGTCTAGACCTCTGATCTGGGCGTTACTTCCTTCTTTCTTCCCCTCCCTAATTCTTTTCCTTCCTCTGCTAGGTACAGATAGGTATGTTCTTGTGCTTACCTTACCTACCATAGGTACGGAAGTACATACTACTTTCCTCGACTCGAGGTTAAGGTACCCGCTCATTCGGCCAATCTTTAGGTACTAGACGGTGCAGTAGCTGCCCAGGTAGACAGGCAACTTACACTCCTCCAACAGACTTGCTTTGGTACCTAGGTACCTTGCCCGCTTGACCACAATGACGATACAGAATCACGTATTGCCCCTCTGGTGCTAAAACGGCAGGTTTTGAAAGAAAGGATCGGAACCTATTGCTGCCTTTGACGCGGCAAAAGTCCCGGGTGAGGGGAAACGGCATCGAGGTTACGGCTGTATACTACAGTATGAGGCCTACATAGTAGGTTCGGGAGGCCAGGGAGGCCGGGGATGCAGACGGACGACATGTCGCTCCCACGTAATATTACCATCTTTTCCCTGTACGGGCTCACTGTGCTGTGTACGTGTACCCGAGCCCTGCCCTTGATCTCATGCCAAGGCGCTCCAATACCTTCAGGCATATTGTACCTGAGGTTGCAGAAAGAAAGATGAGAGGGCGCGTCGGTCGACGATGTGCAGGAATGGAGGAGAACATCCCGGTACGGACCAGCCCAGACCACATTTTCGCCGTTAAAACCGCCCAGGCCAGCCCCGGCTGCGGACCAGGGTCTACCTCTCTCTCTTTTGCGTGTTTCTTTTTGTCTCTCCGCGAGCTGCGCCCGTCTGCTCGGTGTGTTTGATGCTCATCGACGGGCCCGGCTGGATGGATAGCCATACTATGTATGCATTTATTTGCCTTACCTCAGGAGGGGAAAGCCGAGAGATGCTCGGCGGGATGGACATGGATGATGGAATGCTGGATGGAGGTGACTCGCCGGGTGTCTTAGCTCATTGCCCGTCCACCACATGCTGGATTTCGTGAAGCTGGGGCTGGGAGAAGGAAGCCATTGACATCCGACTCATCATACTGGCGGCGCGGGCTGCTGCTGCCCGGGCGCCGCTATTGACATTGGTCTCTCGATATTCCCACCTTCAGCATCATAACCTCCGACGCTATCGTGTCATGCCATACCGGACCATGCAGCCCTTTCGACCAACCATCTCGCGGCATGGCACCCCATTCCCTTGGTCCTCGTCCTCGTCTTCGTCTTCGTCTTCGTCCCCCCTCCCTCGCCGCGAGCATCACACAATCAGTTTATGACGGCCATTGTCTTTTGTTCATTCTTTCTTCTGATACACCACACGCCATTCCTTGCGTACAGAGCAGCCCTGCGCTTCCTCGTCATATTCTGTCCTGCCACCATGCTGTGCCTGGCTTGGTCTTGCCTTGCCTTACATGACATGTACGTACAGTGCCTTGCCATACTCGACGCGTTGTGTCCGTGACTCCGTGTATCAGGCCTGCTGGTGTGATGCCCATGTACTGTAGATGGGACCCTGGTTTGCGGTGTTGCTCCTCATCCCTTCGCTTCGGTCCCGTTGTGATATTGCCATGCTTTGCTGCGCTGTGCTGTGCTTCTCCTGCAGTGGCCTACGCAACGCTGCAGTCCGTGATGCTGCGTGCTGCCGATGTTGTTGCTGCTGCCCCCGGGGTTTGTGCCATGCTACCCAGACAGGGTACTTTGTGATGTAGGAGAGCTTCCATCGCCCGTGCCGGTGCAACCATCGCTACCGCAGAACGTCCCCGTCCCGTCGCCTCGTCTCCCGTGCTGTGTGTGTATCGAGGAGACTTGACTGGCCCTCATCTGCCCCCTGTGTCTTCCCGTCGGTGTTTGGGCGGTCTATAGGCCCTCCCTCCTCTTTTCCTCACACTCTCACTCCTTCCTCTTCCTCTTCTCCTTCATCATCACCGCCACCTTCTCCTCCTCTCTCTTCTCGTCCCCGAGCTGCAGTCCGGGTGAATAGTACTCGGACAACCCGTCTGTTGATCGTGGCAGCCTCTGCCCAGCTCGACCGTAATACCGGGCCTCGCCCGCCCTACTGTACCTTACCCTCCGATCCCTAGGTGCGGCACGGCACTGCACACTCACATCACATCACATTCATCGATTCCATCCAGGCCCGCCGTCATTCGTCAAACACATACCGCTCAGCTCGGCTCGTCTGGCACCAAGCAATAGCGCGATAGCCAGATCCAGCTGCCACCCCGAACGCCCTTCCACACCATCTCCCTCCTCTCTGGACCCCCTCCATCGAAGTCCGATCCCAACACCAGGACGGCGGACGAACGACTTCCAGAAAGGGAAACCCATATTGTAAGCAACGAGGCCAGACCAAGGCTGCCCCATGAGAGAAATAAGAGAGAGGACAACGACCATCGGCACCAGAACCAGGACCAGATTATACCCGTTCACCTGGCAGAGACGGACACCGACTCCGACGACAGTGACGCATACGCAGAGACAGGCACGCAGCCAAAATACCTCCGTACTATAGCAGTAGGTAGGTATACAGACAGCCAGAGTCCTGAAACCCCAGGGTCGATCGAACAAATCGCCGGGCTCGCCAGACGCAGGAGGAAGGGACAGCCAGACGCACCCCAGAAAAGTGCTGCTGAGGTCAGTCACATCGCTGCTCCTTCTGGGCCGTTGAGCGACCCATCGAGTTTTCTAGGGCGGCAGTTCATTTGTTCATTTCTTCTTCTTTTGTTTGCTCATCTGCTGTCGATTCTTTTGCTTGCTCCTCCACTATTCGCGGGCTGTGGTGTTATTGCATTGCATCGCATCGTCCGACTCTACTCCGACTCCTCCGACTCGACCGCGTCCCATCACACACTCACACTCACTCACCAACTCATTGACACGCCCACACACCACACGCTCACCCTCACTTTCATTCTCATCGACCTATTGATCAACTTATTCACTAGTATCTCGTCCTGCTTTCTTTTTCGCCCTCTGCTACCTGCTTACACCCTGCCCATACACTCTTCTCCTTCGCCCCATCATTGCCTGTTACTATCAATTCCTGTCTTCGCCAATCGATAGTTGGATACTGGGCACCGCGCACATCATCCACGTCGTCAGCAAGCGGCGGTATTAGCGCACTTTTCTTCTTCTTTCCTTCCACACCGAAGCAGACCGAGAGATCGACAGAGCATACTTCTCGTTGAACCGACGTGAAGCGAGAGTCAAGGTCACGGGCAGCAACGCAAGAGCGTGAGCGAGGCCATGTTCCAGCCTCAGCCAACGCCCTTCGCGTCGGCCTTTCACGCACAATCCCCCCTCTCCCAATCTCACTCGCACTCCCGCGCTCATGCGCACTCCTCTCGTGGACAACACCATGTTTCTCAGAATGTGGGGGCCTATAGAATGGGAATGGGAGGAGGAGGAGGAGGAGGAGGAGGAGCAACAGGAGGGTTGGGAGGACTTATGGGAGGAGCAAGAGGAGGAATGCCGGCGGCAGCAACAGCATCGGGGGATGGAGGCGCAGATGCGACAGACATGCCCAACTACATCACCAGCAGCTTCCCGCCGTCGTCGACCCCGTTGGGAGTGGCATCGCCTACGGGAGCAAACTGCATCGGGATGGGCATGGGCAACAACCCCCTGGCCCAGGGTCATGGTCATGGTCACGGCCACGTCGGAGGGGCGCTGAACAACGGCCTGGGAGAGATGGGAATGAGCAACATGGGTGTTGGTATGGGTGGTATGGGCATCGGCGTGGACATGTGCATGGGCAGCAACGGCGTGGATATGGTGATGGACATGGGGATGAGCATTGGCGTTGGCGTTGGCGCTGGCATTATGGGTATGAGCCCGAACCACCACGACCTCAGCCTGGGCTCCAGTCCAGTGCAGTCGCAATCGTCACGGTCCCAGTCGCTATCGCTGGCGGCGGGCGGGGAACCTGCAGCAGCCCAGGCTGCTGCGGGTGCGGGTGCAGTCGCACCTGCTGCCGCACCATCTGCACCTCCCGCACATGGCCCGACAGCACATCCAGGTGGAAGGTGTTCCACAGTGTCCACCTCCGGTCACAGTGGCCCTCCACGCCACGGCCCTGGGCATTGTGGGCCCATGGGGCTACCTCCAGCGGCGAGACCCCCTGTGGCGACAACCCACGGTGGCATCACAGCACCTTTGCCTGCTGGAAACGGCCTGCAGGTGTATTCCTCCTCCCCCTCTCCTTCCTCCTCCCCGGCGGTCACTACCTGCCCGGGCACCACTTCAGGCCTTCCAGCTGCCTCTGACGTTCCCTTCCAGCACCAACACCACTACCACAACAGCCCCAGCGCATCCTCTACCACCGCGTCGTCATCCCACTCCCACTCCCATTCCCATTACCACTCGCGCTCGTACTCCAACGCCCACACCCACACCCACACCCACACCCACGCTGGTCGCCCTCTCACCCGCGTTGCCCACCGCCACCAGGCTGGAGCTTCCTCGACCACCACCACCTCTCCCTCCTTTTACAACTTCAACAGCTCGTCTTCGAACTCCAACACCGCCGCCGCACCCAGCACCGTACAGTCCACGAGCACCCGTCCGTCCACCATGGAGCCCGGCGACCCTTCCGATCTCGCCGCCCAGGAAGCCGCCGCCCGGGATTACCAGCCGCAGCTGGAGGTGAGTCTCCGTTTGTCGCGTCCATCGCCGCTCTTGCTGACTCGCTTTCACCGTCTTTTAGGGCCCATTGGTGGGCGAGAGAATAACAAGCGACGCCATCACCGACGAGTACGCGAAGGCCGACGATGTCTACGTGGCCAAGACCCTCGTGAGTCTCCTCCCCCTCCTCCCATGGTGTCCTCGCACCCACCGACCTAGAACAACAACCACTGACCACGGCTCCCGACTATAGAATCTCCCCCAGACGTACTCGCACTATCGACCGATCCAAGGCGACGGAAACTGCGGTTGGCGAGGTTAGTTTTGCCTTTTCGTCGTCGCCATTTCGCGCACGAGCTACCCCGCATTCTGCCTCCCACCTTGACTTTGACAGGTGGGAAGGAGCCACGAGACGGGAGCTAGGAAGCTCCCAAAGCACGCCACTATCCATTGACTGGCAGCGCAACATCTTGGGCGGGCGGTCGTGCGCGCATGTACTGTGTGGGAGTCACTGGGCTAATCGAACGTCAGCGATCGGCTTCTCCTACTTCGAGCATCTTGTCAACAATGGCGACCAGCAGCAGCTGTTTGGTGAGGTTGCGCGTATCACGAGCTTCAACACGTATCTCCTGAACATTGGCGGTTACGATCGGATGCTCTTCGAGGACATGGTGGACGAGACTATTGGTCTGCTCAGAGACCTGGCCGACAGCATTTCGAACCCGCACATGGCCATGCAGATTCTGATCGCCCGCTTCAACGATGTGGACGCTTCCAACGCCATCATTTACCACCTGCGACTTCTGGCCAGTTCGTGGCTCAAGGGCAATGCTGAAGTGTACGAGCCCTTCATCTCGGGCGACACGGGCCTTGCCGGTTACGCGGCCGAGATCGAGCGCCCGAACCGCGAGATCGAGCACCTGGGCATCATGCTGCTTGTTGAGGTCCTTCTCAAACCCGTCAACTTCGTCCTCGAAATCGCTTACCTCGACCGGAGTGCAGGGAGCCAGGTCAACACCTACCGCTTCCCCAACGAAGCCAACGGCCAGGATCCAGCCAGCCTGGGCCCAATCATCTACCTGCTATACCGACCCGATCACTACGACATTCTGTACAAATCTCCGCCAAACCCAGCACCCTTGAACTTGCAGGTCAATCGCGCGACGTCCTTTTCTCACCGACAAGAAATCGCAAGCGTGACGCAGTCACTACACAATTTTGCCAACGTCGACTACAGCCCCTTGGCTATGCTGCCCGGCTTCGGCGGCCCGCCTTCCGGCCTCTCCTCTGCCCTCTCTTCGCTAGGCTCTCCCACATCCACCTCGCCGCTGCCGGACGCTTACGATCCTTCGCCGCAATCCCCCTGGCTAGCCACCCCTTACTCGGATCACTTGCAGCAACAGCAGCAGCAGCAGCAGCAGCAGCAGCAGCCCGTATCTGCCCCTCGGCCTCAGCCTCAAGCGCCGCCGCAGTCTCAGTCGGCCCCGGCTTCCGGGAAACCATCACAGCCTGTCGACTACCAACTGAGGTTCAGCCACCAGTGCTGGCATCTCAGCAACGCAAACTCGGCCCAGCCTTCCATCTTGTCCGGTCAATCGGGGTTCCAGGAACCTAATTTTACCACAGCCATGTTCAAGAACAGCCACTTCAACAAGGCGCACTATCAAAACCCGCACTTCCACCCGGAGGAGTGGACCCCGGATGACGATGTGCACGAAAGGGCGCCGAGCATCAAGAAGAAGGGACGCATCAAATCTGAGCACTAGGCGATTGCGAATGGGGCAACGGTACCAAGGACCGGTAAGACATCCATGTCTTTCCAGGGGGAGTCTCCGTCCGTCACCTCCATCCCCGTCCGGTACCGCCGCCGTCTTCGTCCGTCACCGTCCGTCACCATCGTCCATCACAGGCAATAATTCTGCACCCAAAAAAGGTCACGAGTTTGAAACGGGCGGCATTTGAGAACCGTTGATGAACTACCTTTTTCTCTTTCTTCCTTTTTGGCATTCATTTGGAGGTTCAAAAACTGATTCGTCTGACTTACCGTGGTTTAATGTTTATCTATCCTTTTCTTCCTGCTGCCGACGGGGAACGGAATCATGACTTATGAAGGCGGGTTTCTCTTCAGGGCTTTGGCGGGACGGTTCAATCCTCAGGTTGATACTCATCATAGCATCGGCGTTGAATTAATAGCACGCACTGATTGTGTTTGCATCACTTCGCTGCAGTACTTCCCGGCCGCAATGTTTGCATCTTGACCGATAATGCCCTCTCAACCTCTGTACCTGACCTGGGCCTCTTCTGCGTCTAAGAATGACAACGACGGAGACGACCGGGACAGCATGATCGGCAGTCGATCGGCAGTTCGAGAACGGTCGCCCCAGGACATTTGCCTGCCGCCCGGGGACATGCCTCGACAGTCGAGACGGCTGCTACTCGTCCAGAGAAAGCTCGGGGGTACCTCCGAGCCTATGAGGAGCGGGCGCCCGGCACCCCTGAAACCCCCGCGCGCCGGCCGGTTGATCAGATCATCAAAGATAGGCAGTGTACGGCATGATGTGGCGTGCGGGCTATCTCTCTTATCTCCGTGGGAGGCCCTGGTGGGCGTGGGTGCGGGATACCTACTAACAGGCAGGGGTGGATTGGCACGTTGGTACACTGGCACACTGGATATCTGCTTAGATCCCCCGCGTATCTCGAATACTAGCGTGCTTCCCTCGCCAAGGCGACCAGAAGCGGTGGAGATCGACGAGCGAGATTTGGTTGCCAGTCAACCAGTGTCAATATTCTGGTTCCGAGCCGGCACACCGCCGGCGCCTACAAACCCTGGTATACTTGCCGTCGTCTTGTCGAGGGTCGAGGACCTATGAATGGTTCCACATGCCACCCACGCACGGATCGTTTGGTTTGACAAGGAAATGGGTATCATTGAAGCTATGGTAGTATGCACAGAACACATCCAGTTCCGGGACTGGATAACTGGCCATCCACGTATCCCTTCGCTGCTATACTGGACTGGTGGCCTCGCGGGGTGGTTCGGCCATCGGGTCCGTGACCAAGGTCTAGGGCCGAGACATGACGGCTCCGAGAACCGCGGTGGAGACCAGACGACAGCAGGGAACAAAAAGAAGGGAGGAAGTGGTGTATGACGCAGGTTTGAGTCGCAGCGCAGGTGTTCCAGACCGTTGCACTACCGACATCACCCAACCCCCTCTGGACTGCCGTGATCGACCAAGACATGGCCCGATGTGCTCTGTCTCTCTCTCTTCTCCGGGCCAACTCCTCCGGGCCAACTACTGCGCAGAACCCCACCCACGCTCCAGCGTTCCAAAAAGCCCGGGACGGGCAGGGTGCGTGCTTCACTGGAGGCGGTGACGAACCGTCTCCGGCGCAGCCTCGACCCCGAGCCGCCTGGCGAGCTCCTCGACCCACCGCCGCGCGTACCACTTCCTCTCCGCCCGCACATCGCACGCGTCCCTCCACGCCGCCCACGTCTCGCGACCAACCTCGGCCTCGACGCTCGTGGCCGTCTTGCCCTCGAGCCCGCACGGCACGAAGCGCGCCCAGGGGTTCGCTGCCTCCGCCCCGTCAACAGCCACGTCCACATTCAGCGCGGTGCCCAGACCCGATACGTGGCGGCGCAGGTGCACGCCCATGGCGGCAATCTTGCGCTCCTGCCCGCCCGCCCTCGCCGCCTCGGTCCAGACCCCCGGGTCCTCCTCGGAGAGGTACGTCGCCACGCCGGGCCCGTCGGCAAGCACCGCCTGCGTCGTCTGCTCGAGCAGCCGGGCGTAGGAGCGGACCGTGAGCGGGGGGAAGTATGCGCTGCGCAGGTCGAGGATGGGCCAGAGCACGACCTGTCCCGGGCCGTGATACGTCGTCAGCCCCCCGCGGTCCGTCTCAACGACCTCTGGGTTGTACTCCCCTGCTCCCACGGACAGCGGCTGCCTCAGTCTTGCGAGCTGGTCTTCCGTCAAGGTCTTCTGCCTGCGGCCGAGGGTGTACGTGGGCGTCGAGGTGAAGGATACGACGAGCGGGGACGGGGCGCGGGCTGTTGGCGAGGACTTCCAGTCGAGGTAGACCTGTCGCAGGGCGGTTTGGAAGTCGGACGCCGCGTTGTAGGAGGGGAGCTCGTCGTCGGGGCCGGAGAGGTGGACGTGTCGCAGGGCGCTCGGGTCTGCGCCGTCGTCTTCGGGGAACACGAGGCTATAGGGCGTCTTCGAGGAGCTCCATCGCGCGTGGGACGGTGCGATCGTTTTCGGCGCGCGGATCGAGGGGCGAAGGAACCGTTGCGTCGAGAGAGCGCGGAGAAGGCTGGCGGTGCGTGGGGGACCCATTGGCCTGGCGCGGTCGCGCGGAAGGCGTGCGTCTGGGAAGCTGTGGTGATCGAGCGGCGAGGCAGGCTGGCGAGGCTGAGAGGGGAGGTAGGTGACAAGTTCTTGACGTTGGGCTTCATCTGAAGCCGTTGAACAGAGTTTCGCGGAACGAGCCGGGTTGAAACGGCTCGGGAAATTGTGGGTCTCGCTTGACGGCGGCACCTTATCGATAAGAAAGATGAGATCATCGGAGATGATAGCGCACGGGCCACTGACAAGGGACAGGGATCGCCTTCCTCTGAGGCAAGTGACATTCAACGCTCCTTCCTCGATCTTTGGGAACAGAACTCAGCCATGTCCTACTTTTGTTCTCCTCCGGCATAGATGGCTTCTCCCTCTCATTCCTTTCCTTGCGGATGCGCCATCGCAGAAATCAAGGAACCGCTGGCTATGCCGAGCGACGGAGCAAGCTTCTTTGAAGTACCCAACACCCCGGTTTGCATCCGCTAAGACCCGTATAAGCTGAGCTATCGCCCATCTCTGGTCTTCCTGCGCTGAAACTCCATCGATATCCTGTTGACCTCGGACGCCACCTTCGCTGGGAAATATTAACCCTGGTTCTCTTCTTTTTTCGTCTGGAAATTGTTTTCGTCTGGAAACTCGTACCGCCGAGTCACGGGAATGGCTACCAAATACGAGACACTGAGGACGACGGCGACACAAGTCCGAATGAGCTTTGACCCAACCCTGCAACCAACGTTGTCTACTCTGTACACGAGCGGCGGTGCTATGCTTTATGACCCAGGGACCGCCTCGCATTATCTTCCTGCGGAGCAGGCGTTTGAATCCTTCAGGCAAGTGGGCCAGCAATTCTTCTGTTTCTCCGGGATTATGACGGTGACGTTACTTTAGAGGATACCGACATGCGATCAGGCATGGTTCCCCGCAACATCCCAAGCATACCGGTGGACCTGAGCTCGCGGGGGAACGCTGGCAGTTTGCTGATAATTACGTGAAACTTTTCGCCTGCCAAGGGCGGATATCGTCCCAGCTATCTACAGCATCGATACGCCGGAGCCTTTTCCGTCGTGACGCGACCCTCTACCGTCCGAAGCCATCGTGGGGGTTGCCTCGCATCGATATTTGCTTGCTTTTCCGTCCGCAAGCAGGATTGAAATGCGTCCTGCTATCATTCGTTATGCTTCTGAGTAAAGTATTGGTCGACGTCATGTTTAACCTGCATACCAGATGCCGTGAGCTGTCGGTTTGAGCTTGCTTGAAGTCAATGGCCTTGAGGAATTGGCCAATGGCGGTGGCCAGCTGGGCTTCCCGAAGACGACGACTCATGTTTTCTCGGGATACTCTCGGCAGCCTCAGGGCAGTGTTATCCGTGTCGATGCTTACGAGTTACCATCCAGGCAAGATGAACACTTATTCTTGTATAAATAGGGCGAAATGCCAAACGTCTTTGCTTTGTTGTCATCATCGCGCTCCTCGCGTACCTAGTTGTCATCTGCCGCCGCCGAGATGAGGTCCACGACTTTGACAGCTATTGCTCTAAGCAGCTTCTTTGCCGCGGTAACAAGCAGAAGATCTGAGTCGATGTTTACCCCCTCCCCGACGTTTCGGCTTGAAAATGTGACCTACTTCGTTTCCGAATCCACTGCATACGAAATAAACTTGACAAACGGCACGCAGCTTCTGGAATCGCTATATGAAGGCTCTCGGTCTCTCCTTACAGTCTTCGCTACGAATGAGACCGCAATCAACTCCCAGGTCCTATCTTCTCTGGCACAGCAGTACGATGACATTGACGACGTCTGGTCTCCGGCTTTCCTAGATGCGGTGGTCGTTAAAGCCGCGGCAAACTCCACCTTAACCGCCAACGGGCGGGAATGGATTTCAGACCAAGGAGCGAAGCATCTCTCTATAGATCTTCCCCAGAGCCTTGATCCTGGCCCGTACTTACTTGACGTCCGTGGCCAGCGCCTGAGTATTCGCGAAGTGTATCGCATGTACGAGGACCGCCTCCAGGCCTTCACCCAGGGAGTCATTCCGGTCCCTGGATCCACGGCATTCGCAGCTGTCAGCGTCCTCGATCCAGCAACGCAGGTTCTTCTAGTCCCGGTTCCGTCACGCATCTACAGTTTGCACGATTCTCGACCGTTGGCTGGACTACGCATGGGCGTCAAGGACCTCTTCGACATGGAAGGGGTCAAGACGTCCGGTGGTTCCCGGGTCTACCTCGAGATGTATCCCGAGCGCAACAAGTCTGCAGTAGCTGTTTCAAAGCTCCTCGAGCTCGGTGCCGTCGCTGTTGTGTGTGTACCGCTTCGGTAATGATTCAAAATGGAGACTGATGGAAACCTTTGTAGGGCAAGACCAAGACGAGCCAGTTCGCCTACGGATCAGAGCCGTGGAAATGGAACGACTACAAGTACCCCTGGAACCCACGCGGCGATGGCTGGCTGAACATCGCGTTCTCGTCTTCGGGTAGCGGCGCCGCCATCGCCGGCTACGATTGGATCGACTTCGCCCTGGGCAGCGATACCGGCGGTAGCGTCCGCATGCCGGCGGCGCTGGGAGGCAGCTACGGGATCAGGCCAACCCACAACGGCATGGATCTCACCGGCACGTTGCCGCAGTCGAACCCTTTTGACACGGCGGGAATCTTCGCCCGTGACCCAAAGCTTTTCGCGCGGATCAATCGCCTCTGGTAAGTCAGTTCTCGTTCTCACTCTACAAGTACGAACAATGATGGCTGACTTGGCAGGTATGCCGACGGTCCCTCGCGCGCGGACAAGACCTTTACGTCCTTCCCAAAAAGGCTCCTCTACCCGATCGACTACCTCCCCCTTGCCAACCCCGATGCCCAAGCTGTGTTCGACGCATTCATCGAGACACTGGAGAAGTTTGGTATGAAGAAGGAAAAGATCAATGTTACGTCCACCCTTGCAGAGTCAGACAAGCCCTACATCTCAGACCAGGCAGAGACCGGGACGCTGTTCATGACGACGCTGATATGGGATTCATGGACACAAATCGGCAAGGACCTTGTCGCGAGGTGGAACGCAACGTACCCGGACGCGGGCTATCCACCCTTTGACAACGAGACGCGATCTATGTGGGCCTGGGCGCAGACTACGGCCTCGCAGGAGGACTATGACGAGGCCATAAAGAAGAAGGCCGGCTTCCGCGCTTTCGCCGAGAACGCCTTCATGCGGCCCTCAGACGAGACGTGCTCCGAGTCCATCATGGTCCTCGAGTCGGGGACTGGCGGGCTGCCCTCGTACCGCGAGGAGTTTCTCAACCGCGCGCCCGGGGCCGGGTTTCTCTACATGACGGACCCCAAGCCGTGGCTCAGCCCGTACAGGCTGTCACCGCTGCTGTCCGCGCCGCAGATAGGGATTCCTATCGGCCAGGTCCCGTATCAGAGTGTGATCAGCCTGCAGACGGAGTATACGCCGGTAGTGATCGACCTCCTGGCGCACAGCGGGTGCGACGGTATGCTCCTCAGCCTAGTCGAGGCCTTGGCCGAGAGGGGCCTCATCAAAACCGTCAAGACTGGGCGGACCGCCTTTTGATGACTGGGACAGGCCTCACAACGCCCAAGGTTGAAGGACTTGGCGGGGGGATATGCTAGGTAGCCGGCATCGGGGGGGGGGCGAGGATGGGCGGACAAGAGTCAACTGGGAAGTATCCTTCGGATGTGCCAAGGAACAAATCTTAGCTTGCATAGTTTTTCCTTTCTCCGACCATCTTCGTAGAGATATCTGTCCCAAGGTGTTCATCTTGAATATGAGGTCTCAAATCATCATCAAGCTAGAGTTCCGGGTCCGGGTTGTGAATGGAATCAAAGCCACCACTCCATCTGGTATTTCCTCACAGACCAGACCAGTCGTCCATCTCAAGTGATCTGTGACGCGAACTTCCACGCATGGGTGAGATCGACACCCAGAGCCGCAATATTCGAGGAAAATGTGGCGTAGCAACAGAGCCCAGAAACTTCTTATGCTCATCTCCGGGGACGGAAAAAGTCGTAATCCTCAGCAAGCCCTTTTCAGGGTCATCGTGGTTGACGGGAACCTATTTGTATCTCCGGATGTGGAGATTGCAGGCGCGGACATACCTCTCGCAGTTCTGACCCACAAGCAGGGCTTTTTCCGTATCAACCTTATTTTGACTCTTGGAAACGAGCTTTGGATAGGCTTCCACACAGTCGATTTTGGCTGGATCGGAGATACATTTATGCTGCTGTCATGATGGCATCGACCTGGAAGCAAGCCTATCCAGCACCATCTTGAACATCACAAATGGATGCGACCAGAGTCACATTCCTCTTGGGAATGCTTCCAGGATGGCAGAGATCACTGACAGCGAGATAGGCTGCTATTGAACGGAAGGAAAAACACAGACATCAGATGGGCCTCTTTAGTCGAAGAGACGCCTCGCTGCGCAGTTGGCCGGGGACGTCGTTTTTGCCTACCTCAGGTCACTTACGCGCGAAGCTCACACCTGTAGCAGAAGCTAATCCAGGTGGGTATCGAAGCATTTTACCGGAGAAGGGGGGAGGTGTGAAGCAGGCTTATCTACCTAGAGTCTAACTTTCTAAGTTATCTAGTAGGCTGGGTCCTGTCTCCCTATAAGTAAGAGTGCCTTTCCCTTCCTCTGTCTTCCCCTTCTTTTTTGCAGTCTCACCAGTACATCCATCGAGCGAACTCGAAGCTTATCTACTCCATCCCCGTCCTAGTTCAGATCATCTTGATCTACTCTTGAGCAAGTCCCATCTCTTCACACCAACAACCCACCACCAACAAACACCTCTTCGCTCACAGGCACACTCGCCTCTCTTCCTCAGCGGCCATTCTCGTCCCGCTTCTCAACACTACGATTAAAACAAAACATATCCTCCCACCACGAACATTGCAACCACAAAAATGGTCGGCAACAGGCGTGCAAAAGGAAAAGGAAAGGCCCCCCAAAAGGCCACCCAACCTCCCCGCAAGGGCAAGACCGTCAACGCCCTGGAGGTGCTCCCCGTGGAGACAGTTATCCGTATCGTCAAACTCCTCGACGTCCGGAAGCCGAACAACAACTGCCCCTCTAAGGAACTCCTCGCCCTCTGCCGGACTTCCCGCAGCCTCAACGCCATCGCCATCGGCCTCGTCTATCGCCACTTCGACATGGGCAACGAGTTGAGGTGCCAGACGGCGCGCCCCTTCTCCAAGCTCTCCCTCTTCACACGCACCCTGAGCTCGTCGCGGGCCCTGGCCGGTCTCGTGAAGAGCATGACCTTGGAGTGGCGCCCCACATCAGCCGTCTCCGTCAAAATGGGCATCAGGGCCATCGACGACCTCCGCAAAAAGGATCCTGAACTCTACTCCGACTTGACCTCTTACGTGCCCGAGAAGGGGCTCGAAAAGAAGGACAAGCTCGCAAACTACTTCCGCTACCTTGTGCAGCGGCTGATCTCCTGCGCCTCTAATCTAGAGAGCCTCGACATCCGGCTCATGTCGCCCATGCCCGCCGTAGCCAAGGACGCCTACTGGGACGTGGTGGACTGCCTCAAGCCGACCAAGCACACAATGCGGTCCCTCGGTCACGTCAGCTACGCCCAAGTGGAAGCTGTCGACGCCATTATCATGTGGCGCTTCCTCCACGGCCTCGGCCGCATCGCGCCGGGGATCAAGCACCTCGACCTTGACGTCGACATGGCGTTCAAGAACACCCACGCTGTCGCCCGTTCCCCACCGCTCTTCTTCCCGGCCCTCGTCCCCCTTGACATCGGCCAGTCCATGCTCTTCATGGAGCCGGACCTACAGAAGCTGCTGTCGTCGTGCTCAGGCCTGCAGTCCTTCACCATCGACAAGGTCCGCAATGTGAACGGTGAAAAGGACCCGATGATCGCCTCGTGCGTCGTGGACATGCTGCTGCCGCACTGCCAGACTCTGAAGGTCCTGACTATCGACCTCGCGCGGGACAAGCCCCGCGATGATGGCTGCCTCGAAGACTCTCTCAAGGCGTTCAACGGGCTCGAGCGGCTCGAGCTCAGGGCCAACCACCACATGGAAGCGGAGGTCGAGAGGCTGGCGAATACATATAGGGCGCATCAGAAGCGATACAGCTTGGGAGAGCATGATGGCCTGTCTGATGCTGGCTTGCTCATGCTTGGGAAAACCGAGTATGACAGGCTACGATGGAGTCTGGAGATGTAGATAAATGTGTCGTTATGCGTCGTATACTGGTTGTGATAGTGCTGTTGTAGTAGTTGTGCTTTTGTCTTACACTGTCACGAGATCGAGAGAAATGATTGAATTGTATTGTACACCAAATTTCATTTACTATTTAACCCCCCAAGCATGGAAGATGATCTCATGCCGTGCCCATCTTGGATTTGTGAACTGCTGACGTCTTTCTAACCAAGTAAACCAACCTAATCGCTTTGGCTATTCAGCTTGTTACTCCCTTCAACATTAAATAACAATGCTTTAGTCCCAAATGCGGCTCAAAGTAAGACTGGCCTATTTCTGCCAGTCTAATCGACTAACTGTGCTGATTCTAAGCTTAGTGGGAGGCAATCTTAGCATCGCGATATTTTCATACTTGTGCAAAGAAGAACCGTCCCCCTAAAAAAGAAGCTCCGATTCCGGCGTAGATAAAAATGTGGAAGGTCTTTTTTTTCCTCTCCTTTGCAGAACATTCGACTTCTTTCTGAATAGCCTTAGACTCTTAAATTCCGTTGCCTTCTTTTACAATATCTTGATTTTTTTATCCCTGTTTTTGTCTGTATGCGGAGGATTACTATTCCAGCTGCGCCTAAAGTATGAAGTAGATTCACTCGCGCGGAGTGTAGGGTAGTGTCTCAACCGAATCGAATCTTAGTATAAGTACTTCGAAAGATGCAAGTGTGGAAAATAAAGAACGCTTCGCCTCGTCGCCCGAGTGCCTAGCATGTGTCACTGGTGGCGGGTTCACGAAAACCCTACAAGTACAAGTATCGCGACGGTCCCAGAGGGAACCCCCGGCCTCGCGAGTCTCGTCACGGGGTCACGTGAGGCAGAGCGCTGCTTACCCCTCCACTAATGCAGGGCGATGCAGCGTCTCAGACTTAGCCTGAACAACCACCAATTTATGCTCGTTCGAACACCCTTAATTGCCACAACAAGCTTATCAAGTTTTCGAATGCTGAAAAAATGTTGAAAATCCGAAAATCGTACGTCTCGTCCGGAGGATCAAGCAGCAGCAGCTGCAGGACACCATTACTAGCGGCCGACGCGTTAGCCGAATCGGATGACAGGGACAAGATGTGAGAGCCTACTTTACTGCAATATCTTTGACGGTGCATAAGGTAACCCTGTATTGAAGTCCCGATGGCGGGCAAGTAGGTAGCCGAGGTTTCGAAGTCAGACACGAGGAGCCAAGGTCCCAGAGCAAGCTTATGCACCAAGATGCCAGTGCTACTGCAGAGTAAGTCCCGGCCAGAAGAAACATCAAGTCCGTCTCAAAACCAATTTTCACATGACCAAACATAGCATCAAGAACCCGTTAGCTAGTGTCCCAGAGGAGCAACTGCTGGAAGATGCCTCGCAGTTTGCAATTCAGCATGATTTGGTGGATGAGGTCGAGTACTTCAAGAAGGGCGCGCTCATAGCCAAGAACCCAAACGACTATAACGACATTCCAGGGCTCACGGAGGTCGACAAGATGGTCTTGCGGAACGAAACTGAACACCGATGGAAACACCCCCGCGCGCTGTACTTCACTATTTTGATGAACTCCATCAGTGCCGCCGTTCAAGGCTGGGACCAAACAGGCTTGAACGGCGCCAACCTGGCGTTTCCTCAGGCCTTTGGCATATCGGACAAGGGCGTGGAGTGTCTCGAGGCCGGAACTTGCGAGAGAAACTCGTGGATCATCGGTGCCATCAACAGCGCCCCATACATGGCAATTTGTCTCTTGTAAGTTGCGAAACTGGAGAGAAGCTTCCATCTAATGCTTGTGGACAGCGCCTGCTGGCTGTCCGATCCAATCAATGTCTGGGTGGGCAGACGAGGTACCATCTTCATCGGCTCAATCTTCTGTCTCTTCGCGCCTCTTGGCCAGGCCCTCTGCCAGACTTGGCCTCAGATACTGATCTGCAGAATCCTCCTTGGAATTGGCATGGGCCTGAACGAAGTGACAGTACCAGTGTTCTCAGCGGAGAATGCACCTGCCAGTATACGTGGTGCCTTGGTCATGTCCTGGCAGCTCTTCGTTGCTTTCGGCATTATGCTCGGTTTCAGTGCTAATCTTGCCGTTGTCAGTACCGGCGATATTGCCTGGAGATTGCAGCTTGGCTCTGCCATGATACCAGCTATTCCACTTGTCATCGGCATCTTCTTTACTCCGGAATCCCCCAGATGGTTGCTAAAGAAGGGCAGGTATGCTCAAGCTCATAGCTCACTTCTCAGGTTACGGGGCGAAAGGTTGCTTGCGGCGCGAGATCTGTACTACATCTACTCGCAGCTTGAAGAGGAAAAGAGGCTGGTTGCTAGAAAGAGATTCGACAAAGGCAACTTCTTCAAGAGATGCATAGAGCTGTTCACCATCCCGCGCAACCGCCGCGCAACCCAAGCATCGGGCATCGTCATGGCAGCTCAACAATTCTGTGGCAGTAAGACTGAGTCTATGAATCCGGGGACTTGTTGAACCAGCTAACCTCAGGCCAGTTAACATTATGTCATTCTACTCGTCGACCATTTTCGAAGAGGCCGGAGCAAGCAGCAAGATCGCGCTTCTTGCCTCGTGGGGGTTCGGCCTGGCAATGTTCATCTTTGCCATTCCGGCCCTTTGGACGATTGATACATGGGGCCGCAGAACCCTTCTTCTCGCCACATTTCCCAATATGTGCTGGACACTGCTGGCAGCCGGAATGGCATTCAACATTCCCAAGGACAACCCTGCGCACATTGGTCTCATCGCTTCGTTTACATACATCTTCGCCGCTTTCTATGGTCCTGGCGAGGGGCCTTGTGCTTTCGTCTACTCCGCCGAGGTTTTCCCCCTGTCCCACCGCGAGGTTGGGATGTCTTGGGGTGTAGCAACCAACAATTTCTGGGCTGTTATCGTTGCTCTAACCTGGCCACCTATGGTGCAAAGTCTGAAGCCCCAGGGATCTTTCGCTTTATTCGCCGCTTTCAATATTGTTTGCTTCGTGGCGATCTTTCTCTTCATGCCAGAAACCAAACAGCGATCGTTAGAGGAACTAGACGACGTTTTCTCCGTGTCAACTCGACGACACGCTTCGTATCAGTTGAAAGAGGTATTGCCATGGTGGTTCGGCCGATACATACTTCGGAAGAAGGGTCTACATGAGCCCCAGCTGTATCATTTTGAAATACCTGGTAATACTGAAACTGGCCCTGGGCGATGATGAACGACGGTGATGGACGACAATAATAACAGATTCATATATCAGTGAATCAAGTGATAGTAGTAAAAGTGGTGATAACAAGAACTACCTAAGTAAGGCTGTTAGAAGTTCCTCGAAGGAATGGGTACTTGAAACCGAGTCGGGCGCCTCCTCATGGAGAAAACAATCTTCTGTGCCAGGTATTCTAGCACTGTCCTCATCATTTACTCGTCAATAACTTGCACCTTGAGTGCCAAGGCAGCCGGATCGGACGCTGTTCTGAAGGCCTGTTCGCCATCCTCCAAGGTAAATCGATGCGTAACCAGAGGCTTGAGGTCAATGACTCCTTCGGAGACGAGACCTATGGCCCGAGGGTAGATGTCGCGATACCGAAATTGAAACCGAAGGTCAATCTCTTTCCCAGCCATGTACATGAACGGGATGGTCGCGAAGTCTTTGCCGCATCCGATGACGAATACCATGCCACCGAAGCGACACGACTACGTGGGTTAGCATCTTTGCAGGACATACATCTCTGGATAGGAGGAGGCAGACTTACGTAGATTCCAGTGACTACGCTAGACTCAACACCCGTGCACTCCAGAACCAACTTCGCTTCCTGACCTAGAGCTGTCTTTACGTCTTCGGCAACTGCCTGCGCTTCCTTTCCAGGGGAAACGAGGACAGTACGAGCTCTTGGAACAGCCTTCTTTGCAATCTGTAGTCTGGTTTCGTTGATGTCCGTGATGACGATTGGGTTGGCGCCAGCCGCGTTAGCAGCGAGTAGGGTAACGATGCCGATGGGGCCAGAGCCGCAGATGACGACCGGGTCTCCCAAGCGCACTCCAGATCGTTCTATTCCAGTGAGGGCCACGGACAGAGGCTCCAGAAGAGATCCCTCTCCGTACGAGATCGAGTCTGGGATCTTGTGCAGCCAGTCTTCCGGGTGAACGTGGTAACGGGTAAGGGTTCCATGATAAGGCGGCGTGGAGTAGAAGACGACATCTGGGCAGGCGTTGTACTTCCCAGTGCGGCAGAAGAAGCATGAGGCCTTCATGCATGGGATCCCGCACTCGATCGCCACTCTGTCCCCCACCTTAAACTTGGTCACGTTGGGGCCAACGGCAACAACGTCCCCCGCACTCTCATGACCAAGTCCGTTCTCTCCTGTCACGACCATCTCGCCAATATGGCCGGCCTTCCAGAAGTGCATATCTGAGCCGCAGATTCCCGTTGCTCGCACATGAACCAAACATTCTCCATCACCTGGTGTTGGAACTTTAGTCTTCTTCATGTAGAGATCATGCTCGGGATTGGTGAACACGGCGATGTTGTCCGGCTTCCTGCGGAGGACTTCAGATACGTTTGAGTCTGCCATGTTGCAGTGATGAGCTGGACCAATAAGAAAGTTACAGAAACGCTGAGGGAGAAGTTGGGAAAGACCTTGCTAAGCTTCTTGTTAGACAAGAACAAGAGGATGTGTAATAATAATAGAAGGCGAGGCCTAGGAAACGAAAGAGGAGATGTTTTGTACACCTCCGGAAAGGTGATCTCGTGACATGCTGCTGTTCGGATTCCGTTACCCCTCACATCCCTCCTCTCCAGAAGTAAGCCACTGGGAGACGCACCCCCAACAATATGGCTCGGACATTCCTTCTGCAGTCGTGACGCCATGAGCTCATCCAAATCGCTGTTACCCCACACTAGGCTTCTTCGCGCCCGGCGCCTTGTCGCTGATCCCCGCACTCTCACGACAGTTCTTGAGGATGACCCTTTGACAAAGTGTGTTATCTTCCATATCATCCAAGTCTGGAGATCCAGATTGAGCAACGAACATAGCGACGACACAAGCCGGGGGGCTTCACGTTGTTTCCCAAGAATTGAAAAGAATTCGCCTTCTCCGAAGCGGTCTGAACACATCAAAACAGCAAGATAATAGCCATGTCCCTGCAAGGAAAAGTTGCAATCGTCACGGGCGCGGCTCGGGGCATCGAAGCGGGCATAGTGCGGGCCCTTGCCCAGCAAGGTGCGAACGTGAGTAGAACTCTGACCTTCTCTCGGCCCCCTCACCATCGCCTGTCGTGGTAGACATCTTCTTCTGCTTTCCATGATATATTGGGTTCTACGGAAGCCACCCAAGAAGTAAATCTGTGTACAAATTACTGATGGCCTGCACAAATAGGTGGCCTTCAACTACGTTTCCCCGTCATCCGAAGAAGCTGCTTTGCGTCTAGTAGAGGAGGTCAAGAGCCTCGGATCTCGGGCAACGTGTGCTCGGATAGATATGGCGTCCTTAGATGCGCCACCAGCTCTCGTGAAGGCAACTCTGGAGGCGTTCCAGACCGAAAGGATCGATATTCTGGTTAACAACGCTGGTCTCGGGGGCAATGCTCCTCTCGAAGAGGTCAAAGTCGATGACTACGAGCGCCTGATGACAGTCAACGTCCGAGCCGTCATCTTCATGACGCAGGCTGTTCTGCCGTATATTAGCCGCGGTGGACGCATTGTCAACCTTTCTTCCATATCTGCCCGAGGTGGGTATCCCACGCAGTCGGTTTACGCGGCATCAAAGGCCGCTGTCGAAGGCCTCACCAGAGTGTGGGCAACGGAGCTGGGGCACAAGTACGGCGTGACGGTGAACTCGGTCAATCCCGGGCCTGTCGACACTGACATGTACCGCGCTGCTGGGCCAGTTCACCTTGCTCGGATGGAGGAACAGAACGAGAAGGTCCCTGCAGAGCCTCGCTGCGGAACCGAGCAGGACGTTGCGGATATCATTGTGTTTCTCTGCGAAGAGCGGTCACGATGGGTCACAGGGGATACGATTTGCGCCAACGGAGGAATGGTATACACCTAGGGGTAGTCTCTCCGTATCTATTCTTTGAAGTAATTCATAGGAATTTCAATAAGAGAAAAGGATGTTCCAGTCATGTTTGGTGTTTTCCACTTAGTAGCGCTGCCGTCCTCGCCACCGAGCAGCTTGGCTTGCTTCTCTGCTGGGAACCCCAAACACAATTAGAAATTTTCGCGGAACATGGCACTTCGTCGAAGTAGGTATTCATCTCTTTTAGGGGACGACTGTTTCACACCCCCCAAGCTGACCACCTCCGACAAGTACCAGCAGCGACGATAGCGACAACGAAGACGGACGATAGAGAAGAGGTTGGCTGGACCTAAAACGTCTCCTCAATGTATTTTCCCAACTTCTGCAGCCCAGCCTTCAAAACATCGGTGTTGCAGACGTAGCCAAACCTCATCTGGCCCTCAAACTCGTTTCCATCTCCAAAACACGTCGAACCGGGCATGACGAGAACCCCCGTCTTGTCAAGAACTTCCAAGCAGAACTCGTCGTCCTTGACCGGCCGCCCGTGTCTTCTAAAGCCAACCATGGCGGTAGTCCCTGCTGTGGGCTTCACCCAATAGCAGACCGCGGGATGTTTGTTCACGAAACTCTCCAGTATTTCCAGGTTCATTTTGGCCAACTCCATGTTCCGCTTCAAAAGGTTCAGCCTAACCTCATCCGAGAGCGCGTATATTGCCACCCGGTCGTCTAACTGGGAGACGCTGATGGTCGTATAGTTTCTGGCGCTTTTGACCGCTTCGATGATGCTATGATCCCGCGATGCAATCCATCCCAGCCGGATTCCCGCCAGCGAAAATGATTTGGACATACTCGACGTTGAGACAGTCTTGTCGTATCCCAGAGACAGGATCGATGGGGGCGCTTCCTCACCGTCGGGGAGACTGTGGAACAGCGGTCGGTAAACTTCATCCGCCATCATGATTATGTTCCTCGCCTTAGCAAACGCCACGACGTCCATGAGAACAGGTTTTGGAGTCGTCGCTCCTGTCGGATTGTTCGGATTGTTGATGATGATCATCTGGGTGAAAGGTCAGCTCAAACTACTCCGGTTGCTGGTTCCGCCAGTTGCTGACCTTGGTGTTCTCTCTCACGAGCTTATCAAGCTCATGGACGTCTGGGACGTAACCATCCTCTGCTTTCGGCTTCCAGAGACTGACTTCGGCGCCAAGACTTCTAGGAACCTCGTACAGCTGTTGATATGTCGGGTAGAGACAAATAACATGGTCGCCCGGGCCCACGAGAGTGTACAGAAGTAGGAAGTTGGCCACGATTGCCCCTTGGGTAGGAACAACCTGATCGCTGGGCAACGGGCCCGACGCATCGTCCCGGTAGAGATTGGCGATGTTTTGCCTCAGCCCTTCGGAGCCGTAAATGGCACCGTACGTGAGTTTCTGTGCGTTGCGATGTCGAGAGGCCCGGGCGACGCTGGGTCTGAAGACATTTGAGTAAGTTCCTGAATAGAAACAGATTCGCAGCAGGTTTCAGCAATGTTGAGTACGCCCGGGGTGGTCTCCAGGCGATCCATCCACTCCTCTACCTCAAATGGCTTGATCTGGACCATGGCGATTGTTTGTTGGCAATAAGGATCGGGTAGAAACCGGCCCTCCTCTATCGTCTGTGGCAAGAGGCTAACTTTTGGAAAGAGGATCCGTCTACTTAAATGTACATTGTGGTTCTGACTGAGTTGAAACCTTTCTGTTTCTGCCCGCCATTGACATGACATGCGCGCGCCCTTTGCCTGGGTCTTGTGTTGAGTTGGAAGCCCCACTGCGACTTTATACTGGGAAGGAAAGTCGAACCGAGGATCAAGCCCCTACCTCACGGCCCCAAGGTAACAAAACAGGGGAACTATTATTTCACACCCCCAGGCTGAGTATTTCACATCCCTTCTAGCTATTCTAACCTACTTCTATTTACTTTCATATGTTATTACTGCTGTCTCCCGTTATCGTCGCCGTTGTCCGTCGTCTTCTCTATTGTCCTTCATTATCGGCAGTACCTATCAACAGTAGTAGCGACGAAAGAAACACAATGAAGCCCCATGTGAATACGGTGAAGTACAGTAATGGCTTGATTGACTTGAGTTACGCGACTATACTTATGAAACTAAACTGAGGAGCGCCAAAAAGGAAGCTTATCGACCAGATTCCCGGATGTTTTGCGTCTTGCCCCAAAAGCCCTCGGCACTTTCCCGATAGTCATCACTTGGTCCTTGGTCTGATGACATTGTGCTCTCAACGCTCAACACGTATTAAGCACCAAGCCTCCCTCCCAGTCGGAAAGGTGCCTCCGGTGCGATTGGACAAGATTGATTCCAACGGGCCAATGCTTACTTCCTGCAAGCCTGCCACTTGACGTTGATCTGCTGAGTGAAGGCGACGGTGGCATCGTCGTCGGTGATGGAGCCGTAGGCCTGGGGGTTCCTGGTGGTCAGGGCGATGCGGTTGTTGACATTGAGGATGCCGGTCGCGCCGCAGGGGGCCCAGATGAGCGAGGCGGTGGGGATGCTGTCCTGCTTGGTGTAGACCTGGCCGTCGAGCCAGATGCCGCCGCCGGCGATGGACGTCTGGGTGGTTGTGGTGGAGGAGGCATCCTGGGAGAAGAAGTAGGTCGAGTAGAAGGTACCGGTGACACCCTCATCGAGCTGGGCGTAGCCGTGGTAGGTGCTCTCGACGACGGCGAACTGGAAGCCGCCCGGGTACTTGAGGCTCAGGTGGAGGGCGCAGTTCTTGGTGCGCTCGGCGAGGGGCAGACCGGGGCCGATGTAGGTCTGGAAGCGGTCGAAACCGAAGGTGATGACGGTGCGGTCTGGGGAGATAATGGTCGAGACGGAGCCCTGGGGGCAGCCACTGCCCGAGAAGCTGGCATTGACGATCTGGATCTCCTTCGGGTCAGGGGTATCGGAAATGCCAGTCGGGCCCAGAGGGCTGGCGGCGGCGAGCACCGGGAGGAGGATGGCGAAGAGGTTCTTCATGATGAGAAAGAAACGAGGCGGTACGCAGAAGCGGTGTATGAGATTGAGAGAGATGGAGGCTATGCCCGTGAGCTGGATACTGGTGATGGCGTAACCTTTCTTCGCCGACGATCTCTGCCGTATTTATACCCACTTTTCTCTTCACGATGTTTACCATCAGTTGCTCATCACGCGTTCACAAGTTCTCTCTGGTTGGGCAACCAACTTTCTGGACTCGCCTGCGCCCCTGATGATCCGATTCGACAACGGCAGGATCGATGGCACCATGGAGCCCGGCCGCTGCACATAGAAGGGACCATTTCACGGCTACAAATTAATGTCGATATTGAAAAAGCCCTCATCACGCTGCTGGTGGTGGCTTGTGACCTGAGGGGTTGGCATGGAAATCCTCACTTGGCTTAGTTCCAGCATGTAGGTTGCTGCAGTCAATCTACGGTTGAAAGGCACAAATGAAGACATATTGGAGGGCATTTCAGCTCTCGTAATACTAACAGCTGGCTGAAAATTGAGACGTCCGAGTTTGCGGGGTACATGAGCGTGTTATCTTACAACTTGTACGAAGTAGTTGAACTCCCCGTAAGCATAATTGGTTTTACGGGCGGACAGCAGAGACGGGAATGGACAACAGAGACGAAGGTGGATGGCAGAGACGAGAACGGACTAATTCTGGGTTTCATAAGATAGGTATCCGGGAGCTTTCTGCACATATATGTTCAAGCTAGTGTTCCATTTCGCTCCGAAGCATTTAGTCCTGGCTCTGAGAGCCTGATGAAAGGAAAACTTCCTTGAACCAGTGCTTACTGTTGAATATTATCCATGCCGCAACTCGGAGCTATGCCGAGTGTGGAGGTCGCTCAAGGGAGCAAGCTAGGACATATCTAACATACACATGAATCTGCTTTTGTGAATCTCGAACTATAGGAAATGCGACATGCTTTCTGGGAGCCCGGGCAATTGTTTCCGGAGTGTCTGAAAAGGGAGTACGGAAGATATCACTGCTATGAAGTCGTCCCAGAAAACCGTCAACCAAACTATGCAACTGCGTCGGAACATAGAGCGTCACATCGTTTCAATCTATTTATGGTGGTTGAGTGATATATGTGCACTCCGTTGTATGGGCTCACTCTCCAGCCGCTTCAAGCGAGTGTGCATTTGGCGTGGCATTGGAACCGAACTTACGGTTGACCCTAAAAGCGGAGGGATGGTTGTCCCATCTACAGGGAACCAGAATGGATGGACCCTGATTATCCGGCATGGGCCGAGATTCTGGCTCTCACCATTTGCCGTTGCCGGTTAATACTGCTGTCTAACCGTGAGGCCGTCCTTTACAAACGGACTACTAGTTACTTCTCGAGAGCAGTTGCGAGTGTTGAGAAAGAGCAAGATGGCTCTGTGTTCCAAGCAACATTGCAACTGCAATCCTTGGGGGGATGAGCACAAAGAGAAAACCATTGGCCTTATCTTTGAAGCGCCGTTCACCAGCTCAGGGACATTCTGCGGCGAGTTTATCCTGGTGGCTGTGGCTCGCCGGCTGAATAGCGCGCGCGCCGAAGACACCAGCGGCCCAGATTCAAACCATCGAGCCTCGCTTAAGCGTTTGACATGCTCGGACATTCATTAAATCATGCAAGACCAGCTAGGTCTTATGGTTTTAATATCAAGCCATCTGCTGGTGATATTAGACGTCTAATAATAAAGCTCGACTCGGGTCCAGCCATCAGACACAACGTATGACAACAGCTGAATGGGTCTCGACTACAGAATCGATCAAGCTTTCCACACAAGCGGAATCGTTTCGGGATGGCAAGCTACCTGGACGTGGTCTAGGCCAAGATGTCAGGCTTCGCCACGAGTAACAGTGTGATACTGCTGAGAGGGGTTCGTGCGCCACAAGTATCTTGGAATCTCTTAAATCATTGATTCGCTCGTAGTAAACTCCGGCTAGATCTAGACTACGTGATATGAAATGGCTCATTTTGGTTTCAATTTCGCATTTCCTTCTTTTTTGTTCCTTCAGTAGCTCCTCCAATCATGAACCCTCAGCCAGCTTGAGGAGACCCTCAAGGTTGATGCTCTTGGGTCGCTCAATAGGCAGGCCAAGTGCGCGATCCCAGATCAATTGTGCCAGGGGTCCCAGACCACGAGAGACACCGAAAGTGGCAGTGTAATACAACGTCTCGTGGAAGCCGTAGTGGTGGAACAGGACACCGGAGCTGGAGTCGACGTTGGGGTAGGGGTTCTTGGTCTTTCCGTGCTTCTTGAGAACTTCGGGTGCGATGCTGCTGTTCTTCTGAACCAGCTGGAAGACCGGGTCCTGCGCAATCTCAGGGCGCGCCGCAGCGTAGTCCATCAAGGCCTCGAAGCGGGGGTCGGGTTTGCGGAGAACGGCGTGGCCGTACCCGGGCACAACTCTGCCGGAGTTGAGGGTGGACCAGAGGTAATCTGTGACGTCCTTGTCGGTGTAGGACTTGGGAATGTTGTCTTTCATCTGCAGAATCCATCGGAGGACCTCCTGAGCAGCAAGTCTGTTGCGAACATGATTAGTCTCTAGCATTCGCTGGGCATCGCCAGATATTGCGGACGACCTACCCGTGAAGAGGTCCGGCAAGACCCTGAAGACCAGCACTGTAGCTGAGGAAAACATCGCTGAGTGCGCTGCCAACAAGATGGGCGGTGTGGGCAGAGACGTTGCCTCCCTCGTGGTCGCCGTGAAGGGCCAAGTACAGCCTCAGGAGATCTTGGAAGTTCTCGTTCTTCTTGCCACCCTTTCCGAGCATTGCAGCGAAGTTGTAAGACCAATCCTGCTCGAGATCAATTTCGGCAGGAAGAGCACCACCGCCGCGGTAAGAGTTCTGGTAAATCTTGGCGGCAATGGTGGGCAACTTGGCCAGGAGGGAGATCGAGTCGTCGAATGTGGGCTCCCAGTAATCGGCCTTGTTGAGGCCTTCCTCGTAGGCCTTGGCGAATTTGGAGGTGTAGTTGAGGGCGGAGACTGCGATGGCGAACTGGGTCATGGGGTGGAGGTCCTTGGGAAAATCGTCGAGCATCTTGTTCACGAAGGCAGGGAGCTGGCCCTGCTCGGCCAACTGGCGAGAAAACTTGCGAACCTGGTTGGTGGAAGGAACCTGTCCTGTGAGGAGCAGCCAGAACATGGCCTCGGGAAGCATTTCGGTGCCCGTCTTGCCCTTGGGGAGCTCCTTCTGACAGTCCTTGATGGTCCTGCCATGGAAGCGAATGCCTTCGTTGGCGTCCAAGACGGAGCCCTCCCAGACCATGGCCTTGAGGCCACGCATGCCGCCGAGCGTGTTCTCGACCTTGACCTCACCAATGACCTTGGAAGAGTGTGCCTTGACCTTCTTTAGGAGCTCCCGCTTGGCCGGGATGACCTGCTTCAGGGTCGTCTTGAGATCCGGCTCGGACGAGGAGGAGTATTGGCGGGCATTGAGGGCGGAGCGAGCTGCCAGAGGCTTGTAATGGTTAGCAAGAATAGTATCAAGAAGTCCGGCGGGGAGTCAGAACGTACTCGCAGGGCCCCCAGAGCCCTGGTGCTTCTTGTGACGCTCATCGCGATGTTTGACTGAAGAAGCTCGCAGGGAGAGGGTGATGAGAGGGAAGAGGGGTAGATACACGGGGAGATGGTTGGTGAGCAATAACAGATACAATGAGAAGCTGCTCGTGATGCTGGCGAGTTGCTTCAAGTTGGGAAGACCAATCAATGGCAAATATCGGCCGAGGAGCAACACGAGAAGAGGTAGGGCACCGAGTAAATGCTGGAGGAAAGGAAGAAAATAGCCTCGCTTTGCCGTGCTTCCCTGCATCCTGCCTCTCCTTAGGCCGAGACCGAGCTGGGCAGGAGAGTTAGCCCGAGGTTGGAGGAGCCTGGGCCACCAGCACTGACCTTCGGCATCTAGTGTACCTAGGTACGTAGCAGGTACCTACACGCACCTACACGCACAAGCAGATGTTAGTGAGTGCCAGCCCGTGGCGCTCTCATATCCCAGGTACACTATTACTTCACTGTTTGCCCTACTACCTATCTCCTAGTCAGGTACTTCATTGAACGCCTAGAACGACGCCAACGAAAGAGTACCTCGATACCTCGCCCTGCGGTCATTGGGGAATGCACCGGGGATGGGAGACTCGGTGGGGGTGATACACTAATACGGGGGCGGGACCCCCCAGCTTTTCCCACCTGCCTCCTCCACGATTAGCGGGCAGCGGGCTTTGCGGGATGAGCTCAGCGGGCCCAGCTGCTAACAAATCATGCTCTGTGAGTGGCCGGGGAAAGCAAGCGCCCCGCTTTTAGCCCCTCGCTGCTTCACAAACGTTGTGTCACTGAGGGGAAAGCGCTGGACCGAGGCAAGCCGAGCTGCTAAGGAATGGATACACTGTGACAATAGCAATGGGGCCCCGGCAAACGGCTACGGGCGAGCGGTGATGTCAATTGGCCAATCCAGCACTGCCAGCCCGCCGTCTTTGCCGTCGCTTACCAAGGTCCAAACCTCTCGCTGCTCTTTGCTGTTATTGCCAGCGAGAACAAGCAGGATCCAAGGCGTTTGCCTTATGTAAGATACTTCTCTCCCTATCCCGAGCGCCGAACCTCCTTTCGGATTTGCCCTCTGCGAGACCGGCTCCGGGGATACAACACTAACGTCTTTGCCGCCAGATGCTCTCTGACCAGCTTTTCTCTTCAAATCTGCAGTGAAGGCGAGGCCCCTCTTCTCGACATCTCACGAACTCCAACAAGCCCTCCCCATCGTCGAAACCCACGATCCCGGTCACCATGATGCGAAGAGCTGCGGCGCGAGCAGTCTCTCGAAGGGCTCCCCTCCCCAGACCGACGTCGACCCCAGCCATTGCCATCCGCTGCCTCGCGACAACCCGAAGAATGGCGCAAGCTCCCGGGAACCCCTTCTCCGCCGCTCCGCCCAGCGACACTTTCCAACTGCTGCCCGAATCGCAGAAGGCGGGTGCCGCCGAGGACGAACTGTACGAGGCCCAACTCAAGGAAGTCGAGGCATGGTGGAGCTCTCCCAGATACGAGGGCATCAAGCGCCCCTACAGCGCTGCCGATGTCGTCTCCAAGCGCGGCTCACAGCAGCAGTCCTACCCCAGCTCCGTTATGGCAAGGAAGCTCTTCAACCTCGTTCAGGAGAGATTGGCCGAGGGCAAGCCCATCCATACAAGTAAGCTCACCTGAGTCACGGTCGCCACGAGCAGGACACAGTACTGACAGCTTCTGTGCGTAGTGGGTGCCATCGATCCCGTACAAATGACTCAACAAGCGCCGCATCAGGAGGTCCTCTACATCTCCGGCTGGGCCTGCTCCTCCCTCCTCACCTCCACGAACGAGGTCTCTCCCGACTTCGGCGACTACCCCTACAACACCGTTCCGAACCAGGTCCAGCGTCTTGCCAAGGCCCAGTCGATGCACGACCGTAAACAATGGGATAACAGACGGAAACTCTCGCCGGAGCAGCGCGCCAAGACCCCATACACAGATTACCTGCGGCCCATCGTGGCCGACGGTGACACTGGACACGGCGGTCTCTCGGCCGTCCTGAAGCTCGCCAAGCTCTTCGCTGAGAACGGCGCGGCAGCTGTGCACTTTGAGGATCAGTTGCACGGCGGCAAGAAGTGCGGCCACTTGGCTGGGAAGGTGCTCGTGCCCACCGGCGAGCACATCAACCGCCTGAACGCGGCTCGCTTCCAGTGGGACGTCATGGGCTGCGAGAACCTGGTCCTCGCGCGAACCGACTCGGAGAGCGGCAAGCTCATCAGCAGTGCCATCGACGTGCGCGACCACGAATTCATCCTCGGTGTCGCCGACCCCAACCTCGAGCCCCTGGCCGAGACCATTCAGGCGATGGAGGCCAAGGGCGCGGCGGGTGCGGAGATTGACGCTTTTGAGGCGAACTGGGTTAAGGGCACCAAGCTGGTAACGTTCGACGAGGCCGCGGTTGCCCACATGCAAAAGGAGGGTGTCTCGCAGGATAAGATCGACTCGTACCTCGAAACCGTGCGATCGCAGCGTGATCTGGGCATCACCCAGCGCCGAAAGCTCGCAAACGAGCGCACAAAGACGCCCGTCTTCTTCTCCTGGGACGTCCCGCGCACCCGCGAAGGCTTTTACCACTTCCGCGCCGGCATGGAGGCCGCGACGAAGCGCGCGATCGCGTTTGCACCGTACGCCGACCTCCTGTGGGTCGAGACGGGCGACCCGAACGTTGAGGTCGCTTCCAAGCTGGCCAGGGCTGTTCGCAAGGTGTACCCCAAGAAGGGCCTGGTCTACAACCTCAGCCCGTCATTCAACTGGATGGCGCACGGGTTCACGGACGAGACGCTGAAGAGCTTCATCTGGGACATTGCCAAGCAAGGCTTCGTGCTGCAGCTCATCTCGCTGGCCGGGCTGCACTCCAACGCCACCATCACGAACGAGCTGGCGCGGGAGTTCAAGACGGACGGCATGCTGGCGTACGTGAACCTCGTGCAGAGGCGCGAGAAGGAGGGCGGCTGTGACGTTTTGACGCACCAGAAGTGGAGTGGCGCAAGCTACATTGACGGCATTCTGGGGGCCATCCAGAGCGGCAGCTCGAGCAGCAAGAGCATGGGCGAGGGCAACACCGAGAGCCAGTTCCACTGAGGGAGGCTGGTTGGTACACGGTATTATTACCCCGAAACGGAGGAAGAGAAAGCATTGGGCGGCGTTGAGGATCTGTCTGTCTAGTCATTTGAAGTGAATGTTGAGTCTATTGGATATTCGCACGCAGAAAACAAGCTACACCCGCCTTGGCGCGCGCCTTGAACTGCATCGCTATTATCTTGCGCCGAAGAGAAGCCACGACATAAAACACAGCCACATCAAGAAAAAGGAATTGTGTTGTCTATTTCAAGCGGGATATTCATCATCATGACCGTCGCAACCATGTTCCTTCGCCCCGACCGCCAAAAGCTTCTTTGATCCAGTGCCCCAAAAACTCCAAATGCCCTTTGTATGTGATGTTTACGAGAAAATCGGGAAGCGCGCTCGCTCTCTTTTGGTATCTACTCGAGGCTCGCGCGGCTGGCGTTGTTGACGGGGGCGGCCAGCGGGGGGCCCTCGGGGGTGACGTAGGCCTTGGTCATGCCGCCGTCGACGACCATGTCGTGGCCGTTGACGAAGCTGGCCTCGTCGGAGGCGAGGAAGAGGACGGCCTGGGCCTGCTCGACGGCCTCGCCGAAGCGGCCGGTGGGGAAGTGGACCTCGCGGCGCATGCGCTTGGGGACGTCGTCGCCGAGCCAGTCCTGGAGGAGAGGGGTGTTGAGCGGGGCGGGGCAGAGCGAGTTGAAGCGGTAGCCCTCGCGGGCGTGGACCATGGCGAGCTCGCGGGTGAGGGCGAGGACGGCGCCCTTGGAGGCGGTGTAGGCCAGCTGAGGGGTGGCGGCGCCGACGAGGGCGACGACGGAGGCGGTGTTGATGATCGAGCCCTTCTTCTTGCCGGCGCGGCGGAGGGCGAGGACGGCGTGCTTGCTGCCGTACCAGACGCCCTTGACGTTGATGTTCTGGGTCAGGTCCCAGATCTCCTCGGGGGTGTTGACGGCGTCGTCGTCGCGGGCGTGCATGATGCCGGCGTTGTTGAACATGACGTCCAGGCCGCCCCAGGCGTCGACGGACTCGACGAGGGCCTTTACCTGGTCCTCCTTGGAGACATCGCAGAGCTGTGTGGTGGGCGCCTCAAGTTAGCCAAAAACATGTTTTTCTCCGCGAGGTGGCCGATGTGCGCGAAAAAAGTGTAAATCAATCTCGTGATGGCTTCATGGGTTCGTCGGGGATGTGCAGGGCGTGTAGGCGTGGATGGTGTCACGAATAAGGACGAGAATATGGAAGTGAATGGAATGAATGGTGGACGGATGGCGGGGCAATGGCGGGGTAATTTTTTTTTTTCTTTCGGGCAAGATATGTGAATGATGCTGGAAGCGGCGCAACGCAACGCAACTTTGCAGTGCAGTGATTGATGGAGGTGCGGTGCATGTTGTGCAACGTGGCGGCGGTCGAGTCGGCGGGTTATCGGAGGGGCGGGAATGGAATCTTCCAACGATGCTCGTTCGCAAACGTGTGCGGGCGCCGTGGTGGTTTGCGCGCCAAGGCGAGTTTTCTGGTGCGGAGAGGTGCGGTGCGGTGCGGTTGCGGTGCAGGCGCAAAATAGAGACACACATGGACGACAGACGTACCTTGGTATCAACTCTGGCCGAGGGGACGAGCTGGATCACCTTGGCCTTGGCCTTCTCCAGAGCGGGAGCCGAGATGTCGGCCATCATGACGCTGGCGCCCTCCTTTGCGAAGAGAATGCTGGTCTCGAGACCAATGCCGCTGGGAAACGCCTCAACGTCAGCTTATCGCATCCTGCGTATTGGCATTGGTGGTGTTGGTGATGGTATCTTCGCATCGCGATATCGCCCACCCCGTCGGTCCAAGTTGCGCCGCCTCAAGATAAGGCGGTTGGGCGTCTGGGGAGGGATATTTCATGCTTACCCGGCGGCACCGGTGACGACGGCATTCTTGCCAGCCAGTCTTCCTCCAATTTCGGCAGGAACGGAACCCATTTTGACAGTTTCGTTTGGTGAGTTATCTGGTGCTTGTCTGGTTGTGATGTTGCACAACAGGATATGATGAGATGCGTAGAGGACGGGCGAGTTGGGTTCGCTAGAACGTCAGATTCAGGTCGTTTGGTATGGTCTTCTCTGGCCGCGATGTCTCGAGTCCGAGTGATGAAGAGAAGGAAGAGATTCGACAAAAGTCGGGACGCGGCGAGGGATTGCTGTTTAAACCACGTCGGCCAGACCAGGACGGGGTTGGATTAGCAGAATGGATCCCGAGAAGGGGGAACACTTCGAGGGGGGCGGCGGCCACGAACCAAACGGGGTACGGTACACAACAATACACTAATACTACGGATACGCCAGGTGAATGAAGATGAGTCAAGGAAATCCGGGGTCCAGGCCCCCTTTCTGCCGGACGCCGGCCACCGTCCAGTCCATTCCATGGCTTACGATAAGTCCCCAGACAGGACTGGTAGACAATGCCCAACCTACTACCTATTGCCTAGGTAGCCCGCAGCCGTACTGCAGCGTGGACACGACACACCCACACAGAGATATACACGGAGTAGACACTGGATACAAGGGCACGGGAGCCGGCGCGGGCGCGGATACATATCGGAAGGGACGCACATCAGGCTATCAGCCGTGGCAGTCCCAGCTCACGATTAGCTAACCCGTGGTGTTCGCCTCGTCTGCTCGATACCGCTGTGGCATCCAGAGGTAGTGTAGACATATCCGACAACGGCCCTTTGAGGATCACCACACACCGCAAGCCTGCTGACGTGTGGCCTACTCGCAAGGGAAGGAGTGTCGTTTCCCGACTCCAGACGCCGTTTGTGCAAGGCCCAACTCGTCAGATCCGCAGAGATCGAGATTGCGGGCTCCAGTTGCTCGGAATTGCAAACCATTCGTCGACGAGGACGTGGTATAATGCCAAAGGCGGAACACGAGAACGTCTCGACGGCCGCAGCTCCGATATCGCGTTATCTCTTATCAGTGGGCCTGTCCTCCCCAGGCGTGTCCGGGTTGGCCACCTCGCAGCCCAGGGCGGCGCCGCGGCGCAGCGGCGTGACGGGATGTGAAGTCAGGAACCAGCCCCTCCGTCGCTGATAGAGGGGTGGGAGGGAAGAGGGTGGAACACAGTGAGAGCGCCAGGAAGGGAGGGGAAGTGGATGACTGAGAGCATGAGAAAGGGTATCCCTGAGTCGACTGACGGAGGTCCTCGGTATCTTTTTTTTTTTTTTTTTCTGATTCCGCGGTTTTCTCATAATTTCGTCTTTTTTTATACCAAGGTGCTCTGTCGCTCCGTACAGCAAATGCCTGTTTCGGTAGTCGAGTTGAGAGACCAAGACAAAAGTAAAGACCCTAGGTGCATCTGGATGTGCATGAGCTAAGCCTGCGCCAGGCTACTTACGGCAAGGTGATAGATAGTCTCCGGGGCTGGAAGCAAGAGTGACCCCAGAGATGACCCCTGGGGAAGGATTTAGGGCAATGGTAACGGGGGGAAAAGGAACAAAAAAAAAGGGAAAAGGCACAGACTCGTCCCTGAGTGATCAAACACGTCGCCACCTGCATCTGGTGCAAGTGCGTCCGTCGCAGCCGGGGGCATGGAAAAAAAAAAGATGGACGAGTATGGATGGATGGATGGATGGATGGATGGACGGTAATGGCGACCTCTGGCCATGGCGAGGGGAGGCGGTCTGGTCGAGCCCCCTTTGCCCCTCCACCCCTCTCAGTTCTCATCGTCATGTGGGCGGCTTGGCTGCCAACGGCGACTTCGAGACGTCCATGTGGTGTTTGGCCCGCCGGACAAACCGGGCAATCCATTACCATTCACAAACACGCGATTCGTGGATCGTCGGCGCTGTGAAGCTGAGCTGCGCTGCCCTACTGCGAAAGGCGCTGCGCATGATGTGCTGGTGATGCCAGCGGCGGTGAGCCGAGGCCGCAGGGAGATGAAGATGGACACGATGGACACACGATGGACCTCGCGACTCGAGTAATGTCGCTGCAGGATTCGAGCGCAGTAAACTGAAAAGGGCATTATCAGCACACGTTACACATGACATCGTGAGTGATGAGTTTGTTAAACTGTTTCTCTCTGTATCCGTCACGTATCTCCAAGCAATCTCGGTCCTGCGTGGAGGCTGTGGAGCGGTAAAAGGGTCCTCCCCCATCGCCATCCCGTTGTCGGCATTCTCAGGTGTGGAGGATCGGGCCATCAGACCGGCCACCAGACCAAGGAGATCCGTCTGGTCCGGCCTGGCCTTTCGGGGATGTTCCTGCGAAGTCAATCTGGTCCCATTACACATACTATAGTATACACGCAGTAAATGCTGGAGCATGCTGGAGCAACCCGCCGACCGAGCCGTACCCTGCCGTGTTCGTTCGTGTGCATCGGGCGCAGTGTATCGTGGAAGTGAGGGATCGTATCGTCCATGTCGCGTAGGTCGGTGGATGACTCGGGCAGCGTCCGGACTGCACCGCACGGGAGAGGAGGCGAAGAGAGAAGTCGGAGCGGAGAGAAACTTGGAAGAGGAAGCAGCCGGCTGTTGAGAGAAATAGCAACAGTGAAATGCTTGAAAACCCCGTTGGATCCTCCCGTTTGTCCTTGGGACTCTCTATTGGCCGGTAGCATCGATTGGATTGCACACGGTTCAGCAGCCAAGGTCTAGACCAACCGAGGGCATCTGCATCCAATCTTTACAGTACAGTGTACCTACCAGCAGTTGTTGCCTCTATTGCAAGCAGTTCCACCAGTAGCACATTGCCGAGGCAGCTGCGCTCCTGCGGGCAGCTGCCCGCCCGGAAAGCGCCGATTCCGGTCGAGTGGGTTCTGCTCAGGTGCGGCGTGGGGGGGGGCGTGGCTTGGTCTGTGCGTGCCTGCCGTCAATGACGCATGTCCCCGTCGTCCCCCAAAGTCGAAGGAGCTTACCTGCCCCCCAGAACGACGTTCCCCGCTCCAGGCCGAGGGAGGGGAAGGGACGACTCACGATACCAATGGATGAATTCCTGCTTGGTACCTACCTACCTAGGTAGGTAGCCTGTAGGTGCCCCAGTGACCACCTTCCTCCTGCTAGTGGTCACTACTAATACCTTAGTGCTGCTAGATGGGAAGGTCAAGGTTGGCGAACTGCTGGTGGTGCTTTCCCGTTTCTCAAGCTTGAAGATGACAGCCATGCCCTGCGGCAGCTGCATCATCAGCTGGTCCTTCCGTTCTAAACCGCCCCGAGCGACAGCCACTGCCGGGCCGATGTGATGCTCACCCCCCGAGCCAAGTCGCCCAAGTCGCGAAGCCCCATTGGCTGTCGAGCTTCTTATCGGTGACGCACCCACACCTGCCCTGCTGTTGCTACTGCACGCACGGGGGGAACCTTGGAACTTGGAACCGAGTTGCTGCGGAACGCCCAGGTCGACTGTCCCTCTACGCCCGGAATTTGTTCCAAGACCCACGATCCGTTGTCCGGTTCGGCCTCGCCTCAGTCTCCTTCCTCGTGTATCGTGTCCCGTTCACCTCTACCTCGGCCTTGCCTCCTGTCGCCTCGCTGCCTGTGCAAACCAGACACACCTCAGCTTGCACCCTCATATCATCCAGCACCGCCCCCCGCACCTCAACCTTCTGGTCTCGCGCACGCAGACGAGAGGCAGAGAAAAGAGACCGAAATAGACCTCGCGCGACCCCTCTGGATCCTGTGAACCCCCCTCGAGAGCCTTCGTCCCATCCGCCCATCGTCCAAAGTCAATTGGCAGCACAGTCCAGCACAGCTCAGTTCCCGCCATGTCGCCCTCCCAGGACATCACCATCGAGTCGCTCCCCGAGCTTCTCAAAAATGACAACAAGGTGAAGCTGGCCGGCATCGACGTCGATGGCATGCTCCGCGGCAAGCTCGTCTCCAAGAGCAAGTTTCTGTCCATCGCGAAGTCGGGTTTCGGCTTCTGCTCCGTCATCTTTGGCTGGGACATGCACGACATGACGTACATTAGGGAGCTCAAGATCAGCAACGCCGAGAATGGCTATCACGATCTGATTGCCATCCCCGACCTGTCCAGCTTCCGTCGAATCCCCTGGGAGGACAACGTGCCCTTCTTCCTTGTCAGCTTTTTCGATCCCGACACCGAGAAGCCCATTTGCGCCTGTCCCCGTGGACTGCTGAAGACGGCTCTGGACAAGCTCCAGGCCAAGGGCTACGGTGCCATGGCCGGAGGTGAGTTTCGCTTGGACGCCTTCTCGCATCCCGGTCGTCGATGAGTATGCTAACGAACACGCTCCTCATCTTTGTAGCCGAGTACGAGTTCTACCAGTTCAAGACCCCCAGCCGCTCCGAGACTTCGACCTCCACCGCCGGATATCTCCAGGAGAACCCTCCCCAGGCTCTGCCGTCCCTGACAGAGGGAATGTTTGGATACAGCTTGACCAGGACGGTGCACAACAAGGAATACTTTTACGACGTCTTTGAGAGTTGCGCCCAGTTCAGATGCGACATCGAGGGATGGCATACCGAGAGTGGCCCCGGTGTCTTCGAGGCAGCCCTCGAGTTCGGCGAGATCCAGCAGATGGCAGACAGGGCCAGCTTGTTCAAGTAGGTGTCCGTAAACCGCCAGACGTGACGAGGCTAACCGCGTGCGACGGCAGGTACGTCGTCAAGTCCGTTGCGACCAAGTACGGCATAACCCCGTGCTTCATGGCCAAGCCGAAACAAGGTCTGCCAGGAAACAGTGGTCACATGCACGTGTCCATCGTCGACAAGGCTGGCAAGAATCTCTTTGCCAGAGAAACCAAGGACGAGAACCCCCCCTACCCGGACGTTGCTGGACTGTCCGACCTGGGCCGGCACTTCCTGGCCGGCCTCCTCGAAGGTCTCCCGGACATCATGCCGCTGCTGGCTCCCACCATCAACTCGTACAAGCGGCTGGTCGAGAACTTCTGGGCCCCGGTGACGGTCTCTTGGGGCTTGGAGCACCGAGCCGCGTCCATTCGCCTCATCGCGCCCCCGACAGCCAAGCCCGGCGCGACTCGCTTCGAGGTTCGTGTTCCCGGGGCCGACACCAACCCTCATTTCGTCCTGGCAGCGATCCTTGCGCTCGGCTGGAGGGGTGTCGAGAAGAAGCTCGAGATTCCATGCCCGCCGCTGGGCAAGGGCGAGGAGATTGGGGGCCAGAGCGACAAGGGCACCAGACTCGCCAAGAGCCTGCGTGAGGCGAACGACCGCTTTACCCGCAAGGAGAGCATAGCAAGAGAGGTGTTTGGTGACGACTTCGTCGACCACTTTGGAGGAACCAGAGACCACGAAATTCGTCTCTGGGAGGAGGCTGTGACGGATTGGTGCGTACTCGCCCCTGAAGAACTGTCACGCCATGTTTTTGACGAACTGGGCTAACGTTGTTTCCTGCAGGGAGGTGAAGCGGTATATCGAAACGGTATAAATGTCCGCGGTTTGGCGGAGCATTTTCTTTCCTGGCTAGGATTGTCATTTTGGATATTTCACATCACATCGGATCAGCCCGGCAAACACGTCAAGCCACGCGACTATGGAGCTTGCTGGTTGCCCACCATGCCTTGTCCTGGTCGAGGTGAGCGGGGAGATGAGCTGGCGTCCCCCACTGCACCACGGCTCTCGTATCCCTACCAAAGTACCTACCCACCTGTCTTGGCCTTCGCACATGGCACCCTATCTAGATACCCTCTTCAAATGCCGACGTGTCGGATGTAAGCTGCGGCGCCTGCGGCATTTTAGACGCTTCGTTTCTGCCCAAGCAACGAGGACATGTGAGATTTTGAGCATGATTGGTAGCTTCGGATGCGGCTTTTGTGACGGACGAGTGTCGTGTTGCAGGCCCCATCACGAGCGAGCGAACCATTGATCACTCCCAGGTGTTCAGCCGCCCAAAAGTCCGTGACGAGACTCGTACTCGCATGCCGCCGGACTCTTCCTGCTTCTCCGCGCATGTCCGGTACATGCGGAATGTGATGGAACGCAGCAAAATGCAGCACTGGAGGCTGTTGGTTGTCGAATGTCGAAAACACCATCTGTGATTGGCTCGGGGCTTCAGTTGGCCGGAAAGCCGCCGGTGACAGGCGGAACCTGAAGACGTGAGTCGAGATTTGAGAAGGAGAGGGGAGAGGGGAGAAAGAGGCTCAATCGTGTGCATGTTGGTTCCCGCTTCACACGCAATGCTACCGCGAGCTGCGCCACGACGACCGGCAGCCCCGAGTTCCCGACGCACGTAGTGCGTGGATATCCGCAAACTCCCCGCCCACGGAAGAAGCGGCCAACATCCATTCGTGTTGAGTGTAACATTGGCGAGAGTGACGACCCACTGGGACTCGAAACTCGAACGATGACGTGCAAAGGCCAAGGTTGGGTTGAAGAAATGGTTGGAAAGCGTCCTCGTCCGGTACAACTGCGAAGTGTAATTCAGACTTTTGGCACCACCGCTCTGCAATTTCCCCGAAGATTGGCAACATGTGGTGAAATGAGTTGGCCTGTCAAAGCTGCGGGGGGCCCCCGTCTGTCAAAACGTCACAGCATACAAGTGCAGAATACAAGGCCAGACAAAATGACCAGAATCACACTCAGGCCATAGAAGATTCATGATGGTTGATGAGACCTCGCTGGCTGCCGGGGCGAGTGAGACTATTGAACGACAGTGACTGCCTCACCGCTTCGTCTTGGGCAAGACTCCCCCCGTTTTTCATCTCGTCGAGCTCCATTCTAGAAGCCCGCGCCGAGCTTCTACGGCAAGGTCATGGATCGCATGGGAGGATCGTTAGTGAATATCACCGGAGGTCTTGCGGCGTGGCACCCTGGGCGGTTCGGGCTCCCAAGGTAGGCAAGTCCCGTTCGCCCTCGTGGCTCTTTTTTCCCTTTCCCGGCCGCCCTGCTTCCAAGGTTGTAACCTACATAGATAGGTAGCAAAGATCGGGGAACGGCCGCGACTCGACTCGAGGGGGTTAGGCAAGTGAAAGTCATAGGTGCCTTGGCAGAGTGCAAGCGCCGCGCCATCGACATCCACGCTGACGCTAACCACGACGAAGGACAGCGATGATAGGCACCTGCTCCGTCCACCTACTTTATGTACAGAGGGAGCGGCCACTGGCCGGCGGCCATATTGCGGTGGCCTACACTACCGCTTCGGGCCGGGCGTCCTGCAGGGAACCATCGATCTCTGGTGTGGGACTCGTGGGCGAAACGGCAGGGGGTGTTTTGCTCGTCGAGTGAGCCATCGTATTACAACACTAGTAGAGTGTTCTGAAGAATGGGCTTGCCGACCAAGGTCGCATCCCGGCAAGAGGTGAATATTCTAGGCTACGTTGGGTGGTATTCGACCGTTGGCAATCGCAGATGATGAGTTTTGGGCGGTCGCGGGGCACGCCGGGACTTGCAGACGTACGATGGAGTCTCCGAGCTGCGGCCGCTCCCCGTAAAGGCTCCGAATACGGGCCGTTCCCCTTTTGCCTATCCAAGGCAACAGGAAGTAGTCGGAACAAGGTGTCGGTCGGTGTTTTTGTGACCTCGCATTCTGCGGGATGAGCGAGATGGATGGATGAGATGGGCGGGGAGGAAGATTGGATTTACCTCAGAGTCAAGACGAGCAGAGGGATTCCATGTAATACGGACGAGCATGGTTGTCAGGATTTGGAAGGCTGGTGGCCCGTGGGATGGCATACGTACGCGTGCTGGCACGAAGCTTTGGGGATATATATGTCCGTCCGCGGGGTGATCAGCGACAGCGGCAGCGGCATGGTAAATCGTTGCTGTGTCGGGGTTTGGTCTGTCATTGCGACTGTTTTGCGTTGGAGTTGAGTTGAGGCGAAGAGTTCCTTGCCCTGACGATCATGCCTATAATTTTCATGTCAAATACCCATCACACCCACTAACTAAACACCATGTGCCGTCCTCAGGTAGGCACTTCCCTAGACGCCAAAGTCGCTAGGACTACAGAGGTATCCACGGTAGGAGACATCCATGAACTACAACCCACATCACCTGAAGCTCTACCGCACCGTGACCTATCTCGATCCTGCGCGACCTCACGACCCCGTGATGCATGGCACATGCCTGCCATTGCTGTCGTCTATCCCCCTTATTTCTTGCTTCCCCTGTAGCTCGACCTTGCGGTGAACTGGGCGAGCCAAGTACATGGATGGTATGGTGCTTGTATATACTACTATGTAATACGGATAATACCTCCTCGAATTGCGCGTACTCTGTACATTTTCTTTCTACACTATTACGCGCCTACGCTGCTGCAGGTTACCCTGAGTGCTCCATGCGCAAACGGATAGGTCTTGGCTACCTTACCGCACCATACCGGTCTCTTCCCTGTCTTGGGTTACAGTGTAGATGCTCTCCTGCAAGCTGCACTCGAGTGCCAGCCATGCCATCCATGTATCCCTGTACCTAGGCCAACAGGCGCCCTGTTGTTTCTCCTCCCCTACGTACACTGTGCCCCCTCTCTCTCCATCTCCATCTGCATGCACATCTTGTTCGGGGAATCTTAGAACAATTTTTTTTCCTTCTCTTCCTTCGCACCCCTCCATGTCAATCAATATCCATCCCGCTGATTTTCATATGCCCCGGGCGGCGCACACGTTTCCCGTCCCACGTCCCCATGGACCGGCCCACGAGGTACCATAGTAGTGTACATGGCATCCATGATATCTACCTACCTACCAGTGGACGTTGTCCGCTGCTCCAGGTCTTGTTGGGGACAAGTGCCCTGACTAGGATCTGAGTGTGATTTGATGGCGTCAGGTCCCAGCAAGTATCCATGGATTTGCATTGGAAAACAGTCCATTCCATTCTGAGTTGCAGTCTCAGTTCAACAACAGGGCAGGTTGTTAAAGGACCAGTGGCAGTCGAGACGAAAAAAAGTCATTGCTATCCCATCCAGTCTGCGTGGACGCCGGTTCTTCATCAAGCCCTATCCCTCTTTTTTTTTTTTTTGCCCCTTCTTCTACCCCTTCCTCCCCCCTCCCTTTTTATTAGACATTTCTTGGGTATCCGTTCTTCGTTAGCCTTTCCCCTTGTCCCCTCGTCTGGCCCTATAGTTACTATACCTACAGCGCGTACGCGGCTCCGGTTTCTTTGTCTACGTGGGCGGCCTAACCCTTTATCTGACGACGACAACGAAACGGGCCTGCCCTTGTCTCTCCTCTTTCTCCTGCATCCTAGACTGACAGCCGCTTCCCGGCATCAATCTGCAAGAGAAAGCTTTTGTTCGACCAGTTTGACGTACCTTGCCCGATGTCGGGTAATATCCTGTGTGCCCCGCGGCCGACAGACAGACTTGAGGATCGCTCCCTCTCGATTTTCTTCATTCTACCTTTCGTCCTCTTCGGGTAAATCATCAAGCCATTCCACGTGCGTCTGTCGTACGCCAAGACCCACGAGCACTATTTCGGGAAGTACAAGACCGCTTAGTGCGCCGCATCGACTCCCGATAGCAGAACAGACAACGAACGGGGAGAGACACAAGGTGATCACCCGCCAAGAGGAACGCCGACGCTGCATTCCACAGATCTGTACCTACTGTACCGATACCTACCGAAATTCTGAGCAGAAATCCAAGTCTTCTCGCGACTGAGACACTAGCGCCCACAACACTCGCACGCACACAAACATACACGCTTGCCGTCGCCGGGAAAACTTCCCATGGGTGAAGACGTGGATGCTGCGGCCGTAGACCCTGGCGTCGGCGATAGTGCCGGACGCAGGGCCGACCGCACCGGCACAGACTCCAAGAGTCGGCCGAGACACTCCCGGCAAAGTGCCGCTGCCCAGGCCCGAGTTTCGGCCCGCGAGGCCGAAGTTGATGACGATGATGATTCCGACGCCGGGTCCGACTACAGCTCCGTCTCCGTTGACGAACTCCCGCCCATACGCGCGTATGGCCATACCTACCACGGCTCGGGCCGGCTGCTTATGCCCAACGATGAGTCTGAGCGCGCCCGTCTTGAGATCCAGCACCAGCTCTTCAAGCTCTGTCTCGAGGGCCGTCTGACGGCAACAAAACTGCCCAAAGATCAGCCACTCAACATTCTCGACATCGGCTCGGGGACCGGCAACTGGGCCGTCGAGATGGCCCAGCAGTACCCCTTGGCACGCATCATGGGCGTCGACATGTCCGCCGCCCTGCTGCCGACCAGCGTGCCGCCCAACGTGGTTTTCGAGGTCGAGGACGCGACCGATCCCTGGGCGCGAGAGCAGAACAGCCTCGACTTCGTCCATATGCGCAACCTCGTTGGCGGCGGCGTCCCCGATTGGAAACCGCTGTTCGAGCAGGCATTTGAGCACCTGAAACCGGGCGGGCTGATTGAGTTCTCCGAGGTGCGGACGCGGTACTTCGACCTCATCGACAGCAGCGGGGACGAGCCATCTGCGCCCAGCGCGGAGGAGGAGGAGAAGGGAGGGCGCATGACGGCGTGCCGCGAGTTTGAGATGCGGCTTGGGGAGATGTCGAAGATCGCGGGCGTCGACTTTGATCCCATCCCCAAGATCCCGGCCATCCTGTCGGACGTTGGCTTCGAGAAGGTCGGTCGTTGGTCGGATTTGGTGCCTATACAGGCCGTTGGCCACGACGAGAAGATGGTGAGGAAGGGCGCACAGTTTGCTCAGATGCTCGAATACGGTAAGTCCGGCCCCCTCATGCCGGCGCGCTTACTATGGCTGCTGATGACTACTTCCAGGACTGGAGAACTACTCGCTGGCAGTGTTTGTCAAGGGAGGATGGAATGAGGATGATACCCGGGCCCTCTTGCAGAGAGTCCACAAGGAGTCGCGTGATACAATGAAAGAGGCGTACGGGAAGGTGTAAGTTGCGCCCTCAGACCCAACGAGTTCGCCGAGAACCAGACAGAAGATGCTAACACTTGGATTTGCTAGGTCTTTTGTCACGGCCAGGAAGCCTTTGCAATGATGACAACCCCTTTGAGAACCTGTTTGAAGAAATCTATAGATGGCAGTCGTCGCTCGACGAACCCCACAAAATGCACTTAATAGACACATCCATTGATGCCACCGCCAAACTGCCACTGGGTGACAGTACAGTAGTCTCTTTAGCCATCGAATAATGCCCCGTAAAGAGTGGTTGATCATGACCTTGACGTCGACATGACAGACCGGAGGGAGACTTTAACCCCGCCGCAAACGCCGCACAGGTTCGGCCCATCGAGCATTTGCCGACGTGGTCACGGTCGATCTCTCGGACGGGCTTTCCTCGGCGCCAACCGACGTGTCCATGCCCATGTCCTTGCCTTGCCTCGCCTCGGTTTCTCTCCTTGATTTCAGTTCAATTGTATGCTTAAAAGATCGCCCGAGCCCAAAACAAATGTGCCGAGCATCAACCCGCTCGAAGAAGCTTCCGAGAGGCCTTGATCCCTGGAGCGTTTCACCCCCTTCTTTGCCTGCCGCCGCTGCATGGTCCAGTGCAGTAGGTTAAATGGGACCCTGTCTGTTTGGCTGTAGATGTCCTGTCACTTCCCCTCCTCCGAGAAAAAGCCTCGGCCGCCCCCGTGCGCAGGCAGAGAGAAAAAAAACTAATAACGTATGCATGCAACCCCTCGCCGGCGTGGTCCCCGAACTGCGTACGGAGTCATGGCGGGATTTGATAGGTGTGACTTGGCGAACATAGTTGTGTTGTCGGCTACTCCCCTACGAACGACGTGGGCCTTACGTGTCGATCCCGTTAACCTAACGACGGGATCTCCGACGTGCAATATTAGATGCCCGACGGCAATCGGGAGATAGTTTCCATGATGGGAAGCAGGGGCTGGCTCGAAAGTTGGCCTCGAGGGGGGTTTCTCTTTTTTTCGCCTCTTCTTTTTTTGTTGATGTCTGGCTACGTTTGGGTGGCCAAGGCGGGGGAAAGTCATGTCAATCAATGCCTTTGTATCTGAAAGCTCAAGAAAAAAAGTGCGCTACTTTACAATGCCTGATGGACCCTTTTGACATCGCTTGCTCGATGGCACCATCGGATAGATGTCCGCAGACGGCGGCTCTAAAGCCGAGTCACCTGGCTACTTTCTCATAGCTTTTCCCCTTGTTACTCCGACTCAACGTTAGGATGGAGACTCGTCCACCTCTGCATAGGGTTTCATTCTCATGTCGAGGTCGTAGCCTACGGCGAATTTGCCAACTTCGAGTACTGGGAAGAAGTACTGCAAACCGCCCACGGCTGGCATATCTGCTTCCGACAGCATCGGTCTTTCGGTCGAACTTCACCAAGGTGTGCACACCGCGGTGTCTCACCGGGATACATCCCTCACTCCAGCACAGTACTGCCACTGATCATGTCACACTCGCAAGAAACCTTACGCAATCATCAGGGTCGTAATATTACACAAGTATCCTACCGCGCGCCGTTGACCTGGGGCGCAGCGGCGGCCGCGCCCTCGGTGAGGACGTAGTCGCGCACGGCACCCTTCCAGTCGCTGATCCTGACGTCCTTGATTCGGACCACGATGACCCGCACCTCCTCGCCGGCGACGAAGCAGCCCCTGCCGCCGTCCTCCGCCTGCACACTCGGGTTGAAGGTCTGGGTCTCGTCGAAGGTGTTATTCTCGAGGTGCGCGTCGCGGTAGAACTTCTCCTCGTCGGAACCGTTGTCGACCAGCCGGGCCGTGCCGTTGATCGTGGCACTGATGCTGGACACGGCGGCGGTGTTGAGGTTGAGGAGCAGCGAGGCGAGGCTGGAGCGGTGCTCGGGGCCGGGGCTGCCGCCGGACAGGCGGCGTCCGGAAGTCGGCGGTCGGTGGGAAGACCCTGCGAGAGATGAGTTAGCCGGGCTTGAATATAAACGCTTGATTTTCCAGGATCCACACAGTCGTGCACTAGGAGAGACACGTTGGGATTCGACAAAAGGTTGTGAGTCTTCCTGGAGGCCGGGTTCGTTGTCATGACGATGACGGGGCCGGCGGAAAAGCTGGACGAAGGGAGGTAGGTGTAGTTCATGAGCGAGACGTTGGGAATGTTATCGGTGCATGTTGCGAGATGAAGCTGTCGGGATAGGTCTTGGTTAGCCTATAGATCGACAGAGCTGCATGCAGGAGCTCCGAGCTTGGTGTCGGAGATGGAGGGGCAATCTGGAGCTTACGAATCGCGCGTTCTCGAGGCATTGCACGACCTCCTGGGGGAGCGTGGCCGTGACCTGCTTGTTGGTGTCGCCGGCCGAAGCCTCGTAGTTGAGGGGTACTTGCTGGTCCATCTTGCGTGGTGGTGGCTGGTCGAACACGGGTGACTGATGTTGGAGATTAGTTTCTCCAAACGAAGCTATCTCTGGATCGACCGGCTGGGCAAGATGGGCAGACAGGCCCAGTGGCATTGTATGCGCTGACTAATGCGGGGCAGAAATCCCCAGCGCCCGTTCTGTCCACCTTCCGTTGCACGGCAATGACGTCGACCGTTTCCCTCTTATCTTATCGCTGAGCAGATGGTGCACGGTGCACCGGGCTTGGCCCCTTCGATCCCTTAGCTCTGGGGTCGCCTTTCAGCGGCTTTCAGCGCCCACGGCTATTATCGGCACCCCGGATGCAAGCGCTACGAACCGTAGCACCTCGGTCTGCCGCTATTAGGTAGGTAGCTGCACCGGCTGGCTTGGACGTCTCGTGCCGTCGACGAGCTTTTCTTCTCTCCCTCAAACATTGACTCTTAGGCATTTCGTCTTTTCTGCTTCTGGAGAGACTCAATTGACTGTCAGAGGAGAAATACCAAACTCCAAAGGCCTCCGCTGACCATCATGCGCTCCATCAAGGCCCAGCACCGGCTCGTCCGCCCCCTCCCTCGCCTCCTCTCTGCCGCAGCTGGGCAGTCTATCCCGGCATCGAGCCAAATCACCCCAATCACCTCCCTTCTAATCGCCAATCGCGGCGAAATCGCATTGCGCATTCACAAGACCGCCGATAGACTCGGCATCAGGACGACGACCCTGTACACGGATCCCGATTCCTCCAGCCAGCATGCGTCGTGTTCCCCGCATTCTCTCGCCCTGGGCGAGCCGAGAGCCTACCTCGACGGCGAGCGTATCATCTCCCTAGCCAAGAAGCACGGCATTCAGGCCCTGCACCCGGGCTACGGCTTCTTGTCCGAGAACTCAAAGTTCGCCGAGCGGTGCGAGCAGGAGGGCATCGTCTTCGTCGGACCACCTGCCCAGGCCATGGCCGACATGGGTGACAAGGCCCGGAGCAAGGAGATCATGACTGCGGCTGGCGTGCCGTGTGTCCCCGGATATCACGGCTCAGAACAAGGGGAGGAACAACTGCTGCTGCATGCCAAGAACATCAAGTTCCCCGTGTTGCTGAAGAGCGTCAAGGGCGGTGGTGGCAAGGGCATGCGTATCGTCATGACCGAGGGCGAGTTCTCCGCCCAGCTGCGCAGTGCCAGGGCTGAGGCAAGGGCATCCTTTGGAGAGGGTGGCGAGGTCATGTTGGTCGAGAAGTACATCGTGCGCCCACGCCATGTCGAGGTCCAGGTTTTCGCAGACAAGCTGGGCAACTGTGTCGCTCTAGGAGAACGCGATTGCAGTATCCAGAGGAGACATCAAAAGATTCTCGAAGAGTCGCCCGCCCCGGACCTGGACGACGTGACGCGTCTTGATCTGTGGGAGAAGGCCAGGAAAGCTGCGCTCGCAGTCAACTATGTGGGTGCCGGCACGGTCGAGTTCATCTTGGATCGCGACACCGGCGACTTCTACTTCATGGAGATGAACACTCGCCTGCAAGTCGAGCACCCCGTTAGCGAGATGGTCACTGGTACGGATCTCGTCGAGTGGCAATTCCGCGTTGCGGCCGGCGAGAAGTTGCCCATGACACAGGACGAGATCATGGAGAATATCAAGCAACACGGCGCAGCCATTGAAGCCCGCATCTATGCCGAAAACCCAGAGAAGGGCTTCATGCCCGACTCAGGCAAGTTGATTCACCTCACGACCCCGCAAACGAACGAGGATATTCGAATCGATGCCGGCTTCGTTCAGGGCGATACGGTCTCGGAAGCATACGACGGCATGATCGCCAAGCTCATCATCCGAGGCAAGGACAGAGAGACTGCCATCCGCCGCATGGAGCTGGCACTCCGAGACTACGAAGTAGTGGGCCTCAGCACCAACATTGAGTTTCTCAAGCGGCTGTGCTGGTCACCAGCCTTTATCGAGGGTGATGTCGAGACGGGTTTCATCGAGAAGTGGAAAACCGAACTTTTCAAGCCGAGGCCGATTCAGAGCCAAGTGTTTGTGCAGGCTGCGCTCAGCTCGCTTTCCACTCAACTGGGCTCCGGCGCACTTCACGGATCTAGCCTTGGGTTCGGCGAGGCTAGCACGCTGGGTGAGAGGAAATTTACCTTCAAGGTGCTGGACTCGTATAGCGAGAAGGAAGGAGAGATTGTCGAGGTCGACGTCACGCAAACTGGTCATCAACTATTCAGCGCGCGAGTTCAGAGGAAGGGCCAGGAGGCTCCAGAGGTGTTTGAGAATCTCGTCAGCAAGACCCTGTCGAGTTCCCCGTCCACGAATTCCTTAACAACCCACTTCCCGTCCGAGCGGGTCAAGTCTACCGTCGTCCAGAATGTCCAGAACGAACAGGACATCAAGATCATTGTGTTCCAGCACGGTGTCAAGACGGAGCTCTCCCTTTTGCCACCAAGTTGGTTTGAGAAGGCGCTCGGCCTGAAAGAGGCGACAGCGTCGGTCGTGGCCCCTATGCCGTGTAAGATTCTGAAGAACGAGGTTGAGGAGGGACAAACCGTGGCCAAGGGAGCCCCGCTGGTTGTGTAGGTTTTCCTTTCGCGCCCCTTGCTGATTGCTATGGTTCTTGGAGTTAACAATAGGAACAGGATTGAGTCGATGAAGATGGAGACGGTTATCCGGTCACCTCAAAATGGAGTCATCAAGAAGTTGGCTCACAAGGAGGGGGTAAGTCATCCGGTCTAACACCCTCAGTCCCGCAGTTGCTTACGAGTTATCAGGATATTTGCAAAGCGGGCACCGTATTGGTTTTGTTCCAAGAGGATGCAGCCAAGGACGAGGCGTCATGAGCGGGGGACATATAATATGGGGGGGCGAAAATAAGGAAGCATTTGTAGATTTCTTTTGAGCGATGACGGCGAAAACTTTGCTTGCGACGTATGTTTGAATCTTGGTTACAGTTCAGGGTTGCCTTAGTCCAACTGCGTCTCAAACATGAACCTTTTCTCTTTGGGTCGACGAGTATTACTCAACGCCGTCAAACCCTGCGCCCTCGTTCCGAATGTGACGATATTAACTCATTCGTCATTTTATCTTATGGGACCCCAACACTAACAGTCCACCATTACGCTGCTGCCGGCAAGCCCACCAAGCAGGAACGTCCCTAGCCAGATCCCGGCCAGAACCGAGAGGAAGTATCCGACGTTCATCGTCATGACCGCAATCATCCTGCAAAATTGGTCAGTAAGAACATAACATGCGGAATTATTATGATTTGTCAAGGCCCTTCTGCTTACAAGAGATAACCGATGCCCCCAATGACGACTTCGTATGTTGCTCTTGCAGCTGTCGCACCTGCTCGCCATCCTCGCCACCGCCCGACAAAGTCCCTACGCACTACCACAGGACCCATGCCTGGATCTATCTCTCCGCCGACCTGGTGACTCGTCAAACGCTGCTTGTCGGACTCGTAGTTGCTATTGTTCTGCCAGAAGCGGTTCTCTAGGATTGGCTTCAGAGCCACAAGCAAACGTAGAATGGAGGCGAGAGCGATGAGAAAGATGCAGGTGCCGGCGTACGCTCCTTGGCTGGATGGCGTCCATGCGGTCGAGAACATCGGGGTCTGGAAAGACTCGAAGAAGGTCATTGCCATGTCGGACATGGACATGGACATGCTGCTCATATCGCTGGATGCCATGCTGGTTGAAGTCGCCATGGCCATGGCCGTACTGGTCGCGTGGTTCATGTCCATGGTTGCCGTCTACTAACCTCAGTGTCTTGAATGGATTTTTTGGTGATTTGGATTCCCTGCGTCAACATGAATCAACTGACGGAAGGTGTTGGGTCTTTGGGCAGACGTCTTCGTGGAAGCGGAGCAGGGCTCGACTAAAGGGGAGATCCATGGTTTTGTTCCCGTCCCGCCTACGACCACTTCGTTATAGAAGTCCAAAAGACGCCGACCTTGCCCTCTTACAGATCAATCCTTGGACACGTAGTGGGCCTGGGAACAATATGAGCAAGTTTCTTGGCGCTAGTGGAGGGAATACGTTGCGGCATCTCACTTCCGTGGACCGGGGTGACCACGGGACAGTGGGGTGCAAAATCAAAACGCAGTCGAAGTGTCCGTTCTTCACGTGGGAGATCGCCGCTACGGGACACTTGGAACCAATGGCAAATCATGGTGCAGGCCAATTTGGGATGGGAATGTAACACCCGGCTTTGTAGTGCCGGAAGACTACCTCGAAATGCGCTCAAACTCGCTCAAGACCCTGATAGTTCGTTTCTTCGCAGTGTTTTTTTGGGCCCGTGGTTCGAAACGCCCTCACTTACACACGACGGACTCTGGACCCTCTGATTGCGACGCAATTAATAGTCGGTGTTGGGCATTTACCCTTTTCGTAATGGGCAGTAGATGACTGGTTCGACTTGCCCCCAGCAGATTGTCTCTCTGACCCTTAAGCCGCGCGAGTTCGCTGCATCTCTTTTGTCTGCTTTCCCGAGATCCCATTCATTTGGGTCTTGAAGCAGCTTATTGACCGTTCGACACTTTGACCATCATGTCTTTGCCATGGCTTGACCAGCCGGTCATGCTGCACTCCAGCCGCGACCCAGGCATGTGCTCCATGACGCCCGAGCAGTGCGCTTACAAGACTCGGTATTGGGTGTTCTGGTACGAAGCTGACCATCGGTACGGACTCCCGACAACTGCCTTCTTCCTCGCGGCCATTATCCTGGCTGCTCTCTGCCACTTCTCCGCGGTCTATACTCCCGCATCGCTCAGGCGCAACCCTCTTTGGTTGCGACTTGTCTCGTTGGGTCGCTTCGTCTCGTACACGAGTTGGCGGCTCGGAGGCTGGAACAGTCAATCCTTGGCAGCATATGTGCTTGGTGCAGTGGGAGCTATCTTCTTTCTCGGTTGGCAACCACCTATTATAGAAGGCGAAGAATATGCTGACTGAAGACTCAAGCCATGACACTCGGACCTCAGCCTTATTACTGGCCAAACACGAGAGAGGTCAGCTTCGGAAACTCCCCACCGATAGCGACGCGGGCTGGATACATGGCACTGGCATGTATGCCTTTCCTTTTGTAAGTTCCAGAAGGTGCATTCGATGGATGGTTATCAAAGCTAATGTGGAATACAGTGTCCTCGGAGCCAAGGCCAACCCCATCTCGATTTTGACTGGCATATCTCATGAGAAGCTTAACATCTGGCACAATTGGGTTGCCTGGGCTATGTTTGTTCTCGCCCTCGTACACACGTTTCCCTTCGTCGTCTTCAACCAGTGGAAGGGAGACTTGATTAAGTCCTGGAACGACGGTGGGACCTGGGTCACCGGCGTCATCGCTCTGCTCGCGCAGGCCTGGTTGACTTTCATGTCCATACGCCGGATACGGTTAGTTTCCCCCGACCCCGACCCCCGGATGATCTGGCCCCCTTATTGACAATTGATATGTGCCAGCGATCGGTATTACGAGTTCTTCAAAGCTACACATTTCTTCGCGGCCGCCGTCTTCTTCGTCTTCTTCTTCATACACTGTGACTTCCGCCTCACTTCTTGGGACTACTTCATCGCCACCGCCGTTCTCTACGCACTCTGCTGGTTTTACTCGCTATCCAAGACGTACATGGAGCATGGCGTTAAGAAGGCAACGCTGAGCCTTGTTACCCCGACTTCTATGATGGTGGTCATCGAGACCGACGGCCGATGGTCTCCGGGCCAGCACGTCTACTTGCGGTTTTTTACGTGTGGCTTACACGCCTTGACGACTCATCCATTTACCATCTCGTCAGTTCCACAACGTGGAAGACGGAACGAAATGGTGTTCTACGTCCAGCCACGTAGGGGTTTGACCGGCCGCTTGGCGAAGCTCGCCGAGAAGCAACCGGGAGCAACCGTCTCGGTTCTGACTGACGGTCCCTATGGCGGCGTGACGGGTCGCTGGTTTCAGGGCTTCGACAGAGTCCTAGTTGTGGCCGGCGGCGCCGGTGCGGGATACTCTTTGAGCATGATAGAGCACGTCTTGCAGTCGGCAGCCACCGGAAGCTCGAATACGGAGCTTCAGGTTGTGGTAGCCTCCCGCGACCGAGGCTTCCGCGAATGGTATTGCCAGGCACTAGAGCACATTGTCGAAAGACAGGATAAGACGGAGGAGGCAAAGCGCACGTCAATATCCGTCCATATTCACGACACTTCAGTTTCAGAGAAGGACCTCGCCGAATCACCAGTCAACGAAAATGGCAAAGAAGTCTCGAAGCAGCCGGCAGCAGTGACGAACAAGTCGGAGACGAACTCGGCTGACTTCATCAGCACGCGAAACATGAGTGCACGACCTAACCTGCAATCCATCGCCCGGGGGGTCGTGAGCGGACCAGGGACGGTTGGAATGGTGGTTTGCGGTCCTTCATCCATGGTATTTGAATTGAAGCAATGTGCCGCCATGGCGCAGAAAGACATCGTTATGGGCAAGGGCAGCGCAAAGGAGGTTTGGTTTTACGATGAAAGTTTTACGTGAGTTCATTCGCCATCCTTGGGACGTGGTCAGTACTAACCGAGTATCACAGCTTTTGACCTGCCTTCGGCTGCTAGGACTAAGTATTACCGGGCAGGGGAGGGGAAGGTCTGGAAGGTCAGACAGGCATCGATGGTCCTGCGAAAGAATACGCTAGTAATCATGAAATCTGAAGAAGACAAAGAATAATAATGCAGCTTGCTGGATCGCCACCCGCTAAGCCATTAAGGCGCAGCCGGATCTCGTACCGCAGTGAGACGGGGCACGCCTGCATGCCATCAAGCTATGCAGAGACGCTCATCGGTTGCCTCGCGCCAAGCTGACCACCACTTATGCAACTTCGCCTGCCCAAATGTTGTGCTTATCCTGGCTGCCTGGAAGCCTGGCCAATTTACCCGACCCTCCATATCATGTTCCAGGTACTTACTTCATGGGACACACTTCCGACGGAGGGGTAAGGCTCCGGATGATTTTCCCTTAAGACACCTTTTTCGTGATCTCTCTACTGCTGCTATACCGCACCTCGGATGCTTCATCCCTTTATATCAGTCAGAAATTCTTCTCCCCAGCATTGAATTTGCACCAATCACCCAGATACCATCATGGTTGCCCGCCAAGCATCCTGGTCGGTATCCTCGACTACCACTCTACACGATCCCACAGAACGACCTGAAGCCAGGTCGCGTCAAGATGAGAGTGAAGACTTCCACAGCAAGGTCGACACGCAGAACGCAATCGACTCCTGGATATCGGCGGCAGAGGAACTCGATCCTGAGCGCCGTGTTGCTTTTTTACAGAGTGCGGACTCATCCAGCTTCGAAGACTACGCCTCGAGCCTAACAAAAGCTGTCGCGAACACCTTCAATATCAGCAAAGTGTCCAGACTCTCGAAAAAGATGAAGCCGATATATGAACTGTCCAACTCGATAGCTCCGATACTGAGCAGCGCCAGCCAGGCTAGCCCCGTGCCAGCAGTCCTCGTCCTTGGCGGCATCACATGTGTCTTGTCTTTGACAATCCGTGTGGAAGACTTTGAGACCAAGGTCATCGAGACTCTGGAATCGATGTGCGACGAGATGGATCTTATGAAAGAATACAAGCACGGTAGCCGTCTTCACGCTGATCCTGCCGTGAAAGCTTACGAGGTCAAACTGGCCACAGACATTTTGCGATTCTGTGTCAGGGTCGACAAACTGTACTATCGTGGAGGTGGAAAGACGAGGGGAAGCATTCGATTCGTCTTCAAGACTATCTACAAAAGTTTTGAGGATAGATTCGGAGACGTCAACACGGATTTTCAGAGGCATCTGAGCGCTCTCGAGAAACGCAGGGAGTTGGTCAACCATCGCATTTTGGAAGAGATGAACACGAAGGTCAGTGACATGGGCAATCAACTGAGGGAGAGCGGCGACAAAGATCATCTCCGGGAGAGAGAAACTCGAGATCGGAAAGAAGGTAAGTAACAGCTGCGTGTTTGTTTCAGATATTTGGGTTTACTAACTGTCTAAAGAGGAAAGACGTCGGCGATTCTTGGACTGGCTCCCGTCTCTTGACTTCGGAGAGATTCACGAAAGCAATCTTGAACGGCTTGTGCATGGCTCTGGAAGCTGGCTTATGAACCATAAGAGCTTCCAATCTTGGAGAGAGAGTACCAAATCGACTGCGCTATGGGTCTACGGAAAGCCCGGCCATGGAAAGTCACATCTCGCTGCCAGAGTCATCAGGGACTTAAGCACATTAGATCTCGGCACAGACGCCCCTGCGACGGCGTACGCATATTGCACCCACCCAAGCTAAGACGGTGATGACTACGTCTAAGCTGCTCGGCTCCATCCTCAGGCAACTTTGCAAGCAGCTCCCTCTGTCGGAAAACATCGAATCCCTTCTTTCACGGGCAGAAACGGGCAGGAAGGAAGAAATGCAGCGAAGTGAGCTCAAAGACGGCATCATAGCGGTGATCAGTCGGCTACGCTCTTCTTATATCGTCATTGATGGCCTTGACGAATGCAACCATCTACCGGACAGGCAGTTTGAGGATATTTGTCATTTTATTGCCGCCCTGGCCAAGCCCAAAGAGTCGGCTGGTGTGGCCAAAGTGCTTATCTTCAGCCGGCCGCACTACAAGGAAATCAGCGGGGCTTTCTTCAACAGCCCAAAGATCCACGTTGATAGCCATGCGAACAACGCCGATATCACCGAATTCATTTCCATCGAGGTTGAGCGAATCACCAATGATCCGTCACCGGAAGAACGGACTGATCTGGAAGAGGTCAAAAAGTTGATGTTAAACAACGCGGGTGGAAACTTTCTATGGGTATACTTCAAAATGAAGTCTATCAAAGACATTGGATGCGTTGAGGACATCAAGAACTCTCTGCAGGATACTACAGAAGATCTGGATGAGCTTTACGGGAAAGAAATCAAGAAGATTCTTGAGCACAACAACCCCAACGTCCGGGAGCGGGCTCTGAGGGCACTTCTATGGGTAACCAATTCGTTCGACCCCTTTCGAAGGACGAGCTTTATGAAGCGCTCGCTGTCAAGCCTGGCAGGACAGGGCTTAACAAAAGCCAGAGGCTCCTCCGCAACGTATCCCTCAGCACGGAGTGTGCCGACCTAATAAGCGAAGTAAACGGGTTTTACCAGCTTCGACATGCGTCTCTGAAGGATTTTCTATCGTCAGAGCTGCCGATGTTGATGGAATATGGTGCCCTTCAGCGACAGGCACATGCAGTTCTCGCCAAAACATGTCTCCGATATCTCAACTTCCAGCATTTTGGCTCTGTTCACGTAGGGTCTTCCGAAGAGCTTTCACAACTCAAATCCCAATACCCGCTTTTGGGATATGCTGCGACGTATTGGGGTCGTCATTTCTCAGAAGGCCGAGGAAGTCAGAACAAGTCTTTGAGCGGTCTTTTGGTTGAATTTCTGGACTCTCAACTCTCAATGAAGGTTTCCCTTCAAGTCAGCGGGACTCCATATACCATCTATCACAAGGAGGGGCAGTCGGGAGGACCAACGCCTCTTCATCTGCTATCAATCTTCAACCTGTTCGACGTTGCAGACAGTATGCCAAAGGTCAAATCCTTCTTGGAGAGCAAGGATGATCTTTCCCGTACACCGATCGAGTACTCTGTTCTCTATGAGAGAAGAGAGATGACCAGATGGTTGCTTGACCATTACCTAGAACAACACCGAAATGGCGCCGGCTTCGACCAGGGAATATTGCGTTCCGGCCTACTACACAAGGCAGCGGGGCACGGCTGGACCGAAATTGTCAATGGCCTTCTGGAGATTGGATTTGACAAGAATGAGTGCGATGACGAGGACAAGACTCCGCTTCATCTGGCCGCTGAGAACAGTGCCAATGAGGTGATGCAGCGTCTTTTAGAGTTGGGTGCTTCAACGGACGTCAAAGACAAGAATCACGAAACTCCTCTCATTCTGGCCGCTATCAACGAAAATGGCGAGGCCGTCAAAGCTCTACTTCAGTCAGGTGCAAAGGTACACGTGGACGACGCTCGAGTACAAGCTCTTCATTACGCCGCACTAAGGGGAGTTGTGAGCATGGCCATCGATTTACTGGATCATGGGGCGGACCCAAACGCACGAAGTACGTCTGAGGCCACCCCGTTGCAATATGCTGTACAAGCCAATATGAGGAAGTGGTTGGTATTCTTCTCAAGCGTGGAGCTCACCCGGAAGCGCTTGATAGCCGAGGACAAACAGCACTTCATGACGCAGCTGCTCGTGGACACTTAGAGGTATTGCCACTTTTGAAGTATTACTGCAAAGCCGATACGTCGGACATGCTCGGTTACACAGCACTTCATCACGCGGCCATGTATGACCATGGTGCATTTATCAAGGAGATAATCCGTTGGTATCCCGGTCTCAACCTCAACCCTCGCAGCAATAACGGGTCTACTCCTATCCATTTCGCAGCTGTCAACGGCGCATCTAGTGCCGCCAAAGCACTTATTGAGATTGACTCGGCAACCATTGTTACAAAAGACAAGGAAGCGAGATTTCCGCTACATCTGGCATCCTGGTTTGGGCATCTACACTGCGCAACCATGCTTGCGAGTCCTGATACAATCAACACAAAAGACAAGTTCGGAGCAACTCCGTTAAAGATTGCTTGTAGGAGCGGATACAAGGCCTTGGTTCAGTTTCTCTTAGAGCAAGGTGCCGATATCGACCAGCTCGACAATGATGGACTGACCCCTATGGCCACTGCTCTCGAGAATCAGCACCTAGCCATAGTGACTCTCCTTTTAGATAGAGGCGCCGATCCAAGGATATCAAACAGAAACGGCACGAACATCTTCCACTTGACAGCACAGTATGGCGATAGGCAGTTGTTGGAGAAGCTCATCAAGCTCCCATCTGGCACGAAACAGAAGGACGGCGAGAGCATAGATCTCGCAGGGCTCGACATAGCTGGGCAAGATGTCATGACCTACGCATCTTTCGCTGGTAGTCCCGATATTACAGCTGCATTGTATGCGCAAGGGATACCGATAGACGGTTTCGGCCATTCGTTGAGAACCCCATTATGCGTTGCAGCGGAGTCCCGCCGGTTAGAGTTCGTCAAGGCAGTCGTGTCAAGAGGGGCTCGTCTTGAACGAAACGAGAGCGTTTGGCACAGCCGTCTGCGTCAAACTCCCCTTCACTTCGCTCTGAAGAGTCAAAGTGTAGAGTCAGCTCGAGTGTTGCTGGCCCACGGGGCCGATCCAACGTTGAAAGACAATTACGGCATTTGTGGGCTGGATTACATCGCACGGGACCCGACACTGTCTGCGGAATTTGGCTACTTGCTCAAGTCCCACGTTCCAGTCGACTCGAGCAGTTTGAAAAATTCATATGCGAGAGTTGTTGTGTATCTCAGTTGCTCGATCATTGAAGCACGAACTGCAGAGACGAAGGCAAAAAGTACCTCAAACAGACTCGAGGAAATCGAGCTCTATGAAGTGCTGAAACGACTGGGCGCACTCACTGGTGGCAGCAGTCATAAGTTACAGCTTTATGCAGTCGACTTCACAAGCCGTCATTCCTTGGGGCGTTACTGCGATTCTTGCCGCAGCGACGTTACAGCACCCTGGTTCTCGTGTACCTCTTGCACTGACCTGGACTTGTGCCCATCGTGCTACGACGGTTACATCACGTCCGAACCTCCTCGAACCATAGGGAAAAGCGTCACCGCTCTGTGGAAACTCGAAGATGATGTTTACCCTGTCCTCCGAGTCGCAGCGGTCTTCAGAAATCGTGGCGCCAATTTCCTGCCAATTTCCTTCCGTTTACTAGGAAGACACGCCCTGACGTGGATCGATTCCACGTCTGCGAGATATGCCAGCTGGGAGCACATAGGGTTAAAAGATGCAATGCAATGGGATTTGAACAAGATGGCAGGCTGGCGGTTTGCCCGCCTCCTTGAAAAGCTCCGCAACCTGGACTGGCCTGACGCCACTGAGGGCGATATCCTGGAAGCCGGCCAGAAGGGCACGGCGATTAACATACACGACGAGCTGGTAGAGATCTTCACGAGGTTCATCCCCTGGTACGAACATCCAAGACCCGCCTGCAACGGCCACGAATTCGTTGAAATCCTGCCTCGCGAGCAGCTTTCACCCACTGATCAAGAGAGGTTCGATGACAAAGGCCATCTGAAGCCCGAGTTCTTTCATGAGCTCATCAAAGAATACGGAAATCACGGTCTTCCACCCCTTGAAGATGTTTGCGACTCTACGGAAGTCTCCACTTGGGACCCATCAGAATTTGTCGAAAAGCCCAAGGCGGAAGCATCCGGCGATGGAAAAGATCGATCTGAAAAGCTTGAAACTATACGGACAGAACTGCTAGAGGCCGCTTCTGCATCGTCTGTAAAGAAAACAGAGTCCGAAAACGCCGAGGGGCAGAAGCGGCGGAAGCGATTGATCCTGAAATCGACGTCTTCGAGGTTGCTTGGAAGCTTGCACACGCTATGCTTGGTGCTCAGTACACACAACCATTGGTTCGTGAAGGATAGGAAGGCTGCTATGGTGTGAGTGGAAATAACAACGAGCGCCGAATGGGTAGGCAAGGCAAGTCTTGGGACTTGAAACATTCCACCAATGTTGCTTTGTGTCAAAGTCAAGTTGTCGAATTTTATCTGTCCGATTTCTTTATCGCTATCACAGACTCAAAGTGCCTCAGAAGCCATACTTCAGACATGTAACAACGTAGGGTATCGTCTAGCCACCACTTCCAGTGGACTCCATTCGCCGGAACTTCCTTGCATCATCGTCATCCACCGTTGTAAACTCTCTGAAAAGAGCAATATCTTCAAACCTCTCGGCCAGATTCTCGACTCTCGCTGCCTCGGGGTCTATCATTGCCAAGTCAAGATCCACCATAAATGTGGCACGAACGTCGCCCGACGCATGACTGCCATCCACGTCTTTGATTTGTCGCAGTAAACGTCGAGCCTCCTGCCCGCTTATGTCGCCATCTCGGAGGGTCATGGTCAACAAGCCCCTGGAGATGACCTCGGCGATGCGGTAGGGTTTCCGAAGGGCTTCGTACGCATATATGCAGGCGAGGAAGTAGAACCGCCACTGAGGGTCATGCGTCTCGTGAAGCACGGCGTTCGCAACGTATATCAAAGCAGTGTGCCAGAGGAGCGTGTACGTCGAAGACTCGTAGTGACAGCGATAGTCGACGACAAGCTGTTTAAGTTGGTTGAGCGAGGCGTTGAAGGCAGCATCGGGGGTCGATCGAGGTGCGGCGAAGGTCTTGAGACGGGGCCGTTCGCGTCTTGGCCGGCGAACGAAGGGTCTGAAGATATCGAGGACGGCGGCGTGGAACCAGATACTGGAGAACGGAGGTCAGCAGGGCCAGGCTGCGGGAGGAGCAGAAGAGGATGCGGTGTCACTGGCAAGTCAACGTACTGAAATATTACCACATGATGAGGACAGCCCGTCCGGAGGACCTGGTCGGAGCGCAGTGCCTCCATCCACGCGAGGAGTTCTCGATACTTGAACTCGGCAAACTCGAGCGACGCATGGTCGGGGAGGGGGCCCGGCTGGTTCTTGTAATATGCCAGTGTAACCCCATGTATGATGCTCCAGAACCGGCACAACGTTGGAAAGGTTTTGCCCATGTATGCTGGCAAAGAATTCTCCGATGAGTTAGAGCTCGTGCTCGATGTCTGGCCGATGTAGCATTCGGAAGGGTCTTCGCCGGGTATAGGATAGGCGGGCGGGTGATTGGGATACTCGAGGCCTGGCTGCTGGTAAAAGAGGGTAGTCAAGCTAATTCAAGTTAGTGCCATGTGTTTCAACAGAAGCTAGGAACTCCTACACTGCCCAATTAAATATTCCCCAAGCCGTATACGAGCTCGCCCGCCGCGATTCCGTTGACATGTGCCGCAAGTCCGGTGTTATCTTGGCAGGGTCCGCTCCAAACAGAGACAATTGGTTGCCGATACGGAGGGCCGCTGATAGATACTTCAGAACGAAATGATCTTTTCCGTGGCCAAGGTATGCCAAGCTCAGTAGTTGGGCACTGGCAGCATTGAGAAGAGTATTACTTTCGCGTTCCTGAATCCAGAGCTGCTCCGCCTCTGTACAGAAGAGCTGCGCCAAATCACTGGCCTTTTCGTCAAGGGCCGTGAACATTTGCTATGTAGTTTCACGAGCATTTCTCAGCCATCGGCTGACATGATAGGGTGCGAAGATGGGGCCTGACATCTACTTACACATCCCCAGTACATGAGAGAATTGACTAGCAACCGAGAGCAGTGATTATGCCTACGATAAACCAAGTCATGTATAAAGAGGTCGGGATCAAACACGCCTAAGACCGGATGGTCGGTCGTCAGGTATAACGAGATGACTCTCGCGGCGTAGGCATCCGCGACTGGTAAGTCTGTCCAGAAGTCGATACGGAGGTTGTTCAGGCGCGAGTCGCACAAATCTGAACCAACGGGTGCTTGTCTCGTGCCCGCGGGCTCGTCGAGCGCCGAACGGTTCTCCAGAGACAGAGGTGGAAGGATACGACCAGCTGGAACCATGTTTGTGCTACCAGCCGGGGACGAAGTCGGCGCCTGTCCATTCAACTCGACGCCGTGCAATCTGTCCGGGAGCGTTGGTATCGGGCGAGGTAAGAGGAAATAGGGGTGAGGCTTCGACAGGACCTACATACTGGTCGTCGAGAGACTTTGAGCGATGTAATCTGCTTGCTTTCAAGAGACTTTGGCGTTCGAAGACGGTCAAGGGCGATTGGCGCAAAGCTGGGTAGGCGGTAGAATTGGAGACCATCAACTCGAATTCGAGTGTGGAGCTGGCAGGCCGCAGCACACGAGCAGTATCGCCGTCAGATGGTCGAGCCATACCGTCCATGCCGCCCTTGACAGCGGAAAGAATGGATTCGAAGTCGCCGTTGGCCCTCAGTAAGCGCAGCATCTGGTAGGCCTGGGCCTCAGGGGCAGAGCGCAACAGATCGAGGACTTCTCGAGAGCCGTCCGGGGACTGATTCGACTTGGGACCGTCTCGCTTCTCGACGTACTCGCAGTCGGTTGATCGTTTACGGCAGGCAGCGCATAACGGGCGCAGGCCATCGCACTGGGTTCACAAAGGAGAGGAAGTCAGCCACGCATGCGCATCACGAGGCGGGTACCTAGAGTAGATGAAGTGTCTTCCAGGGCGGAGTTACAATGATCAAGATGGGCTCACTCGTGTTTTTCTTCGGCGGCAAGCATTGCAGGCGATCTCAGTGCCCACGCGCTTCCTTTTGGAGTCAAGATTGTTTGTATCGAAAGGAGATGGCTCAGAGCCGTCCTCAGCCGGGAGCAGAGGAGCAAGCCTCTTGGACATGATCGCAGGATGAGGGCAAATAGATAAGTTGATGGAAGAGACAGAAGCAATCGCTGAAGAGACGCTCGTTGCTTGTTGTTGTCAAACTGACAATGGACTACGTCAGGAGAAAAACGATTGGGACCCAACCTACAGGGCGCTGGAGGGGATACATGGAGCGTCCGGGCCAGTAATTACTGCTCAACCTCGACTCGAGTCTAGAGGGGGGGGGGACATGCAGAGGAAATGCGCTGATTGGCTCGGTCAGACTTCCGCTCACGTGATGCTGCGTCGTCATGGTCAAGTGTTTCCCCCAGTCTTTTCCTTTCTCGTCCCCAGTGCTTTGGCCGAGACACAATCTCTCCAATGAACCTGCTGCATTCACCTCGGATCTCGATGCGCGACCCCAGAAATGCTGTGGTTGGAGCATAGCCCACACCTTGCGGAGAAATCGCTGGGCAGCAGCAGCCCGCCGGGGACCATGGCCATGCAGCCAGATTTTTCCCCTTGCGCTACAGCCCCGTCAGAGTAACGGAGGCAAGAAAGGGGAAACGAAGAGAACACCAATGATGCCCCGAGGTAGTCTTCCCCTTGTCTGTCAACGAAAGGGTGATGGAAGCGAGACAGATTGTGCACCCAGAGGAAGATGGGCGGGTAAAGGTAATTAGCTATGGATGGAAAGTAAACAACGGGAGGCAAGGTTAATGGGGACTTGCCTAGGTACCCGGACAGATAGGTACCTAATGCGGGTAAAATGGATAGGTACCAACATAACTAGTACCTGTATGATACTATCTACACTAGGTAGGTAGGCACTTACTTATGTAGCGGAGCCTACGGAGGCCAGTGCAGTGCAGTTGGGTGTGCCCTCAATCACCTGGTATGTGCTCATCGCGGGGCGTCGTTGCGAAGCTATCGGGCGAGGCGCCCACACTCACCAGAGTTGATTCCCCCGCTTGCAGTGAACCTCCACGGGTAGCCCGTCGAATCAACTGTCTGATGCTGCTGACAGCCCACTCGAATCCGGGGGACTTGCCTGCCCGTTACCAGGGATGCAGAGTGAATGTGAGGCGTAGGTGGCCAACACTTCGTGCCTCCCCTACCACTCAAATTCCGCATTGTCTGTCGGCTGTCTTAACGTTCTTAGGTTGGGTACATGTGCTGTGTACCTGTCCACTCCGCTTACATATTCCTACCTAGAACACTTAACCAAGTAATAAATGACTTGCGTAGTGGGTCGATGGCTACGGGTTATATAGCTATCACGAAGTTCATATTAGCTGAGGCGTAACCGGTAGTCATGCGCACTGCAGCGTCGATGCTTGATACGGAGGTGCATATGCATCCGTAACGGCTTCAGTATGCTGCCCCTTTTATCAACCAAATCGAAATTATTTGGCTCTGTCATGAAAACGAGCTGGTTCATCGTGTCTGTCTATCGATTGGTGCTGAGGCGCCTGCCTGCCAATACTGGACAGCCTATATCCTTACCGTGCTTGCTAGGCACGGAAACGTAAGCACCTGGTTTGATCAGTTGCCGCCTTCATAACCAACAGAATCGGCCTGACGGCCACGAAAATTGCCCGTGCTTGGAGTGACCCACCGAGGCTGGCCGATTTGATGATGAGGCTCACCGGAACAACAGCGGGGCAGAATGGTTTGGTTTAAGGGGGCTTGAGGAATTGTCGTCCCCCAAAACAAAGCTGGCGTAGTCAGTCGCTTGCATCACCTGCATCCGCTGTGGCAGCCCGGCAGATGCCTGGTAATTCGTAGCGCTCTTCAATGTAAGGGGAAAAGAAAGGGGCAGTGATAGCTAGGTCCGCTGGGAAACCCCGCTCAGACGGCGAGGCGTACGCAACATCAGCACAACCTTCCCATTCCGGAATAGGGAAATCCCTGACGCGCAAACAACACGTCTTGCGGCGCAGGAACAGCTATCTTGACAGCGTAGCATTCTAGCCCCTGGCTCTGCGTAGGTGATCATGCTTCCTATTGCTTTCCGATAATATCAATCATTACTTGCGGCGGCTGGTGTCTATCATCTGTAATGGCAGAGTTTGATGTCACCCCTCGACGACGTCCCTTCTCATTCTTCATTGGCCCTCCCCAAAGAAGTAGTAATACATCATCACACCGGGTGCATTCGGCATCTCTGGACCTGATTCGGGATGTTCCCGTTAACTTAGATATTGTTCGCCAAAGTCACGGCTGACGGTCAATGTGGACGCTGAGTACACCGCTTAGTAAACCGACCCAACTCCCGCTGCGTAAAGATAAGGGAGATGGCCAGGTGTTCCAACAGACAGGCACGGCAGTAGTCTGATTACAAAAAAGCGAGTCTCTGGAGAGTAAGCGTTTGAGCCCTCGAGGTTATGCAACTTGGTTTCCCGTTGCTAGGTTAGACAGCGTCCCCGGCTCCCGCGGGAAGTCTAGCGGTGATTCATCTCTTGGCAAGTGATCTACCTACATGACAGATGCTTGTGAGTTTCGAAGACTGGCCACCTCTGACAGCAGCACACCAGCGGCTGAAATTCTCTTCTTTTGAGATAGATCCGTTCTATTCTCAGCCATACCATCAGTTACAGCAAACAATGGCGAGACCCAATGAGAACTGTGAAAGCCCATCTTGTGGAAGTAAACTGAGGCGTTGGCTGTCAAGTCGACATCGACTGCTTCCGGAGCGAGAATTGTAAGATATTGCTGCTGTGTTGAAATTGTCCAAAAATAACGGCTCAAGCGTCTCAAGTGTGAGGGCAACAATATCTACCTGGGTATCCCACGGGCCACAGGGGAACCTCGCACCCCGAAAATGGCCCGTCGAAACCCATCCGAGTGGTGTACTCCTGACATCATAAGACAACCACACCAGCTGAAAATGTACCCCGCCTTGTTTGGAATACCCCTCGCCTAGCATGTTTCTTTGATGGGGGGGCTATGTGGAGGTTAAGGAGTTGTGCATCTTGCGGTTTGCCCGGAACTCCCTGTTTCATCTGAAGCTTGAACCACTTAAGCCTTCCTCCGAGTCAGAGCCATCCCTAATAGCCTAAGGATTTATATCCGTCGGGTACCCCCGTGCCGGGGTTGTCAAAACAATGTATGTGTTGTAAATATTGAGCTTTCTTGTCGATGCTAAGGGCCGACGTCGAGCGATCACCCATGCGCGGGTAATATCAACAGCGGAGCACCCCCAGAGCGGACATGTCGAATGGAATAAGTGCCGAGAATCTCTAATGCCCCGTGGAGACTTCCCCGTCTCTGCGAAGATCTAGAGGGGGTTAGCCGTTGATCTCCCGTTGTAACCAGTGATTCAAGCCCCGGCAGCGGCTATGTGTCGTGAGTGTGCTATGCAGCTGCGGTTCAGCCAATCAGGGATCTCGGGAATCATAAGAAAGAGTCGCCCGCTTTATTCTTAGTCTTTCAGGTGGTATTGACGACGTTGAGAACTTGGGATTGTCCCTGTCACCAGTTCGCCGCAGCTGGCCTCAGCAGAGCCCGGTCCCCTATCCGGTGCCAGCTAACCTATCTTCATTGAAGAATCATGAGTGCCGAATGTTGCTCTTTTCAGTCCCGGACGTTGCTGTCGTCTACTGCATTATAGCCAAAAAGGGTTAGCTGGCATCGAATACGGGACTGGGAGCCACCATGTAGGGCACCTCCCTCAGCGAACCACTCTAAAGGTCAATGCATGAGATCAGTCATCCCCATGCACCGCCGTCCTAGTACCTCATTCCCAGCTTCTACCAGGCTAGTCATTGTGTCTGATCGCGCGGCGAGAAAACCGCGTTGCGCCACGGACATCAGATAAAAAGGTCGTTCGTCGTGCATCTCCTAAACGGCATGGTTCGCTCGGCACTCTGATAATATTGGTTAAGACAGACAGCACAGGTTGCGACTTACTTCATTCGTTTGATGATTCTCAGTTTCTCAACTTCTCCTCAGCACTGCCATACATATAACAAGTGATTGATCATGAAGTTCATCGAAAAGGCAAAGTCTGACTTTCAGACTGACAGCACAATCAACACGATCAGAAACAAGGTCAACGCTGCCCTGCCAAGAATCCCTTCCGCAACTGGACAATACCTCACCCAGAAAGTTCCAATCGTTCAGTGGCTCCCCCAATATGATCCAAAATGGCTTCTCTCGGATTTCATCGCAGGAATGACGATAGGAGTCATGATGATCCCACAGGCGTTGGCCTACGCCAAAATCGCCACAATCCCTGGGGAGTTCGGTCTTTACTCTGCCTGGCTTCCTGCAGCCATCTATGTATTCATGGGCACATCGAAAGGTACGTTGACTAAGACTTCCCCAACTGCTGACCAAGACTAATACGTTTCCACCTCAGATCTTTCGACCGGTCCGACTTCCATCATGGGGCTTCTCACAGCGGAAATCATTCTTGATCTCAAGACTGAAGGGTTTGCACCGGAAGACATTTCATCTGCAGTTGCTCTGATGGTTGGCATATACTCTCTGATCGTCGGACTCCTGAAACTTGGTTTCGTCCTGGAGTACATCTCAGTTCCAGTGTTGTCAGGCTTTCTGTCAGCTGCTGCCATCACAATTCTCCTCGGCCAAGTCGGTTCCCTGGTTGGACTGAGCGATGTGCCCTCCGGAGCGTCCAGCATCATTAGCAACGTGCTTAGCCGGATTCCGGAGATGGAACCCCTCACCATCGCCATCGGATTCAGCGGCATACTGATGCTGTACATCCTGGAGTTCATTGGTAAGAAGTGGGGAAAGAAGAGCCCTGCCATCAAGTTCATCTGCAGCAGCCGCGCTGTCATTCTCCTCGTCATCTACACGACAATCAGCTTCCTGGTTAACAAAGACAAGAAAACCCCACTCTGGGCAATCAGCAAAGTCAAGGCCAACGGTCTCCGGGCCCCGAATATCCCGGCCACTGACTTGGTGTCCAAGGTTGCCATGCGGGCGATCGCACCTCTCGTCGCTTCTGCCCTTGAGCATCTGGCCATCGGCAAGGCGTTTGGCCGCAAGAATAACTACGCCATCGACGAGAGTCAGGAGCTTTGCTACCTCGGCGTGACCAATACCGTTAACAGCTTGTTTGGGGCTATGAGCGTCGGCGGTGCCATGTCGCGCACAGCGGTCAACTCGGAGTGCGGAGTCAAGAGCCCGTTGAGCGGCGCGTTCACTGCTGGCTTCATCATTCTTACCCTCTACAAACTGTCTGGCGCTTTGTTCTGGATTCCGAAGGCCACGTTGTCTGCCATCATCGTGAGTAAAACGTCTCTCGCGACACTGCCGGAAACTGACACGGAGCTTCGTAGATTATGGCCGTTATTCACATCATCGGCCCGGCATCTCTCTTCTACAGGTACTGGCGTATCTCGTTCCCAGACTTCGTCGCCTCGATGCTGTCCTTCTGGGTGACACTGTTCGTCTCCACTGAGATGGGCATCGCATTCGCCGTCCTCTTCAGCATTGGCTATACCCTCGTCCGGTCGGCATTCCCCAAGGTCAAGACGCTTTCTGCGACCAGCGGCCAAAACCGGGCGATACCGCAAGCCCAGGCACCTGCTCCCCGGACGGCCGAGGATACATTTGTACCTGAGGATGCGATGCTCGTTTCCTTCACGGACTCAATCTTCTTCCCCAACGCCGGTCGCGTCAAGAAGTCAGTCCTTGAGTCGGTCAAGGTTCAGTTCGAGCCCCAGCAAGCGATCAAGCCCAACTCGGCGGATCGGTCATGGAGCGTTGCCTCGGCCAAGCGTATCGAGATGCTGAGAAAACGGGACAATGTCGTACCTTCGGAAAAGGCGATGAGTGTCATGGTCTGGGACCTCACTCACGTGCCTTTCATCGATGTTACCGGAGTGCAGTTGCTCGCCGAGCTGAAGGAGGAGGTCAAGCAGCATGTTGGGAAGCAGATGGAGCTGCGACTGGTGGGCATGAACAACAAGGCTCGTCGCAGGTTCGCTCGTGCGGGGTGGAAAGTCGTTGAAGAGCGGGAGGTTGATGACAGGATGCCAGGTGACGCCGACGTGGTTTATGAGAGAATAGAAACGGCGCTGTGGGACAGAGTCTACTCTTACGAGACAGAGAAGGCCAGCCTGCAAGAACGGGAGTATTACAGTCCCGAGGAGGAATCTCCTCGACGCTGAGCGTAACGATTTCAGACTGACGGAGGAGTCAGAAGCATGGCACTTCAAGAGAAGGCCTGTCTTGTTTAGGTACGTGGATCTGGGTTTGACTATCAGGTCGTTTTTGGTTATTTTGGGTTTTCTGAGCATGCAGGATTTCGGATGGTTTATCAGGGAGGCCCCGGCGGCTCAACTCCCTTGAGAGTACGTAAAGTGCAGTCAGAAGAAAAGAAACAAACTCGTGGATTATACAAGACAAGCGCCGTTCTTTCTGGGTGTGCAGATGAGATGATACTACTCGACTGCTGGTAGAGTGACGAGACGGCGAACGAGTGACCATCGGGACCAACGGTCGAATATGCTTATGCACCGCTTTTGTGTATAGAAATAACTATCTAGAATTATGATTATTACACAGCTGCACCCATTGCTTCTAGCTCCTGACGTCTCATCATTCTTTTGCCCAACTTTTCTTGAAGAGTGCGAACAGCCGTGGCTCTCGCAGTACGAGGAGTTTCTGGAGACGGCGGACGCTGGTCGTCAACCAACTGCTGAGGGGGCTGGTTTCGGCGCCCCAACCTTTCTTGCAAGTTTCTCACCGCAGCTGCTCTCGTAGTTCTTGGCGTTCCAGGTGTGCTTGAAGTGCTGGGAGACCAAGGGACTTGTTGGTCTGTTATAGACTGCGCGAAGGGCTCGCTTGCTTGCTGCTGCTTAATGGCTCGCAGCCTCCTGGCAACTTTCGACTGCATCCTTGCGGCGGCCGAAGTCCGGGGCCTGGAGAAGTTGTGCACATCGGATCTGACGGTCGAAGTCGGACTTGAAGGCCGTTGCTCGACCGTTACTATGGACGGATGTTGACTGGACGGGCGATACGTTTGCGAGAGTGCTCGGCTGTCCGTTCTATAAGTGAGGCGCAGTCCGTCGTGGCTGTTTGATAGCCGGCGACGTCGGCGCCCTTCGTTGGGCAGAACGTCGCTGTCCGGTCGGATGCTGTTCGTGCTCGCCCCTACCCGAGTTGCAAAACTTGCCATGTAAGGAATAGAGGGGGCGTCATCTCGTGTTGTGTATTGAGGCCTTGAGTACCTCGAAGTCCTTGACGTCGTCGAAGTGTGTGAGCTCGATGGTCGGCTGTTCTGTGCCATTCTCAAGTGATATCCTGCTTCCCAATCCCCGTCTCTTGTGGACGGCCTTCGTCCCATCATCCTATGTTCGTCTTCCATCGTCATAAAGGGTGACAGGGGCCTTGTAGTGGGCAGATCGCGGAAGCTCCCGTTCAGAGGCGGTGATTGCATTCCAATAGCCGTCCATCTTCGCAGGTCGTACTTTCTCTGCTGCTCGAGCAGAGCCTGGCTGCGTGGAGAGTACTCGATTTGGCTGGGCATGGCTGGAAGCACCAAATCGTTCGACGGCGCAGACGCACTGGTCGATATGTCGGATGCTGCGTGTCGTAGACTGACGCGTTCTCTCCACGCCCCCAGATCCTCGAATGCCATAGCGCCCGTGATTCTCGGCGTCTCTTCCCTCGTCGGAGGCTTCCAGGCGAACGCCGCTTGGAATGATGGTGAATCAGGGAGTTGTGGGAAAGGACGATCACTGAACACCGTGTTCAGGGGTGTCGGCATCGACATGCTCCTCGCATGACGTCTGTAGCGATCACGTTACTTAGAACGGCCGTTCAATTCTTGATCCTGAGCACTGGAAAAGGGCTTACAGTGTTCTGTGTTGCTGTGCTTCATGAGGGTTCTTCTTCGTCAATGTCTTCCGCTTCCGCTTTTCCTGCTTCTTCCCCTTCATCTTTACTTTCACCTCGGGTGTCGATTTTCGATCCTTGACATCAGCAGAAGAGCCGAGTTCCACTATGCCAGGCTCCATGTCGTTCTCGTCGGGGAATGCAAGCGGATCTTCCCCGCGGACAAACCACGACTGCGACAATCCGATCGTTGCAAAAGGTCGATCTGCCATCTCAATGACGGCTAGTACGGCAGCCAAGGAGAATCTTCTAGAGCGTCAGCACCTTTTATACCAAGTCTCCAGAGACAAAACTTACAGGGAAGAAATGCTGATTATCACGTTGAGCCACGGGAGGTTCTCCCGAATCCCCTTGGACGTATCTAGCCCGACGTTGACAGCCACGAATATCGCAAACGTGATGGCAGCAACCCATACGGGAAGCCCCAGTCGGGCAAGCAGAAAGCCAAAGCCGGCGACATACTTGCCATAAACCGCTGGTGATCCGTAGTTCTTGATATAGGCCGTTCTTGCCGCGGCGATGTGCGTGAAGACGTAAATGAGGCTCATGCATGAAGCAACGAAGAAAACGGCTCGACTGAGAGGGTCAAGAACCTCCTTCGACTCCAGATTGCGAAACAAGACAACCGCCGACAAGGAAATGCCAGCCCCAGCAGAGAGAAACAGTAATGTTACCGACAGGAGCGAAAGAACGGGATACAGGCGCGCTGCCTTCGGCGGAGGACTGGCAGTTGGCGAGAGCTTCGGCGGCGGCACGGTAGGCGTCGCGTCTTCATGTTTCCGGCTCATTAGTAACTAGGTTCCATTCACCCTGAACAAGCGGTTCCCGGGGCTCGACGGTGGTGCCACGATCTCTTGGAGCATGTGGTCTGCGGGATGTCGATCAATCTTCAAGCATTCATTTGTGATTATGGCTGACCAGCAGGCTCGGAAAACGCGGGTCGCCCCTCGACTCAACTCCGCCCAATATACGCCGATGGCATCGAACTTTTGTATGATCGCTTTGGGCTCCGGCGGTGCGCGTCCTGGCCGAACTACGGCGTGACATCGTCGCAGGGCGGGCACGAGGGGTTTTGTTTCCACGCGGTTACTCTCTCTGCCCAGACACTCGTCCGGGCTTCTCGAGCAAGCATGACGTGTCCCCCCTCACCAAGACACGAGGATCGCTGGCGCAATCCGATGTTGCTGAGGTTCCATCCCCCGGCAATCTGGCCGACGCATGGATGGCGGCTGAGTTTCTTTGTGTGTGATCGGTTCTTCATCTCATGTTGGGGACCGGCATGTGAAACGGATGCGGCGACCGGGGCGGCCCAAACTCTGCCTCAGCGAATCGGCCGCGCTTGGATGAGATGCCGTTTCTGGCTTGCAATTCGAACTCTGCGGCAGATGGTTTGACAACTACGGGCTTTTGAGCTTTTCGTCTCTTAATGTCACGGACGAGCCTGCGGTCTTCGGGGCAGCCGTTGCTGAGACGAACGTGTTGTTCATGACACCGGCCACTCTTAGGTTTTGGTTGCGACTCAACGGTGACAATTTTTCTTTTAGTCCTGGGCTTTGATGTTTGAAGCCCAGAAAACTGCGACATGAAGAAGACGAAAGCCCCGCCGGTGGTTGGGCGAATACGATACACCCAGCCCTCATTGAAGGGATAAACGATGGCTATCGACGACCATCGGAGGACCGGGCCTTGAAAACCGAACCATCAAGAACAGTACGAGTCTTGAAGGTCATCATTTCAGAAAACAGTCGACCTAAATTGCAGATGACGTTGGATTATAGGGATGGCAGTTTCCTTACCCCTTCTCGGGCTGGCTGGAGCTGGGGCTCCATTCTCAACGGGTCCTGCCCACGCAGTTGCTGTGTCATGCACGTGTCAGAACAGGCTCAAATGCCGAGGACGGACAGCCAAAGTCGGACGGTCGCGCACATTCACGAAAGCGCTAGCCTTGGAGGGATCGTAGCTTGCACGTCTAGTGTCATTGCTGAAATACCCCTTGCGAGCCTTCTTCGGTAGGTTGTCTCTCGTCACACTTTGTTCCACAGTTGACCATGCCATCAGCCGGCGACTTTCTGTTTCTTAACAACTGCTAACCCTGATGACTGAGGCGATTTGACGTCACGTGGGTTGAGTTGAGTCTGGCATCCGCTTGCGCTCCAAGGTTGCCCAGTGCTTCTCGTCGAAAGATAACTACAGGAACGGCCTCCATCCTTGACGGTCCTCCAAGGGCACAGTTTACAGCAGCCACATAAGGAGGGCCGATTACCAACGCAAGTTCCCGAGCTTGAGCGGCAAGCGCAACATTAAGTGTCCCGACTCAGTGGGCTTTGGCAGGCGCCCAGCCCGAATATTGGTCTGCAAAGACTGGTGGAGCAGCTTTGGTTCCCCAAGCGTCGCGTCTCTCTCCCTGCGCTGAGCCACAAAGTCCTGTTCCGACACACCGTCCTTCAGAAGCCTGTTCTGAGTTCTGTGTTCACGAACGATCATCCACGGGACGGGTTTCTGACGACCCTCTGGCGGGCAGTCGTGGCCGGTCCAGATTTTGACGTGGTCTGGCAGGCTTAGAAGCCTCCGCCCCGAGCGGTATAGATCACTGGCGCTGCCACCTGGGAAATCGCAGCGCGCGGTGCCTATGTCCACGTGGAAGAGGGAGTCGCCACAGAAGACGTTATCTGATGATGATATCAGCTAACTTCAAGGTGGCAGCTGGGCAACGGTGCATTGCGTGGTCTTACCTCCAATCTTGTATCCAAGGTGGTTGGTCGTGTGGCCGGGGAGATGGACAGCGCTGGCCTGGAGACTGCCAATGCTGAAAGTCTCGTGTTCGTCGAAGAGCTTGTCAAAGATGCCGTTGCGTTCGTTCTCAGCCACGCCGTATCTTTGACCGAAGAAGTTCTGCACCTGACCAATGCGTCGTCCAATACCGATGGATGGCTTTAGACCTCCTTGGTTTTCCTCGAACCGGTTCTGGAGATAGGAGGCGGCCGTGAGATGGTCAGCGTGAGCCTGCGTCTCGAGAATCCTGCCAACTTTGTATCCCTTTTGCTTGACGAGAGAAAGAAGCTCGTCGGCAGACGTCGTGGCTATGACTTAAGTCTCCCGGTCGTAGTCCAGCACGGGGTCAATGATGACGGCCTCCAAAGTCGAAGGGTCGGCAACGATATACTGCCAAGTACCGGTTCCAGTTTCAAAAACGTCGTGTATGACGGGCTGGTCTTGTGGAGGAGCCGCCTTGATGCTGCATGCCGCGGACGACAGTGACCTATCCCGAGAAGACGACCCCTTTGAGGCGGATGTATTGCAGCTGTTAGCAAGTGGTGAGCACTTGCAAAGACTGGATCGCGTTGCAACTGGATTAGTTGTAGTGGAAATGGGAGGATGCTGAGCTTGTGGACCTGATGTTATGGAATGAGAACGAGGGTAGGCGACTGCTTTCCTACTACGAATAAGACAGGCACGCAATGACTTCATTATTGAGTACGGTTGGGAATGCTTCGTTGGAAGGGGAGTTGGTGGATGGAGGAAACAAGGATTAAGGATGGGGAGGCAGGGTAGGTAGCACTTAGAGCGCTAGATGAAGTCGGCAGACTCGGCACTAAATAAGCACCTACACATTTTGACAGGCACTCGGGTAGGTAGCTGTCGGATTTGCGGATGTAGACGACAGCCGCCAACTCCACAAAACGTCCCGGCGCCCGGCGGTGGTGCCGGTCGGCGATCCACACCTCAGCTCGGGGACCACATGGCCGACCAGCCGGGTCTGCCGGGTCGCGTGGCAGAACAATGGCGCCATCGTCGGGGAGGTGCACTGCAGTGAGGTCACCGCCCAGCGTGAGCGGGTTTTTGTCGGCATAAGTAGCGGCTATCGGTGGTCGGTGACGCTTGCGAATTGGGTGCCTTCTATTCGTCAATTCAAGGCCGTTGGAACACTAATGCCCCGCCTGCTTTGCCCCACTCTCACCGGCCGGAGGTACGTTCACGCTGGTACTATCTGTATCCGTACTGCTGTGCTGTTACAAGCTGTTACAAGGCTGGTAGGTATCTTAAGCACCTTCCACAGGTAGATGAGTACCTCCATACTCCACCTAGTGCTCTGTAAAACCCCTTCCTCAGGTGTCAATTACAGTGGAGAGTACCTGGGAACACCACCTGAAGGTGGCCCCCCCGAAGCCCCGCCGGTTCGGCGTTTAGGTGTCAATTTATCCATTTAGTGCTGGCGACGACGTTGACCCGTTTGCTCCCCATTTTTTTTCAGCCGCCTCTCTCAAATTCATCGTCACTTCAGCGTTCCCGGTCGTCTCGCCTTGTGCTACTCTTCGCCTTGTCACTAGGACCTACTCTCGGTCGCAATATCTCCCCTCCCTCCCTAGACCAATCACGATGTTTTCTTCCCGCGTGTCTTCGGCTGCCCGTCATGCCCGGCGTGCGGTTGTTGCTGCCCGCAACGTCCAACGGGTTCGGACTCTCGCGACCGCATCCACCGATATCCCCAAGGCAAAGTCATCAGCCGAAGTTCCCAAGGCACCGGAACCCCCTAAAGCCCCCAAGGCCACCCCCGTAATCTCCGTTGCCCGGAGCCACAAGGTCATCGTCGTCGGCGGCGGCAGCGCCGGACTGGCCATCAGCCACCAGCTCTTGCGAACCGGCAAGTTCTCCCAGGACGACGTCGCCGTCATCGACCCTGCTACCTGGCACCACTACCAGCCCGGCTGGACCCTTGTCGGTGGTGGCCTGAAGAACAAGGAGGAACTGAAGAGGCCTCTCGACAGCTTGATCGACCCCCAGCTCAAGTTCTACCGGCAGAGCGTCGCCACTTTCGCCCCTGAGCAGAACACTATCAAGCTTGGAAACGGTGACAAGCTTGGTTACGAACACCTCGTTGTTGCCCCCGGTATCAAGATCGATTACGGCAGCATCAAGGGCCTGCCTGAGGCTCTGGCCGACCCCAACTCTCTTGTTTCCACCATCTACGGATACGAGACCTGCGACAAGGTCTTCCGTACCTTTGAGAAACTCGAGAAGGGCAATGCCATCTTCACCCAGCCCGCCGGAGCCATCAAGTGTGCCGGTGCTCCCCAAAAGGTCATGTGGCTTGCCTTGGACTACTGGAAGCGCGCTGGTCTGTACAACCCGACCTCCACCTCGCCTATCAAGATCAGCTTCGCCACGGGCATCCCCGCCATGTTCGGTGTCCCCAAGTACAGCGCCAAGCTTGAGGAGTTGAGGAAGGAGAGGGGTGTCGAGGGCCTGTTCCAGCACGATCTGGTTGCCGTCGACGGCAACAACGCCGTTTTTGCTCGTCCCGACGGAAAGGAGCAGGTCACCAGGAAGTTCGACCTTTTGCACGTCGTTCCCAAAATGGGACCCCATGCTTTCGTCAAGAACAGCCCCCTGGCGGATGCGGCCGGCTTCGTCGATGTCGACCAGGCCACCACTCGCCACACCAAGTACCACAACGTCTGGTCTTCCGGCGATGCCTCCAGCCTGCCTACCTCCAAGACCGCCGCCGCCGTTACGTCGCAAGCGCCTATTCTGGTGAGCAACTTGCTGCGTTCCATGGAGGGCAAGGAGCCCGAGCCCAAGTATGACGGTTACACCTCTTGCCCCCTTACCACCGAATATGGAAAGGTTCTCCTCGCCGAGTTCAAGTACGCCGGGGTGCCCAAGGAGACTTTTGGCGACCTGATCGGCTTTGACCAGGCCGTTCCCCGTCGTGCCTTCTACCACTTGAAGAAGGACTTCTTCCCCTGGGTCTACTACAACTCCATGGTGAAGGGCACTTGGGCTGGCCCTAACGGTTGGATGAACTAAAGGGATCTTAGAAGGGTGGAAGTTGTGTAACAAGTTTGTACCAGTAGATATTGCAGCATCCAGGTGTGGACAATAATCGACCAGTCGCAGAAAAGAAATTGATTCAAAATGAGCAAGACATCTCTATGTGTCTGAAACTTGGCAGTGTAATCAGCACGTATGAAGCACGTCCGGTCTCCTCTCCGGACTCGAATATCCAGATTGCGGGGCTAACCTCGGTTGCATGCCGGCGTGGTCGGTCGTGAGGCGACAACGGCGTCTGGATGCCCCGCACGACGACCGAGGTAGGGTGAGGACATCCGCATGACGATTCTCCCGTATTCGTTTATTATCAACTGCGCGGATGCTCAGATATCCCCTTGATCTTGCTCCTAGCTCGATGCCATCATTGCTTTGCACAACATAGGCTGATACGCTGAAATAACTTCCCAAAGAGCATCTCGAAATCTCTCTCCTGTACACACTATTCGACGCCATGGAGTTTCCTTTGAAGGAGCCAAGTGGCCGTGAGCTTCTCGGGGGCGATCTTCTTGCGCAGTCTCTGGCCCATCTAGGGGCAACAACCGCGTTTGGGGTCCACGGTATCTTTACCATGAAAGACTGGCTCACATCTTGACATCTACTGACCCAGCACAGGTGGTCATCTCGACAGTTTTCTCATCGCTGCCGTAGAGGCCGACATCAAGCTCATAGACGTTCGACATGAGACCGTCGCTGTGCAGGCCGCCGAGGGTTGGGCCAAGGTCAAAGGCAACAAGACACCTGGCTTGTGCTTCATCACGGCCAACTCTGGCTTCTGCAACGGCTTCCCGGGCCTCGGCACCGCATACGCGGATTGATCCCCCGTGTTCTGCATCACCAGCTCGCAGCCCCTCCGGGACGCTGAAACTAACGCTCTCCAAGGCTTCCTCGACCAAGTCGTGCTGGCCAAGCCGGTGACCAAGTTTACTCATCGGGTTACTGCCGTGGGTGAGATACCCAGGATTGTCAGTCTGGCATGGAGGACGACGACAGCCGGAGCAACTGGGCCGGTACTGGTGGACTTTTCGATTGATGTCCTCTTCACCCCCGTTCAGCGCGAAGGTATATCGTGGGGATCTGTCATGGCCCCGGTCGTAGCGCCTCCTGCCCCAGACCCGAGAGCCGTCGCTGAAGCCGTGGTTTTGTGGAAGGAAGCCAAGCGCCCGGTTATTATCGTGTCGACCGGGGCGGCGAGTGCCGTAAGAGAAGTCACGCAGCTTGCCGAGCAAACTTATACCCCGATCTTCCACTCCCCAAAGTTCTCGACGGCGCTCGATCGTTCCAACCTCTTATTTGGCGGATCGGCGGCGCAACTTCCTTACCTACGGTCGATAGGTGGCCAGGCGCCGGACTTTGTGCTCCTCTTGGGAGCCAGAACCGGATTTATCATCGGAGGACGAGGCGGCGCTATCATCCCCCACGAGCACGAAGCCAAAGTGGTGCAAATCGACCTAGACGGAGGCGAGATCGGACGGTCTAGGAAGATTGACGTAGGCAAATCAAAGCATCACAACTTTCTTGTGCTAACATGGGGGTTTGCTAGATTGGCATCGTCTCAGACGTCGGGCTTGCAGCCAGTGCGCTGTGCGACGAAGTCTCGAAGGCACCGTTCAAAGTGTCGGCGAAGTGGGTGGGCGCGGCGATGGGTCTGAAGCAACAAGACATAGCCTCCCTCGCCTGCAAATGCAAAAGAATCCGTCATCTGGAAAGACAACAAAAGGCTGCATCCTTATCACGGCGTGAGAACTCTGTTTCAATCGCTACCGGAGGGCAGCGTAGTCTGTATCGACGGCGGCGAGGCGGGCGGCTGGGCTCTCCAATGCCTGAACGAGGCGAGGGCAAGCCTTTCTATGGTGACAACGGGTTACCTGGGATTCCTGGGAAATGGGTTCGGTTACTCACTTGGTAAGCTTCCTGGAAACCGAGGGTCGGTGATTTTGTCGTCGAGGTTGCTAATCATCTGTCTGCCGAGTTAGGTGCGGCTGTGGCGTCTCCGGACAAGTTGATTGTGAACATTCATGGTGACGGAAGCGTCGGCTTCCATATCGGCGACCTCGACACATTCGCAAAGTTCAGCCTAAACATCATGACGGTCGTGGTCAATAACTCCGTTTGGGGTATGTCGCAGGCCGGCCAGAACATCCTGTATGGGGAGACGACGCCGCAGCGGCCTTGTGTGGTGATGAACCCAAAAGTCAAGTACGAGGTTGTCGCGGAAGGCTTCGGATGCTCCAGTGCCGTCGTCGACGTTCAGGAAAACGACAACGACGAGGGGGAACATACCCTTCGGACGTTGAAAGAGGGCGTAAACAAGCTCACGGAATCTCAGGGACCATCATTGCTCAATCTGAGGGTTTCAGATATGCCATACCAGGATACAACCAAGGCCATGGTGAGTCTTCTCCTGTTACCTAGGGAAACGATTTCCCCGAAACTCATACCGCCATACAGGTTGGTAAAAACGACGACCCCAACACGATCGTCATTTTGTTTGTTTGTTTGTTTGTTTGTGCTAGTTAACGCTATCACCGAGCCGTAGCGGCCGGCACCTCCCTAGGGGTATATGTCATTCCGTACTATGAAAACGTTCCTCGACCATACTATCGGTAGGCAAAGAGTGGCATCTGTTCTTAACTTGGCCTTCTGGTGGGAAGATTCCGAGAACAGGAGGTAACGAAGCACGCTCTACTTTTCTTCTGGGCCCTGGAATTGTTCGATCGTTATTCAACTGCAAAGTCAGCTACCTGACTTGTGACACTGCGCGTTCCTAAACGAAATTTTTGTTACTGAGTATTGTGGATATTGCTCCATATTCTCGAACTTTTCTGTCGTCGTACGTCGCCGTCGTTGCTATCATTCATCACAATCAATGTTGTCGTCGTTGTTGTCTGCTAGGTACCAGACCGGATATCTTTCCGGGGAGAATTTAGATGATAAATGTTGAATAGGGGACCGAGGGCTACCATACATATAGGTTGCCTTAACCTGACGGCTAAGCAGACATTCCAAGCCACTCGATGGTTCAAAAGGAACCACCGCTTCGGCATGTTTATCCCAAAGAGAAACTAAACAGAACTCCCGGCTCCTGTAAAATACCTTGACATCTCTAGCAGAAGAGTTGTCCCAATTCGGGAGACCACCATCGGCTTATAGAGTGGCTTTCTTCTTCCTCTTTCGCCGTTTAGAAAGCAGCAGACTAGACTCTGGGCGTGTGCCCACTTTGAGCCCAGGCTACTCTAGAAGATTGGAAGTACGCTCAAGGTTGTCGGAAACAAACAAGTGAAAACTTGAAGACATGATCCTTGCTTTCAATTTCCCAGAACGGGACACGAACCACGGGAGAAGTTCGGACGAGCTGGTTACGCCAGCCCTGTTGGGCATTTTGGGGATGACGGGGCCGTGTTAACGAGTCATGACAGAAGCATTGAGGCAGTGCTAGTCCTACTGATAGCTTGCAAGATAATAATAAACGTGAATCAGTGACAAGCAATAGAGTTCTCGCCAAGTATGACATTAATGAACGGTACAACCGGACGAGCTGAGCTACTAGTGGCCAAGAATAGATGGCAGGCCCCAAATGAGCTTACCGACGACCATGGAAAGGCGATCTTCAAAGACCTCTTAGCTATAGGAAGTGTGATTAGCTCCGTTTTGCAAATTGCGCGGAGAGAATTTCTGTTACGACCCGCTTTGCAAGGATAACAGTTGGCCGACCCACTTGCGCGTCGGGCGGCTATGACATGATATTTGTATTGCAGGAAGACGGGAACGATAGGGACTCACTCCGGGACGGAAGAACTATGGTACAAGTCACGTGGCGATAAGATAAAAGATTAGATCCGTACGCCAAGAATACGGAGGCCGTCCTTGGCATATACGGGAGCCGTACGAACAAGGAACGGACCCCGTCAGGATCAGGAACGGTAACAAGACAGTGAGTACTGTCCAGGACTTGTATAAAGTATGACCTGAGCCCGGCTCATGGTCAGACTTCCATAGCTCTTCAGCAATCAACTTTGTAAACATTCTTCGGAATACTTTCAGCTTACCTTCACTGCGAATTACCTTGTTGAGTCTAAGACTGATCACCTTAGCCTCTGAAGACTTGATCTACTACAGCCTACGACACTACGACTCAGTGCCACGATACTGTTCAACGCGTCAATCCCCAGCTTCTGTTAGCAGACCCTACTGTCGGATAGCTGACCGTAACAATTTCGGCTAATGCGGAACTCGCATTTCGACTTCTTGTCGTCATGTTATTATATCGGTATTCTCAATATGCCCAGCAAGCAATTACTAGGAACAGGAAGTCCTATATCTCGTAGAGGTCTTCTCTGCTCTTCGGTGACTTTGGCCATGACTCCAACCTCTCATTTGCTTCGTTACCCATCTCCACCATCACTTTCGTTGATTCCATATATTCATTCAGCCCATTCTTTAGTTCAGTATGGTTCTCAACGAGCTGGTTCGATGTCTCGTAGTTCTGTCAATAGCTGGTGGAGCGTTTTCACACCCTTATCACGAAGGGTGGAATGACTATGCTCACCAAAAACGCCATCTTCTTGCCAGACAGCAGCCCCTCTCAAACAGCACAAGGCCGGTATCGTCCACGCAAGCGCCGATAACTCCAGACCCAAGATCTTCTACTCGTATCGCGCCTCGCAACTATTGGAACTTTGAGCGCACAGCCATCAACTACGACAGTCTCTGGCGGTGAGATCGTCGTCGCCGTTATCGGCGCGACGTATGTCGCCGGCGCGGGAGGTGCAACTCTAATGGTCGGTGGGACTGCCCACGCCCTGGCCGCGGGTGTCATCGTGACAATTACCGGGGGCGGAACCAACGGGAATACTCCTGAGATCGAGACGGTGTCAAATCCGAATCCAACACAAAATCCGAGAACCTCGGATCCGGCATCACAGCCAGCTTCAACGTCCGCCCCCTTTTCACCGACCCCCACATCCTCGGCAGCACCCACTTCCTCTGTTACGTCCTCCTTGACTGCTTCGCCCACGCCCTACATCATCCTAACTTCGCAAAACTCGACAAAAGAAGAAATCCAAAACGTCAACAGCACCCTCGCGCAGGAAGCTACACCGAACTCTCTATCAGAGGTTATCAGCGACCGCACTGGACTCGTCGTATTCTTCAAGGCCGCTATCAGCTCTACTCAGGCAGAGGCAATCGGCAAGCAGCCGGGTGTAAGTCTTGACCCTTGGCTTCCTCTTGGACTCCCAGAGCTGATCGAACTTCAAGGTTGCAGGCGTAACTCCAGATGAGAGACTGGAAGAGGAACAGCCTCCAAACTCCTCAGCTCCGCCTACGTCGGCGACACGCCACGCATCGGCAACAGGCCCTCCCGGATCGCCTAAAACCAGTCTCCCAAATCCAGCAGATATCAGGTTGCAATTCGATGCCTTGGATGAGCTCAGGGTCATCTCACAGCCTGCGGGCGCCAATCTTGCCGACTTACCTGGCTACGGTTATCCTGCTGAAGCAAGCAAGGGCGTGACAATCTACGTCATTGACACTGGTGCCAACGCCCAGAACACAGTATTGAGCCTGAAATCAGGGAGAAATGCCCATGTCCTGCTAACCAACATTGACAGGAATGGACTGGGATGCCAGGGAAGAAGGGCGTCATGTACGCACCGGGGGCTCGACAGGAAGAGACCGACTTTCTGATTCACGGCTCATGTGTCGCTTCCAAGGCCGGCGGTCCCGCATACGGCACAGCGAAGGACGCCGATATGATCGCGGTAAAGTTGCCGAGCGATCTGTCGATATCGGCCATTTTCACTGCTTCGGTGGAGATCAGCAACGATGTTTTCCACAAAAAGCTCGAAGGCAAGGCAGTCGTCAATATGTCGCTTGGATCTCGTAGGCTTACTTCCTCCCGAGAGCTCGGGTACTTGCTGATTGTCTCGCTAGGTATCCCAGACAGGCTGTCGTCTACAACAACTGCTTACAAGCTTCTGCTCGTGGCCTTGATGGCGGAAGATATTGTGATCGTTACGGCTTCTGGGAACGACGCGGTATGGAGGTCGGAAGTCCCCAAGACATCAACCACTGTTACTAAGACTGTTCCAGCAATTTGGCGTCGACGATGTGACGGAGTACCCTGCCGTCTTCGGCCCAGATATCGACATCATTGTTGTGGGCGCAGTTGAAAATGATGGCTATCGGGCATTCTTTTCTCAAGGCACTGGAAGCCAGCTGACCGTCTCTGCCCCTGGCTTCGTCGACTGCGCTTCTGGCAGATCAAGCGGGTCTCAGGAACTCTACGGCACATCATTTGGTATGTTTCCCCAAATATCTTTGTGTTATAAATAGGGAGCTGACGCATTTTCAAAGCTACCCCCGCAGTTGCTGGTGTCATCGCCGTTTGGCTCTCGCAAGACGAGCACAAAGACAGGCTCCAAGTCCCAGGAAAGGTAGCTGCCAACGTCAAGGCAATGGTTCAGGTCATGGCGTACTCCAGACTTGAAGGTGAGCCAGCGGTCATCTGGAACGGCATTGATCCCCGAGGGCTGGCTTGCTCAGGAGGCACCAACGGCAAACGTCAAGCTGCTCCGTCCGGCGGGAATTGTCAGGTAACTTCAGCCGCATCCTCCAGTATGGCGACTTCAACCCCGCTTGCTTCAACAGCGAGCATCGCACCGACGTCCGACACGCTATCATCGACAGCGCCATCCACGCCGACCTCAGCGCAGCCGTCTCCACCCCCCAAGCCTACTTGGAGCGATAACTCTCAAGGTTTCATAAAGGTCTTCGAGCAGGACGTCGTGGCCAGTGCTTTTTACGATGCTTCATCAGACAGCGCAAGTGAAGGTATCACAAGTAACATTGAGGGATGGTGTTTGGGCAAGTGCGCTGGTAAGTTGAGCCGGCTCTGGCAATGTGAGGTAAGCATCCAAATTGACGTAATCTGCAGGTCTATGCAAAGCGGTATTTCTGTACCGAAAACTACAGTTCACCAGCGGAGCTTATAACCCTTATTTCATCTGCAATCAGTGAGTTAATCCCCTAAGTTTGATTTGGTTTGGTTTGGTTTTATTGTTTTACGCCGGTGCGTCCCCTACTTGGGGCAAAGGGCGCCCACGTCGTAATATTGCGAGCGCAGTACCCAAGCAAAAAGATTCTCCAGGCTGATCAAGATTCTTTGAAAGGTGTAACAAGCAGTGGTCAAATGACTTTGTTCAAAATGGCATAGACTCCAACGATGCAGGAGTAGCGTTTAAGTAAGTTCAACAAATACTTTTCTACTGCCTAGGACCATATAGCTCACAGAACCCCAGCAAGTAGTAACTTCATGAGCAAGACGATGTGGTGTTACAATCTCATATTTGATTATGACGATACGCATTGTAGATTCGATATTTCAAGTCTGTTCGTCACGCATCTGACAGTTTGGAGAGACTGGCTCGGGTCAATAGCTCCAGCACGAGTTTAGACCTCTTATAATACTGAAGGATATAGTTATCAAGAAGTGATATGGTTTCGATAACTGCTGCATTCAATGGCCAACACTGACAACCGTGGACCATATGAAGTCTTTGACTCCGATAATCAATGCATGGCCACGCGATACATTGCCATGATAATCATGAAAGTGGGCGGCAAAGATACATTTGCTCCGCCGACCCTCCATGAATCTGACAGCGCTTGGTTGCACTCCCTTTCCACCCAAATCTCCGCATCTCAGTGTTCCGATGTAGCTCATTGCAGGCCTCTGAGGATCATACCGCCCTGGGTGGTTGCTAGAAGCTCGAACCAGAACTCCGAATGGATGATTCCGTGACACCAGAGTCTCGAGACGAAGATCCGCAATCCACGTTCTTGATAAGGTTTCCAGAGTTCGCCAAAGGTACGCCCGAGATCACGCTCCATGATGCGCATGTCGCGCCAGTCGTGCGGAATGCGAAATTTGCGAACAGATCTACGGTTTGTACTGTAAACCTCAGGCGACTGTAGGACGATGTATTCGAGACTCTTCAGTGATGCCAACGACTGTCCCGATGTTTCACCCGACGCCTGTTCTGATGGCTGTGTTGGCTCGGAGCGATGAGAGAGAACTCGACCAAAGTGCACTGGATTCATTGCAAGATGAGGTATGAAGCCGACAAGTTGGTCCGGGATATTTTGAGGGGTGAAGCTGACAAGCTGGTTCGATGTCGGCATCTGAGGTATTATGGATGTAGGCCATATGGGACCAGTCTGTCGCCCGATGAACGCTCGCTGCGGACTTTCTTAGAATACGTCGAGGCCGGGGAGGATGAACGCCTGCATTGGCAGCTCATTGGGAGTCGCGTCGCCAGGAGAGATGTCGACCCAGATGAATGTCTTTTCAACAAGTCTGCGGCACAATCTGTTGGCTTGAAGGGGACCTCGATCAACAACAGGCGCAGACTCATCTCCGCTCGGTTGGGGTGTCTGAACAAGCCCCGGCGACGAAAGTTGCCTCGGAAATCGGCCTCCACGCACCATCGAATGCTGTTGGCCGAGTTCTGAGCATCTTCAACTACCATTGACACGATGAGGAGGATTATCTCAACCGGAAAGCATCGTGGGGTAGTCTTTCCCTCAATGGCATTGAGTCGCATTACTTCCTTGTCAAAAAGGCGGGCGGATCTCCGTAACATCGCCGGCAGGTCCATGCTCTGGTGCGGATAACCGACCTTTGGGGGTACTTTCTCTGTATTGTCGGTTAGATCCTTTCTTTCCTAGGGCCGCCAACAGCGCGTCATACCAGAGAGGCATGACAAGTAAAGTTTGTCAGAATGTTCAGTGTATTCGCTGTCCCTAGATGGGACCTGGGCCGAAGATGCGAGTTTCCCAGCAGTGTTGCTCTTTGCGTGAAGAAAAGTCAGGTACCAACAAACTCCAAGTACTTCTGTGTAAGATTAATACTTGCCGCAGTTGGGCGAACATGATTTTCATAGAAGAAAAGGAATGCCCGTCTCCATTTGTCACGCGTGTTCTAGAAGCTCGGTTCTGCAGTCCTGGATACTCGGGTTTCAAACGCCGGAGATGCTTGTCTGTAAGAGTCGCAGATCAGTCAACCAGACAAAACGCCGTGTTTCTAATTCTGAGGATGAAGCTCAGGCAGCATTTCAAAGATTCTATCACTTTCTGATACATTCGGGTCTGCTCCGATTCTTACTACAAGAAAAGATGTATCACGATAACGTTTCTCTAGTTATGTGCTACTATTACCAGTTATACAGTTGTTGACTATAGAATTTGAGCTCTTTGCTATTGTCTCAAAATTGTCCGTACTAGTAACATCCTGCTTTTTCCGGCAATTGCCAAAAGGAATGAAGGCTGGTGGTGGTTGTAATCAACGATCTTGGCTTTATCAAAGTACCTCGGCAACGACCTAGCGAGTCAAGGGTTTTCAGCTGGCATGGTCACGGAGTAATCGTCTCTTAATAAAAGGGGGCCGGGTACCTTCAGTCAAGATCCACCCGATGAGAAATTTTCCGAAGATAGGTGTATAAGTAACTATGGATAAGGCGGCTAGAATTGTGAGTCGAACCTGACACGAGTCTTGTCGGTATATTATGTAAACTTCTTCCTTTCAAACTGCCCCCACGTTCATTACTTTTCCTCGCGTTCAATAATTTCTACTTCTAGATCTGAGTTTATACTCGGCCGCTCCAACAGCAACGAATTTCGCCTTGAGCACGCAGGCTGCGCCAATCTAACCAGAAATATGGTGACCAGAGAGTGGGACAGCAGCTTGATGGACTGCTGCAGTCCATGCGGCACATGCGCCATGGCCGCATGTTTGCCGTGCATCGGTAAGCATCAACATCCTTTCCTTCAGATTCCGATCGATCTTTCAGTTCAGTTCATGGAGACTGACGAGCCGACCGCAGTTTTCGGAAAAACTTCCGAGAGAATGAACAACCCGGGTCAATCATCTCATTCTGGCTTGAACAGCGATTGCTGCATCTTCACCGGGCTTGGTTTTATGGGCCTTAGCTGGATGTAAGTTAAGTCCACTTCAACCATGGCCTTGTTCGACATCAAGCTGCCAGCGCAGCTCCAGTGCCCAACGGAATGCACTTGCCATTTTACTGACCTGTCGCCCAGCTACATTGCCATCAAGCGCACCGGAATCCGCGAGCAGTTCGGCATCGAAGGGAGTCAGGTCGGCGATTGGTGCACGGCCATATGGTGTCCCTGTTGTGCTGTTTTGCAGCAGGACAAAGAGGTGGTCTCTCGGACAGGGTATGGACCAGTCACGGATGGCTACAAACCACAGGGCGGCATGCGAATGGAGGACCAGTAGTCGTCTAGTTGCTCAGGAAGACCTTCAAAAGCAGCGTGACTGTCCCACTTGTTCCTATAGTACATCAGCCAACATCATCTATAAACACGCCTCGCAATAGATTTGCGATACACCTCCCCGCCTGAAATGCACTAATGTGGCACAGGTCTTCGGTGTTGTCTGGCAACAATCTGACTGCCTGAATTCCACGAATTCAAGTGGCAGCGCCTCGTCGAGAGCTGTTTTTTCGTCGTTTTAGGTGCTAACACAACGCGGGGGGACAATTCAGCGACGGAGAGGGCGGAGGAGAGAAGCATCAGCCAAACGATATCACAAGGTTGTAATTGCTTCGTCGTTTCATTCATGCCGCAGAGCGGGATCCCCCTTTCCCTGTTGCTTTGCCCTGTCCTGCCTAATTTGAAGTAAACGTCACCCATACCAACGATACCACCATCCATGCCTCAATTCCACCTGTCGTCTCGTTTGGCACCCGCGCTTCGGGAGGGTGCACGGCGTGGTTGACCACTTCCTGGTTCCAGCCGTTGCGTTTGAGTGAGCACTGAAAGATGCTGTACTTTGCTGCGAAATTCAGCCATCCGAAGACGTTTCGCTCTTTTCTGCGTCGCAAACCATCACGGACCGATGGGTGATACGTTGATCCACGTTAATGTCAAGAATGACTTGACTGAGGCGGCGCAAGTCAGCCCCGGAGATACCGACCAACTTCCAAGTTACCTTGTACTTGACATCATCTCGAATACCGCTTCTTGGCCCCGGATTACTTCGCTGAGCGACCCCAGTTGCTGATGTCGTTGCCCGAGGACTCTGCTCGGACCTGGAAACCTCCACAAGCTTGTCGTTGAGACTATATTTGTAGAGGTAGTCATCAAGCAGTCCGGCGTGGATGCGCCGCATCTTGGAGACCGGCTCCCAACTCGTGTCGTCACTGGAGTCTGAGTAGCCTACCCACTGGACTCTAAGTCGTTTGCCACGTACGTCGTGTCCCACAATGGCGAAGGCGTTGAAATGATCAACGCCGATAGTCTGCTCGCGGGGTTTACCGAAAGCCTCCCAATATGCGTAGAGCTTCGACGGAGTTGCGCGTTGTATGTCGGCTTCAGAGACGACCCGACGAGATTCGTCAACAGGACGTATCGTGACTAATCTGACTAAATGATCATGTTCGCTCACGACATGGCCGACGATTCTGTCGTTTTCGTCGTATCCTGTGCCGGGCCAGGCCCCTGTGTCAGCGCTGCGCCGGATGAAAGAGAGGCGCGGAGAGCATACCTCCATCTGGGGATAGAGATGGATCTGAAGAGGAATGGCCCCCGACGACGGGCTCCTTCTCTGTTTTGGCAGTTCGTTTGTCGAGTTGCGTCCGCCTCGTGGAAGCTTTGGCTACGGTCTGTTGGTCGCTTGACCGCCGGGAGTATTTCTTCACCCGGGTGCCATGACGAGGCCTTTGAAAGGTAGCTGGTGCCATTTCGGAGATGGAGTGAGGATGATAGATGGCTATCAAACCCAGCGACACATTCACTTAAGCGAACGCGTGCTTCTGCAGGGCAGAATAATGTACAAAGGTGCGAGCCGCGTGAGTTGGGGTACAATTTGACGCGTTGTTTTCACACACAGCCTGTTATGACATGCTGGCTACCTGGGCTGCTATTTACTGAGGGATTACTCATCCTTGCGGTCTCTCCTGATAGGCGGAGAAGACTAACCGCTTGTGTTCCCGTTGATCTGACCGGTTAGATGGAGGCGGGGTTCGGCTGACGGCTGATGTCGACTGATGTCCCTCCCAGATGAGGTAAAAGAACCGGTGGTTCTTTTGGGTCCTTCGAGGCCGAGCAAGACAGATTCTCCGTCGGGCACGAAAAGCCAATCATAAAACCATTGGGTACCTATTCCCTAAACTCCGACACAGCTCTCCGGTTATGCACTAGAAGAATCCCGTATTGAGGGTTTGCCCCGCCGCCCGTTCCTCTCTCTTGGCTGCGAAAACAGTGCATGAGATACACTGCAGAATCCCAAGATCGAGCGACATTATAGAGGACTACTCACTGAGGTTGAAATCCCCAGCGGACTCTAGGATACAAATGCCTTCTTTGAATTCAACTTAAGTGAGAAGACAGATAAATAGCTGGCACCACTACGGTGCCCTGGACTGCGCTCGCCTCTAGTCGAGAAAAAGCGGTGACACTGCTAAAGGCGTCGCCAGTATTAAATCTGTTCCCAAGTGCCCTGACCAGCTCCCCGCTTCAACGACAGGCAAGGGCCTGATGATCCCGGCACGACTGGGATGGAGGTGCCGGGACCACCACACAAGCTCACACATTCAACTCTGGTTCGTAACGCCAATGCCTCTTTCCGCTGCCTGCATTTTGCGACGTTTTTTTCTCGTTGTCGGGGTTTTCCCCCATGTAGTCGGAGCACGAGGTGGACAAAATTTATACCAGCAGCAACCAGGACCTAAGTGACGGAGATCATTCACGGGGATCTTAGGGTCTATGTCGTGTTCCCAGTGGAGAGCAAACGAATAACTTATCCTTTACTTCGTTTCGCGGCCTCATCCGACTCTGAGCAGACGTGTAATGTTAGGTGCCATGGACCGGGCATGAAACCGAACATAATCTGAATACAGCAGTGGAGTCCATTTGGTTTGCGGGTTCGCTCGCCTATCCTAAGACCTGAGGTCGAATGCGAGAACCATCCTGTGTCTTGCGACATTCCCAGATGGGCTTCACTCAATAAAATCGCCCAATGCCACTCCCGAACCCCTAACAGGGGAGTTGCGACCAGGGATGACCTGTTACTAGAGGTGTGAAGCCGGCGACGATCTTCCCGAGATACGTAGAGGAGCCAGTCTAGGCTTTGTAAACCAAAGAGCACCCGGTCGGGACGACACCGACGAAATCTGAGAAGCACTAATTAATGGCCCCGCGCATTCAATTCGATTCAGCGTTGTTGCAGTGGCACAGACATCGTGTTGCCGGGTGTGTTTACTACTGTAGTTTGCATTCATACAGCTAGCTAATCACGTACTAAATGGTGAAGTGACAAGGTGGGTGTCTTTTTGTCCCTTCCATCCCAGACATTTGGAGGCAAATCGACTGCAATAGTGAGTATTGCCTTGAGAATCTGGATACCTATCGAGAGCTGCTCTGGTTCTCCACAATTCTTCTGATTTCATTCTAGTACCCAACTATCTTACAAATTTAATACACATGAGACAACCTCGCCCTTTTAAATCGATGGACAATAGCGGTTAAACATGGTTTCTTATATTCCGGTAAGGTAGCGTTTAGTAATCCCTTAACGTGGTTGATAAGCGAGTGAGATACGAATCCGCGACCACTTCACAAATGCGACTACAAAGCAACACTCAGAACCTCAAATCAATTAAAACTATCGTTATTCGGGGAGACTAGCAACCCAAGGACACACAAGAGACGTACGTAGCTATGCTCGTAGGTATGTCATTCCGAACCCTAATGGCTATCGCTGCGTGGTTCGACTTAAAGTTACTATAATGTAATACTGTGAACGCGTTTTGTTACGGCCAGCCTTCTGACAGTGAGGTTTGTGTTAACAGAAGCTGAGGTTTGACGCTGTAAACAGTACTGTAGGATGCTGAAGGGATCCTGAGGGTTCAAGGCACTTAGGTGATCAGTCTAGGTGTCTAAGAAGAGGGTCGTAGGGTGTCGTCACGACTGAGGGCTGAAAGTTGTCAAAAAGGGTGGTAGGCCAGGGGCGCTGGAAGCGATGCACACGCAGAGCGCCTAGGATGCCAGGAAGGCGCTAGGAGAAATGTTTGGCCGAGGACCGCGCTAGGTGCGCTTGAGGGCCGCACTAGAGGCGCTTAGTCACAGGGAACACGCCGGAAGGAGGCGCGGAAGGGACGCGGATAGGTCTTAGGCAAGGAGAAGGACAGTACACATCACGATTGACCCCTAAATGTGCTCCGACGAATATTCGAACAAAAGTATCCGAATATTGATACGAGGTTAATAGCTGAAGAACTATGGAAGGTAGGACTCGAGGGTACTCGAGTCCCTATCTATATACAAGTCCCGTTTCCTTGTCCTTTGTTCCATTTTGTTTGATAATCAGGAAATTCCAACGCCTACATAAAGATATGTAACAATGAGTTGAGATTTTTGATAAACCGCATATTTGATGAACCGCATATTTGATGAACCATACATTGTGCCAGATTTCCGCAAACCACATAGACCGAGTCCAGTTGTCAACTTGTCTCCAGCCCTCACCAACTGCCGTTCTGAAGCGTTTTCTATGGTGGCCACGCCGCACACGTACAGCTTTCTCGTTTGGGTTCTGGCCCTTGGAGTCTTTCATCAATTGTTCTTGGGACACCATTCGGGAAGCAGAAGCGCACTCTCTGGATCGGAGCACGCCTGAGCCAGGGAGAGTTGGTACTGAAGCTCCGTGAGCCTGAGTGACTCTCTCGAGATGTCGAGAGATTCCTTTGCGTATATGACGGCGAAGAGACCGAAGACGAAGCTGATTACTGCGAGGCCGGCAACGAACGCCGCAATCCAGAAGTTGGCCGATTCGAGGATGTTGAGTTGATGCGGGCTGGGCAGAAACTGCCACAAGCCGCTCCTCCGACCCTTCATGACGTCCATCAGCTCTCGGATCTTGTTGCCCCAGATAGGGTAGCAGCTCAGATCAAGGTTTCGGCCTCGTCGCAAGTATCCGAGATTATAGAACCGCTGGTCCCTTTCAGCGAGGAACGACTCAGTCCGTCTGTCGCCGTGAGGGAAGAGAAGGTTGAGCGTGTCGAGCGCCTCGCTGATTGCTTCGGTCGGGGTTATGATCAGATCCTTGGCGTCGAAGTGAGCCGACAGCCAGATCTTGTGCTGGAAGACTTTCACCGTTTTTAGTTTTCTGTCGACTTCGAGGTGGTCGTTGAGGTTGTGTATCCAGATGACCTCGTATCCATGATACACAGCCAGGTAACTCATCGTGAGTCTGTGGTCAATGAGCTTTTCTCTAGTGGAATCAGGCACGCTCCTCTGAAATGGTTCGGATGCGATGGATCTCAATGATGTCCCCGGCTTCCAATACACACCTCGTTCTGGCCTCCCGGCCGAAGTCCCGTGGTTCGTCCCCGAGATCCTGACCATGGTGCTCAGAGACGCTGCAAGGCACATCACTTGGAGAACCTGAGAGTCTGCTGCATCGGGGCTTGCGAAAGTTTCTTTCACATGACTGAGAACGTCCTCGCGAGGGGTGGTGGGGCGTTCTTGAACTGAAAGTGTGATTCTGGCGACCCTGTCATGGTTGGATGCCGTGGCCGTTGTAGCACGAAACGTTGCCAAAGCCCCTTTGGCCTGCGAGAATTCGTCCCTGATATGCTCTGCAAGGATGGCATACTGATTCGCCGAGTATTGCGCAGCAGAGAGCGCAGGCCAGAAGGCTATGCAGAGCTCGGTGTCCCGTGGATTCCCATTGGAATGGGAATAGCTTCGACTGAACGGCGTCATTTCTCATTCACATTGGCACGGGGAGACCTCAGAAGAGAGATTCGAGGGAAAGAATATTAGGGCTGGGGCGTTGGCAGTCCAGGCTTTGTATGGCATGCCAAGGCAGCCTGCCTCTGGCATACACACACCGGATGAAATGACAAGATCACATTGACAGGTTGCAGAGTCCATGCTGGAATATGACTGGCTCGCCACTTCATGCAGTCAGCTCACCTAGAACATATCCAATGGCTGTGCAAGCCGCCCAAGACAAACTCAACCGATCTGCCCAGGTGGCAACGTCAGGCATTCTGATCTTTACCCCTCACTGGAAATCTCCAGCTAGATTCCCCGTCTCGCACCTCCAAACTGACCGACGCAAATTTTCCATGGTTCCTATTCGTATTTCATTTTTGCCGGCAGTCAATGAATTGCTGGCATGGCTTCAGGAAACACAACGACGCTGACCGAAAGACTGACCCAGTTTCTGAGGATTTCAAAGGGCGAATCGCCCAAAATTACTTCTAGACCAGGACCTTCCCTATCGAACGACGACCCGCAAGGAAGCAGCCTTACGATATCAAGTACGGCACCACCGCCGAAAGAGTCCGAGAAAACAGACGGAGAATCTTCAACAGCGGATTTCGCACCTACAGTCCAAGGCAGCCATGGAGTTCAATGTCTTCATCTCCCACCGGAGTTAGATGGCGGCAATGCGTCTCTGTCTTCTACTATTTCTTGCGGCCGAACCAAAGCGTCCTCTGCGCCTGGACTCCGCCAGGGCGAAAAGACGACAGACTCTTTTACCGAAGGAAAACCTCCCATCTTCACGCGCGAGATAGACCATCCGGAAGTACGGCGTTATCGTGATACGGAAATATACGTCACGGACATACCCATCCCCTCCAATACAAGAAGTGCCTATGACGAATTTATCGAGAAGTTTAGGTGCAACTTCAACGAGGTGGAGAGACAAATGTTTGCGGATCAGTGCAGGCACAGACGACTGCGCAAACAGGGTCGGCAACTTACAAAGTTTATGCTCGAATTTCGGATATCGGGTCGACCAAACAGACGTGCTTCTAGGTCGGTCGACCTTAGCCCTTGTCTCTGGATCCTTTGCGGGAGCGAATGGTGCCAAAAACGAATCTCGGATGTCGCTAAAGCCCTGGAGGTGCCCGTTACTCTGTCGACACAGCCCATCGAGGTGCACTATCCATTGCCCATACTGTGCTCTCGGAAAGTCACGATCCCCCTCTCTCGATTGCCGTACGACGCCGTTCAGCACACCGGAGTTGCTCATATGGGAGGAACCATCCTGTATCACATCGAAGACCGAGCTCTCTTGCCGGAGGAGTCGATCTGTGGCATGCTTTGCTGCGCTACATTCCTCAGGAACGGAGTCATTGTTGAGCAGCAGATCTCCCGAATCGGGGGTATTCTTTCCTCCTTTCTGATTCGCGGCGAGGAAGAGATGCCGACTATCTCCCCCATTGTGATGACGACCTCTCACGGCATTTTCGATCACGTTTGGCTGGAAAACGCGCTCAGAGATACAAGGGGAGGTGATGAAACAGAAACGGACTCGGCCTCGTCTGACTCGGAGCCTGAAGACGCTCCCATGGCACCCGACCAAGGATTACTCCTTGGCGCAAGAGTGCTTTCAGACACCCTTTCATGGACACCGCTTGAGGACCTAGTTGGCTTGAACTACCTTGGGGCGACGTTGTCCAACTTGCGGCCTCCAGGAACAGCATCAATCCCAGCTGACTATGCGTTACTCAGTTCCGCAAGTTTAAACGATAATGAGAAGACAAGATCTCAATTCCAGGTCGCCGACATCACGAACTTTGTTCCCAATGAACAGCTCACGGAAGGTCCAGTTTCATTGATCATCGGACATGATGAGATTTCAGAGGCCAGTCTTATTCCAGGTTACGTCAGGCTACCGGTAGAGACAGCGGAGCTGAAAGTCCGAAAGATTAAGATTGCGGCACCCCTAGGTAACTACAGTTCCAGCCACTTCTCGCAGCACTTCTATCTCGGATGCTTATTCCCTTCACAGCAGCAGGGATGTCGGGAACGCGGGTCTGTAAAGGGTCGAGGTTTTGCGGTATGCTTGTCGCGGCATACCCCGAGGAGCCATTGGCCCTATTCATGACTGCTGAGGACATCCTTACGGATATACAGACATTGTTTGCTTGGGTTCGCCCAGCTTCCCTAGGAGTAGATGCTCCGTATGAAACCACATGCAGCCACAAGAGTCCGACTTGGAAGACTGGAGACACCTCCATTTTCTCCGAGATCTTTTCGCAGCATTCAGCCCTCGCAAATGAATCTACAACAATTCCAGACGAATCTTCCAGCCGTTCGTTGATGGAGAGCGATCACGCAGCAGCCAAGTCTACAGGTGAGAGTGGCTTTTTTGTTCGTTCTCATTATTGCAATGATACTCGTGGAGAACTTGCTTCAGTGTACTGACAAATATACCTATCCAAGCACACGCACCTACGAAGTCTTCTCATTCGGTCCCAGCCGGATGTACGGTTCGTGCCATCGTACAAGAGAGACCTTACAAAAAGTCTTCTTCCAGCTACCGCCACTACGTCTGGTATTGCGTACGTACCTGTTGCTTTCTTTTGAACACCGTGGCGATTTATACTTATTACATCATAGTGCAATTGCAGTTATGGTCCACATAACTGTCTCATTGACGCCTACTGTGTAAATTGTTGTCATCAACGTTGTGGTTAGTAGAATTAATACAACAAAGACAATTGTACAACGACTTCAGATTTATATGTAACAATTACTTATACGTTGTAAGTAAGGAATGCTCAAATCTGGCTTGTCTTCGCGTCCCACTCTATCGCGGCTCCATGTCCCGGCACAATGGCAACCTCGCTCCCGTTCGCAGAAGCAACCCTTGTCGGCACCTTGACGCCCTTGTATGAGTCCGCTGCCGTGACGGTGCCCCTCCTCCCCGTGTGCCGGCTCGAAATGCTCTGCAGCGGGTACGACGAGGCCGCCATCCTACCCGTCCCGTTCTTCCCGTTGCTGCCCAGCGCGTACTGCGACTTGACCCTCGACCGGAAGGAGCCCAGCAGCGAGGGGAAGTGCTTCTTGAAGAAGACCTTGAAGGCCGAGTAGTAGTAGTAGTAGTAGTAGGTTGCGTGAAGTGGCTTGATTCTTCTAAGTTACGGAGTGTTGGCTGTGCTGACTCGAAAGGGGCAAGGGGCAAAGGATGACCCCTTACGTAAGGCAGAGCACGGTGCCCGAGACCGGAGGGCCGGGCTCCGTAGGTCCGTCTTCCAACCGGAATCAGCTACTTAGCAAGAGACAACAACAATACACACAATTAGATCCCCAATTCGACAGATATATGTTGAAAGTGAAAGGTTGAAAAATCGCGGTCGGGCTGACAGCTCGCTTATTAACTACGTTATCTTCTTTTATTTTTTATTTTTACTTTTTCTCTTCTTTTTCTCCTTATCCTAGTCCTATCCTAACCGTACTGGGGCCGTTACCCCTACTACTCCTCTTCTATGAATATTATTCGCATAAAACAAATTTCCTAAACTATCGAGTTTATATATTATGTTGTAGTAGGGTATCTATAGGTTGGTTTTGTTTCTCCTCCCTCCGTGCATATGAGCTACTCGAAACAATGTGATGTGTCTGGAGGTCCCAAACAACCTCAAGTCTAGTGAAAAGATTTGGTGGAATTGAAACCCCCGAAGTATTCCTCCAGCGCACCGCGCCAAACTTTTCTTTGTTGGAACCTTGCACAAACGTCACGGATATCTCTTCCGCGCATGTTGCTTCTGGAAGGCCAGCCGCAATCCCAAAGATGGTTGTAGCAGATCGAAGATGCTGTTTCTCCAATGCTGCATTGCCATAGCATGCCTACATTCCATACCGCAAAAGTCAGTGATATGCGATTGAGCGTTAAAAGAACTTCTGCTCACCTCTTCCGAAGCAATGGCCAGCAGTTTGATAATTTTCAGCGAGGCATCAGCCGGCCCTTCACCATTGCTGAGCTGTCGCACGCTTTCATCCTTGTAATAAAGTGCCTTAGCCGTAAATCTTTCTTTCCAGTCAGGCATGCATTCAGCCATGTACCGGCAAGCAACCAGCAGGGTGTTGGCCAGCATCCCCTTGTCGTACTTGGCAGTTGTAACATAGGATGAAGTTATGGTGTGCCAGAACTTATTCTCGTCGTTGACATCGACGACATCGAGGGTCGGCACGAAGAAAACGTTTTTTAGTGCGGCGTGCTTCAAGACTAGGGTTTGGGGTTAGACGAAGGTGCATACATGCGTATGCCATCCCATCACAGCCACTTACAAACCTTGATAAGTTTGTCCTCATTGGGTGCCAATGGGGTAACGAAAGTATCGAAGGGGTCTATGCTGTCTTGCCGTGGTTGAGGTCGGATTTGGATCTGGTGCGTGTGGTAGGAATGGTGGTTGCGTTGGTATTGTGTGACTCGCTGGCGGCGAGCAGTCGGATTCTTGGCGGCGTGAGAGCGCACCTGTTGGTTTCTGGGCTTCTTGATTTGGCTGATATGCGTGACCGGCGCCACAAACAAGAATTCCGTTCCGTCTTCTGCGGCCCCGGAGCCCTTCCCCGCTCGCAGCATGGCGTCGATGTATGCGGAGGAACGAGAGGAGACGTGGACGGGCGGGACGGGACGGGACGCGGCGGAACGAGAATGGATCACAGCCGGAAACTGCGGTGGTTCGATCGATGCGATTGGATTCGTCTCAGCTGGGAGCAAAGGAGATCATGATCCCCACAACTGTCAGAGCGACGATGAATGTGGTTGGTGGCGGCTGCGGCGCGGTCAGACCTATTGCCCGTTTGAGCGTCTCGTTTGTGTTGACAGTGTGCAGTGCAGCACGAGAAATAAAATAAAAATCAAGATCGCTGGTGGATTGGATTCTTAGGAGGGGGGCAATGCCGCATTTGTTGTCCAGCGGAAGGTCTGTTCAACAGCCAATCAGGGAATTTGGATGCTAGTTGATCCGACATGATTACCCGGGAGGATGATGCCGCGCCAAACAAGCATTGTAATCTGTGGATTACGGGCGCTGTGCATGACTCGTCAGAACCTTGTGAACCCTGCTCGATTTGACGTTAGCAGTTTCGCTGACGGGAAGCGCGGACGAGGCGACTGGGTGGCCACTAGCCGCGCCAATCATATGTTTCTACCTTAAATTATTACTACCTGCTCGCGCTACTTCCCAGGCCGAAAATACATCATAGCTTGAATATTGGCAGACAGATCTAAGGCTTTCAACTTATAGTTATTAGTACGGGTATAGGTAGGCTCAATTGTTCTTAACGCAGTCAGTCTGAGCAGTTCTATTTCTCTATGTACTGAACTTCCCCTGTGATATTCGGCCTGGAATGAAAACCACGTCTGCGCATATCTTCCCATTCGCTCGCCTGCATGCCTCTCTTGCTTTTTCTTCCCAGGAATACGACCTCTTGTGCCGCTTATTCGGTCAAACCCCGCATTCTGCAGACATTCGGCAAATCTATCCGTAGAAGCTTCATGCGGTGATCTCGAGTTGCATTGGACGAAGAATGTGCAAGCAAGGTCGCAATACCGAAGTTGACGCGCTGGTAGTTATTGGAGGAAATACTTGGCCTCTCAGAGCTGTGCGCCACCCTCAATTGCTTGGGCGAAGGATTAGCCTGCTGAGTGATGCTTGAGTTAGTGTCTCCAGCCATTATAGGACTCAACTGTTGAGGGTATTTAAAAACCCTCGATCTACCGTGTTGTCGACGGGGGAACCAGACCACCCGCGCCCGCATGCTCTCACTTTCCAGCTATTCGCCCCAGTAATTTATCATGTTCTTCAACTCTTTCAAGCTGCGCTGTGTGTTTGCCGCTGTTCTTTTTGGACCAACCTGCTTTCTGGTTGCGGCTTAGCCCTGCGACATCTACTCCTCGGGTGGCACACCCTGCGTTGCTGCACATAGTACCACCCGTGCTTTGTACAGCGGATACAGTGCCTCCTTGTACCAGGTGAAGCGCGGCTCGGATAGTGCCACAACAAATATTTCGCCTCTGTCGGCTGGCGGAGTGTCCAACGCCGCTGCTCAAGACCGCTTCTGCGCCGGCACTACCTGTCTTATCACCGTCATCTACGACCAGTCCGGCCGTGGTAACCATCTGACTCAAGCTCCGCCTGGCGGCTTCAGCGGCCCAGAAGCAAACGGTTACGATAATCTTGCCAGCGCCATCGGAGCACCAGTCACTCTGAACGGCCAAAGGGCGTACGGAGTCTTCATTTCGCCTGGCAAAGGCTACCGCAACAATGCCGTGACTGGGACCCCGATAGGAGATCAGGCGGAGGGCATTTACTTTGGCGATAACTCCGTTTGGGGCACCGGCGCCGGAAGCGGCCCCTGGATCATGGCTGATCTTGAGAACGGCCTGTTCTCCGGTATCAGTCTCACCATTAATGCTGGTGACCCATCCATTTCCCACAGATTCCTCACTGCAATTGTCAAGGGGGGACCAAATCTTTGGGCAATCCGCGGCGGCAACGCAGCGTCTGGCTCGTTGTCAACGTTCTACGGCGGCATACACCCCAACAAGGCAGGATACAATCCGATGAGCAAAGAGGGTGCTATAAATCTTGGCATCGGCGGCGACAATAGCGTCGGGGCTCAAGGGACGTTCTACGAGGGCGTTATGACTTCCGGATATCCCTCCGAGTCTACGGAAAACGCAGTTCAAACCAACATCGTGGCGGCCGGGTACGCCATTACGTCGTTGATTAGCGGCACGACTCTGAACGTGGGGTCTTCGATCTCCCTGCGAGCCACCACATCCTGCTGCACGACTCGTTATCTTGCACACACAGGCTCAACGGTCAACACACAAGTGGTCTCTTCGTCTAGCACCACTGCCCTCAAGCAACAGGCCAGCTGGACAGTCCGCACTGGCCTTGGAAATTCTGTGTGTTTCTCTTTCGAGTCTAAGGATACTCCCGGGAACTACATACGACACTACAACTTCGCATTGATGGTCAGTGCCAACGACGGAAGCAAACAGTTCCAAGAGGATGCCACTTTTTGTTCGCAGGCAGGGCTTAGCGGCCAAGGCAGTTCTATTCGTGCTTGGCGGTACCCCACGCGTTACTTCCGTCACTACGACAATGTGGGTTTTGTCTCAAGCAATAGTGGGGTCCATACATTTGACGCGACTGGTTCCTTCAACGATAATGTGAGCTGGATTGTCAGCGCCGGGCTTGCGTGATCCGGCCAGGGGAACCATGTAGCTCCCATCTAAGCGATAGCTTTGGTGGACTGTTCGCTATTTAAAGCCAGATACAATACCATACACAGTCTCTTCGACCTATGTACCTAGAGTCCGCCAGCTTTGATGATGTCTGCTGCGTGCTCTGCCACGGCATAAACCGTTGCTTGTGTATGAGCTGCAGGCAAAACAGGCATGACACTTGCATCGACAACCCAAAGCCCTTCGACTCCGTAAACCCTCAGATTTCTATCAACGACGCCGCCCCATTCGCGTGGCATCATAGCCGCTGTTCCTACGGGGTGATCGAAGCTCGAAGACAACCACTCGCGCCGCATGACCTCCAGGATTTCTGAATCGCTCGTTGCCCCGACCCCCGGCAGGACTTCGACAGCCATCAGTGATCTCACGCTTGGTGCTGACATGAACTGTCGGGCCTTTGCCACTGCACGGGTGAGAATGACTGCATCGATAGGATGAGAGAGTGTGTTGAAGTCGACAAGCGGTGCGATTGATGGGTCGGGATTCGTGGTGTTGATAGTAATTGTGCCTCGCGAGAGGGGCTTCTGAAGGGCCACTGGGATATTCTGAGCACCGCCAAAGGTGAACTCTACTACTGCTGCTCTTGGGTTCAGAAACTGATCTGTGAGAACAGACAATTGCCTTTTGTAGCCAGCGAGAAGTTCTGGGCTTTGGCTGTAAATATGTGGGAGGTGTTGGAGAGGATCTTGTGAGGCGAGCGACGAGGCAAGGGCTTTGTAATTGTCGTCGAGTTCCTGTAGTGATGTAAACACCACTTTGTTTCCCCAGGAATGGGTGTGTGGTCCTGTTTTTGCGGCTTGGTATTCAGCCCACGATTTGTTGTAAAATGTATCGTTGGTCATTAGTGTAGGGTTGACGGCAGGGTCACTGGTAACTGCAATTGGTGAACATAACGCTCTCTCGATCTTGATCTCGACAATTGAACTTACAGTTATACACCATGAAGACAGCCGGGTGGTCCTGAAAGTTGGCACCCACACCCGGGGAATCAACGATGATCTCGACCCCAAGTTCGTTTAGGAGTTCGCGTGGGCCAACTCCCGATAGTTGAAGAATTCGCGGCGTGTTCACAGCTCCCGCTGCGAGGAGAACGTTGTTCGAACGAACAAATCGCCTCTTGGATCCTTCCCGACTGAAAATTTCGATACCAGCAGTACAATTCCGTTCAAACTTGACTCGGCCGCCGTAGTGCCGTACGATCAGATGCAAGTTCTTGCGTTCGCTTACCGGCTTGAAGTATGCCGTCTCAGCGGATGACCTCGTTGCGTTCTTGCCGCCAGAGTTCTGAGGTAGCCAGGCGATACCTACGTTGTCGCCTGCCGCCCCGTCTCTCAACTTGGGGACTTTGATATCTTCGAACCACGCCCGCGCCTGAAGGTCTGGAAGTGTCAGTTTCCCGCACGGAAGAAGGTTAGTTCTTGGGCATACCGGCTGCCGGCCACTGCCAGGACGGAAACCCGACCTTGACAGGTCCGTCTCCATAGGCATCAGGACTCCATTCGTAGCCGTACTTCCCAACGTATCCAGCAGCGGGCGCTTCAAATGATGAAGACCTACGAAAGTACTTCAAGAATGCCTTCCATCCCCACCCTGAATTCCCGAGGGCCTCCCAAGCGTCGTAGTCTGCAGCGGAGCCCCGATCCCAGGCCATTCCGTTGACGCTGGAACTCCCGCCAACGGTGGCGCCCAATCGCAGCCGCGAGCTCCGGTTCCCAAGATGAGCCTGCGGAACGGATGTAATGTTATAGAGACGGGCCGATTGGTCGTACGTGGTGAAGAAGGGGACGGTGACATTGATGGTATTAGGATAGTCACCGTACTCGACCACCAGAACAGTTTCTAGCTTTCAATCAATGAGGGGACCCATCAAAATGCACTGGTGTCTTACTTTCGGCATTTTCGCTGAGTCTGTTGGCTAATACAAGCCCGCTTGTGCCCCCGCCGACAATGATGTAGTCATATGTCTCTGCAACGGTATCGAGGTGTCTTCTAGCCGCATGACTGCCTAGGACCAGGTTTTCGAACGTGGCGAAAGCCAGGAACAGCCTCACGGCTGCAAAGGTGATTTCGTAGCGCATAACCAGTGTTCTGGAGTAAAGGTATGCGGTATGCTCGTGGGGTCCGAGGATGAACTGATTGCTGACATCCGGTTGGTTTGTATCTGTATATTAGCCTTTTATATCTCCGTAACCCCGCACTTTGTCCTAGCCGTGGCGGGAAACATCTTCGGATACTTCATCGACCCGTTGTGTTACCCCCTGTCTCGTATGGCGTAATGTATCTGCATGCATGCAACCTTGGTCAGGGTGATATTATTGGACCAGAAGACAGACGCCGAGGCTTGATGTATTGATTGTCGGCCGAAAACAGATGCCGGTGAGGTTACTTGGTTTTTTTTTTTTTTTTTTTGGAATAGACACAAAATCGCAAGTGTTAGGTTGTGCTAGCAGTGACCCCGCGATCCAGGTTTCTCGGGATGCAATTGGGTAAACCCAAAAGCTCCTATGCAGTGCGTATGAACCAAACGAACATTGTTGTCAGCCGTCGTAACTGAAAGACGTTGCTCACTCAGATTATGTTGCCACAGGTGACCGTTGAAGATCGGGTAATTAGGTTGGCAGCCACGGGGCTGAGCATTGAGCGAAGGATCATTTTCTTCGTCATTGGACACTTATGATAACCAATTGATCAATCGCACTCCAGAGCCTCGTCTTCGTTACTAGTTAAGGAAAAGGATATATGAAGACGCTATTCACAGTTGTAAATTTCGACGAAACTCGAGTTCCAGCTTCTAGATGGAAGCTCTCGAAACAACGGAAAGTTGTAACCGCCCAAACAGAAACAGAGAAAAATCCTTCATGGAAACGAATCCATAATATCCTGACCATTCATCACAAACTCCTTTGTGTGCCTGTCTCCTTTGATGACGAGGGGCTCGTTATAGAATCTGTCCAGGCCCCAACGGATGGTATCCGGATAGATATATGTATCGAAGAATTCCTCGGGCTGGTCCATGGTACGGGCATAGACAACCACTGACGACATAGTGGAGATGAGGTTGCCTTGAAAGTAACGACCCTTGACGAGTACAGGGTACTCCACGATCGCCTTCTGGTCGAAGGGGAGCTCCTCAATGAATTCCAGCATGTCAGGTCGGTCTGCGAATAGCATCCATTTGTCAGTGACGTTGTACTCGGGACCCATCACGTCTCGGAACTTCTGAATCACGGCGGGGTCGCCGCCGCTAACGTAGACCGTCGTCACCGGCTCTTCAGCCTCGGCGTTCGTCTTGCGAACCTCGGCGGCGTGCATTTCCATCTGTCTCTCGGGTGTGCCCCAGTAGGTTGGCCAGTCGTATTCGGCGCGGAGATGGATGCCAATGTAGTTTCCACCATTCAGCCCCTTTGATTCGAACAGCTCTTCCCCCACTGCGAGTATTGTGCGGTTGAACAGAAGCGTGCGAAACAGGGACTTGCGGAGGGTTTTCATCTCCCCTGAGAGGCGGTAGCTCCAGGCGATGTGGCTGTCGTGATAGCGCAGGAGTAACGGATTCTCCGATGTAACATCGGCCAGTGAGATCTGGTTGTCTTCAAGGGTTTGGTTCACGGCCATTCGCCAAGTCTGGTTGAAGTGCGGTTTCTCCTTATAATGCCGGGGCAGGACCTCGATATCGCGGGTTATCCCCTCCGGCTGTTCCTGGCACGAGTTGATTTGGAACCGAGGGCACCGCTCGGCCATTTTCTCTTTCAACATCTCGATATCCCACCATACGTCTGGGCAGATGGCATCGGTATCGGTCGAGGCCCAGTTGGTCTCCGGTCGTTGCGTCTGTTCCTGTCAGCCAATGTTCCCCTTGCTGCTCGGTCGTGCCCACGCCCGAGGGAATCCGTCTTCGTACCACGTAAGGAAACATGACTCCCGCCCCTATATCGATGGCCAGCCGCATGCAGATTTGCAGGCGATTTCGCGCGTTGTTTAATCCGCCGCAGATAGACTTCTTGTTTGGGCCGCACTCGCTGTGGCAGTTGAGCCAAAGGCCGTCCACCCACTGGGTCGTATTGCAGGTCTCCATGAGGGCGAGGTCGGCAGCGTCGTATTTGGATCCGAACTTCGCGGTCAATTCGGCTCCATTGTCCTCTGGTCCTAGGATTCGCCGGTCGGATATCCAGAGGGCAAACACCCAAATGAGTATCAGGACAACAGCTGCCACTGCCACCCCGTTGATCCTTTCTCGAATCTTCGAAAAGAACGTCTTCTCCCGCTTCCACTGTGGCATAGGATCCATCATGGCGATCTGAGGGGGAAAATTTGGAATGTGGTCGTCGAGTGCAGAGAGTGGATATGACCGGGCCCGAAGAGGGGGGGAAGTTTCCAGTTCGGACTACTCGTGCTGTCTGCCTCGTTTTATTACGGTGCTCCGTCCTTTGAAAACTCAGAGACTCGTTTGGATGTTGTCTCCCTCTGACGATTTGGCCCAGGCATGGAACTTGTTGAGGCGTGCTCCGAGGAACGAAGGGGGTCTCGATGTGATGGTTGGGCGGAATGAAGGGCGCACTTGGGAACGAAGGGCTGCCACCAAGTACCCATCCCGGCCCAGGCTGAGAGCAGGCCGCGAAGTCATGTGAAGAACCAAGATGGCGCTCGTGGGGGAGACATTTGTTCATTGGGGTTGACGGACTGTGGGATCCCGCATTCGAGGAAGAGTTACGAACGCAATTATTTTGGTCTAGCAATGCTGCTTTTGTGACGCAAAGGCTGTTCTGATCCAGGCCTAGCTCTAGGGTTTAAACACTTATGATAAAGTAGATTTCATTGCCCTTCAAATAAGGCCTGGATTTCACAGCTGAACATCGATTTCGAGGAAGGGGGCTGACTCCACCCGGCCAAATGCGCAAGCATGTCTCACTGCTTCAGCCTTCGTCTTCCTCTTAGTATATACACATTATCGCGCTAGTACAGGTGAATACTCCGGAGGCTCAAGGCTGATTCACCATACTTTGTAAGCTTTTCTTGTCGGTCTGTGTTGTCGGCAGGGAGAGGCATTTGACTGCATGTGATAGGGTTCAATTGATGGGCGGGATCTCGCTTCCGACAACGAAGCGGTATCTACTGTACATAGGTAGAAAAATCTTAATTCTTCGTCATGAATCAAGTTTCTCACGTCAAGTCGACGCTAGCTTTCTAAATAGAGCTGTAAGAGGGATTGGAGCACTTTCTATCATATTCAGCGGTGGTCGCCTACGTAAAAGACCTACTTAAGAACCCTTCAACGTCAAAGAGCGGCCTTATAACTATCGTACAACAGGAAACGGCTACGCTGCGTTGAGTTTTCGCAGTTCGGGCCCATGCATTTGGCCCAGGCTGAGCGGCATGGCCGAACCCTGAGATATCGCAGCAAAGCTTCAGCATCGGGTCTGGAAACAGGGATGGGATTACCACCAAATCGCAGAGGGCGATGCGAAGTTGAAGCAGAATGATTTTTCCACATCTTACCTCGTAAACTGAAAACAGATGCAAAATAATAAGGCTGGAAATTTAACCACATCTTCGATCCCAAGCATCTAAGTGATAATATAACCCGGCAAGTGGCATCGTCTTTTCGAACCGAAATATAATAGCTTGGGGTTTGTTTTACGACACGGAGGCATGCACCGCTGCATGCAGATTCTATTTGATGCTTTAAGTCTACCAGCAAGAAAGTAGTCAATCGCATAGAGCGTCATTCAGATTCAACCTCTAGCTTCGTTACAGGCACTTCCATCTAGACCGATTGATGCATTGTCTGTGGATTTATTCCATATGCTGAATCCGCCAGGCATATGGTTTAGTTACTTCATCTGCGTTGTAAACGGGGAATTCACCAAGTGGTGTTGCACGTTCTACCCTGAATCTTTACCACGGAGCTGGAGTTAGGGGTTGTCGGTGTGTCCTGGTGTAGGTTGTCGTCGATGAAGAAACTGAATGACACAGCGGGACTCCCCGCTGCTGCGGAACGTCGCGGGGTGAGATCTTCCTCACTTGAGCCACGCATCTACGGGGAGTGGGGAATCAGACCACCATCGCCAGACTGGGATCGACCTTGGACAGCGCGGCACAGGCAGCGGGGTCTCGGGACATTGGAGGACGACGGCAGGCTGCAGGATCAATTAGCGGGCCATCGGAAGATGTCGGCGTCACTAATAGGCGTCTCCACCTGGTCCGATGCTCTGACGGGAGGCTGGGAAGTCTTGGCCTGCATTTGGTGTCGAAAGTTGCCCCCGGCTGATGATGGGAGTCGCCGGGGTCCGCTGCCGACAAGCCTGAAGTCGCCATGGGGTGTAACCGACATCCGGTTGGCAGGTTGCGAAGAAGGCAGTGCTGCCGTCGGCTTCGACGACACTGTTACGTGCGTTTCCATGGATGCAGCCACATAATGCTTCCTTCCTGCAGGTAATCCCGAGTGCCTCGGGTGTGGTCTTACGGGCCCCGTAGCCGCTCCGTAGCGGCCCCACTGCCACCTCGTGGTGGGGGTCTGGAACCGGGCCGGACCGGATAGTACCGGCGATCATCTCTCATCAGGTCCATACACTAGACCATGATGTGAAGGAAACGGATAGAAGAGCCGTTAATTACCCAAGCCGATAGTTTCTGGCCGCCATTAGCGCATTTGAAGCCCGTCCAAAACAACCTCAGTTACATAGTAAAACTTGAATGCTCGTCGTAGTCCCAACCTCCAGGCTCCCAGTTCCCGTCCGCTTGGGCTTTTTCGGTCGTAAATTTCAACCGGGCCGGGTGAGACCTCGCCTGAAGGCTCGAACTTGGTGCTCGGCGTCGGGTGCCATTACAAAGATAGGAACAATGAGCGCGGCAAGCCAGGTTTACCCCGCCAGCTGGGTGCACTACAGATGAGGCTGATATTGGAGAGCGGATCGGGCTGCCAGCAGATCTGACCTACCGGTGTCAACCGGCCGGCAGCCCAAGACCCCGGAAAGACCCTAACACGCATGCCGGAATGTGGCATTTCTCGGCGGCGAAGTCTAGACTGCCACGGTCCCAGGCAAAACCGCATGGATGTCCTGTGGCTGGTGACATCAATTGCTCTTGCAAGAGTGGGCTGTTTTCTGTTACAGAGAGCGGCATGATTTAGCCATCATCTCCTACCTAGGCAGTACAATGTCAAACCTCATATGGCGTGACTAGTGAAGTTCTGCAGCGAAATTTAATTCGAGTTTTGGGCAGCTGCGCATCGTCGTACCGCGGATTGCTGTGTGCGAAATTGGCGCCCAGCCTTGCTTTTTCTCTCTTCTCCTCTGGTGCACAGCCATCGACCGACTCGAGGCCAGGTGAAACATAGTGCCACGGCAGGGCTCACACCACCCTGTCTCACGCAGTGACATCGCTGATGGCGGCATCTTTCCCCGGCAATCAGAAAATTTCATTTTTTTCTACCCGGCTTGGATGATTCGATGACCAAAAGTCGGAGGCGGGACCAAATCGAGGTGTACATAGAGTGGAGTACCTATCGGAAGATGCTCGCTGCGCGAATCTAGTCTTCCTGGCTCATGTATCCCTGTAGACTCAGCAGGGCATGGCACTTGACCCTGGGGCTCTGGGCTAGCCTCGTCGACGGTCCGATTTCAGCTCGTGGAGGTGGATTCGAGCAAGCAGCGGGAGATCTACAAGCCCCTTGTGTGCACACGCGTGTGCCAGCAAGTGGGCTTCTGAAGATGCGCTGATCCTGGGACATATTCCTGCACATTAGCATGGTTGCCTGGGTAGGTGTGGTATGGACCGTATGGGAGGACAGCCGACGGCGCCAGGCGCATGGAATCCGGGGTTAAGGCGGCTCGACCCCTTGATGATCGGGAGTTACGCCAATGGGAGATGTGAATGGTCCGATGGACAACATCTGACAAACTCTGCCAGTGAATGATTGGCAGTGAATTCAATGCATACGTACGGATAGGTAGCTTACTAGTCTAGTTGCAGCTTCTCTGTCGTCCTAGGATATCCACCCTTAGGATTGGACGACGTCCTGTATGGCATGGATCGCAAGGTATTCCTTTGGTGCCCCCCACTGACTTGATGTTCCCTTAACGTCAGTCAACTTCCGGAGATTCAAGATCCGCTTCCCCCTTTCCCGCAGTGACACCATTTTCTTGGCCATCTTGGGCGGAATGTGTCGCTTGATTCTGCTCCTCTTCCTTTTCCTCCTCCTTCACCGGTTTCACGGGCATTTCGACTCGTAGGAGGTCCACTTCGAGAGCAAGGGCACCCTTCCCGAGCTTAGACTTCAGGCCGTCTTGGTCGACATCGAAGTACAGACCCCAAAGGTCGTCTTTCTGGACTACATAGAAGCCCTCCCATCCGGCAAACGTGAGTCGCTTGTCTTGTCGCGTGCAGTCGAACGGCCCTGTCAGGTTGGGTTGCGCATACGGGCGTGTCCCGAACTTGACCTCGTACGTGTCGCGATCTACGTAGATCCAGTTCATGATGGGCGGCTCCTCGCAGATAGTCGACACGAGCCCTGAGTACTGACTATCAGGGTACGGCAGGTAGTATCCCGTGAATGGATGGCCAAACGGCGACTCATGGTCTAGGCCAGTGTCCACGAAAAGCTGTGAGAGAATCAAAATATCGTCAGTCGGCGACCGGTCCAGATCGGCATAGGGAGCAGGCAAGCTGAAGTGTCAAGCTGTAAGAGATGCATACCTTGTCCCCAGAAAGGACCACATGCTTCCCGTGTAGCTCCGAGAAGTACCGCGTCGACTTGCGGCAGCGGATCAGCAAATTGTTCTTGCGGCTGCGGTGTTCTTTCCTCTTGGCCTGGGACTGTGTGTGTCGAATAGCCTCCGCCGCCCCAAACACGGCCGAGAAGGCGACCAAGAATCCTGTGACCATGATTCGACGAGTCACTGACGCATCTGCGGTGATGTTCGGCGAGGAGCAAATGCTGCAGTTCTCGCTGCTGAGTGTGTCTGTGTCTAGCTTTATGCCAACGTCTTGCGGATCCGCCCCTGGACTCCCGGTCGGCCCTTTCCCGATGTCTTAGGTAACTTACAGGTTGGTGAAACAGGTATCATCCCGCTCGCGTGTAAATGAACTTTCTTTTCTTGGGAGCTGCGGTAAACACCCGTCGGGCAGTATGATGAGTTGTCTTTCCATTGCATACATCTCCACCGCATGGTTATACAGCAACCGGGACGGAACCATCATCCTAGTCGATCTGGAGGAGGCAGCGGCAGAGGCGTCTGTCGCGTTCGGATGAAGGGAGGTGCCGATGCTGCAGCTGTGGCAACCTACACCACCATGGCACGTCTCGATCAACTCAGAAAAGAATAAAGACGAGTCGATTCCCGTCTTCCTAAACGAATCTCTTTTTCAACCCAGCACCCTCAAGACCTCCATAGGAGCCTCCAATATTCCCGTCCTCATTCCTCAAAGTCTATTGTTCAAGCTTTCGCCAGACAAACCACCGCAAGCCACCGATTGCAAACATTCTTCACCTGCAAAGCCGACAGCAACCCGCTTCAGCTCGCTCCAGAACATCACCCATCACGATGTCCTCTCCGTAAGTACGGCAAGGTCCATGTCCACGAGCCCAGCCCAATTGATCGTCGTCCCCAGTACCAAGAACCCCGCGCCGTCGACCGGCTCGACCGCCTCCAGCCTTTCCACTAACCCCATCAACCCCGGCAACTCAATCAACCCCAACAACTCCCTCGCCAATAACTCTTTCAACACCACTAACACCAACAAGCCTTACGAGAACTCCGGCAAGTCCCTTCCCATGCCCGGTCTCTCCGGCCCCGCCAACGGACCCGTCGGTAAGTTGTACTTCCCTATTCGGCAAATATCGGTGGTTGACCTCCCTTAATAGGCAACCTGCTCAAGGGTCCTGTTGATGACAACGGGAAGCTCAAGGACGCAGGTCTCATGGTCGGTATCAAGCTTGACCTTGAGGCCGAGGTTCACCTCACGGCTAGGGTTCGCGGTGACATCCTCGTTGGCCTATACTAAGCTCACCCTCAGCGAGAGCTTCGTCTTCAGAGACATCGAGTACGGAGTCGAGGTCGTCTGTGAAGTAATCAGGATGAAGTGTCTGAGTGGAGGGGAACTTGCGGCGGTTACCATCGTTGGCTACAATTTCCGCTTCTCGGTCGTGGGGCCAGAAGGGCGTGTTACAGCAAATCTGTTCATACCGGTGATTACCCTTGGTTAATCAACAATGTCTAATGGTGTGATTTGAAATGAACCTATCCAATGCACTTGCGTGAGAGGTGAAGGTGATTGGGGGATGTGGATGATGTCCATGATCAATCCAATCACCCGGTTGACACCAACTGGAGGCATCAATCACGTGTTATGGCACGTGCTTTCGACGCGATCATGACACGACACGATGCGTTCCCGGTATTCCTGCAACTTGCAAGGTTGATTCTCAGCGCCAACCCAAATCCCAACGACAGCTCGCCGCCAGTTCCAAAGCCGAGAGAGGCAAAAAATAAACAATTGGCTTCGACATTATGTCCGATCAGGACACGGGGCCTTCCACGCCCCAGCGCCCAATCTTTCCCAATAGCGATGGCGTCGCTGAAGAAACTCCTCGGACGCCCTCTGGCTTGGGCCTGTTGTCAACCCCGCCCCGTCGACCCCCTCGTAGTCTTAAACGTCCAAGAGAGGCAGACATAGACGCTTCTGAATATCGGGGCTCCAGCCCCCTCCGATTGTTTCAAACGCCACCGCTGCGCCCGCCGCGTCGGGCCAGATTTTCCACAGGATTCACCGGCCTGGCCGACCCCAGCCCAGAATCTATGGCGTCTTCGAATCTTCGCCCCGAAGGAATCCCAGAAACGTCTCGGAGTCCCGCGTCATCAGCAGAAAAGCCCCGACCGAAAAAGCCAGTTGGCGAACAGCTCGGGAGACAAGAGGGAGAGCAGCAGGAGAGCCAGTCTGGAGAGCATGTCGTAGAATTGACCAAAGAGCCCATTGTGGAGCAGGCTGAAGAGAAGGATGAGGAGCGGCTTGTGCAGCGGGTCGAGGAGGAGAACGAAGGGCAGGCTAAGGAACGGATCGGGGAGAGGGTCGAGGACGAGGCAGAGGACGAGGCTGAATCTGCCGAGGTCCAATTCCAGAGCTATAATTACGAGGTAATGCGGCACGAGGAGAACGAGAGCCAAGACGAAGCGGAACAAGGGACAGCGCGCCGCGCGGATATCACCAGCACCCAAGAGAAGGTCCGAGATGCCAGTTCTAGGTGCGTTACCCCGGCCCCCGTGGACGTTTCGCCAAGGACAGGGCAGAAGGAGCCGCATCTGAACACCCACCACGATGGGCCCGGAGAAGAGCCTTTCCAGCTGTCAGATTAAGTCGTTCATGATCGTACCTATTATATAGCCCCTAGCAGCGTCATAAGGAGGACATACCGACCCAGGCCAGCTTTACCTTGCATATAATATTTTTGTATTTGTCACTTTAATTGTTCTTTGGCTCTATTTGTTCGAATATTCGTAGGGACCGCGTACATAGGGGTCAATTCGTGATGTGTATTCTGCTTCCCTTTGGTCTAAGGCCCGTGCGCTGCGGCGGCCCCTTTTCGGCCGCGGAGCAGTCTGACTAAGCGCCATACGCGCCGTGTGGGCCTACCACCCCGTTTTACACTATTCTCTTGACACGATACAGACGGAGTGTATCCACGTCCAAGATGATAGGTGTCTCAATAGTGATGGCTCTAAAATCGAAAGACCTCAATTCTATCTACACCAGTTTTTTACTAGCAGCCTCCTTTATAGTCGTAGGGGTTTTAACGGTTCTCGAGTATCCACCATGCCAAAATGGCAAGTCCACATACGAGCAACATAAAAGACCCGATGAAAACATAGCGGGTCCTTGTCCACAAGGAGCCTGTCGCTTCTGACCCCTCGCTTTCTCCAAGAAGTGGCGTCGTCTCGTCGCCCACTGTGATCCTGACCGACTCTGTCTCCTCAGCTGGCGGCCATGGCTGACCGGCTGACACGCTGGCGGAGCGTCGTGTGCGATAGTCCTGTACACTGGTTATTATCGCCATGGACTGAAGAGGCCATCTAGAAGGCAAACCTCAAGACACTCCATCACATCCCCGACAATCATGTGGGCCGTCTGCGAACTGACACCATGGGAGGTGAAGAACCCGAAGAAATGATTCGGATGCAACGTGTGCAGTTCCGCCCCGCCCCATGAGCAAGCAAAGGCATTAGGTCCATCGGCGAGGTCGACCTTGCGGTTTTTGAGGAGTTGGAGTAGCCACAGTCGCACGTCGGCCGGGGTGGCATCTTCGTGCGGGACTCTGGCCTTGAGATCCCGCAGGAAGATCTGGTAGGTGCTGTTGTTCTCAATATTCGACATGGTTGTCTCTGTTCCTGATGAAAGTGGAAAGCTGTACCGCTGAGTTGTCATGAGCAAAATGCTCAGGCAGTCCTTTGTACGGGGGGTAAGCTTAGCCCTGGTTTGGTTCTCATGCCGTAAGCTGGGATGCCCGAGGCCTCACCGCTACTAAGGAGGATGCAAAAATCACGTCAACGCCCGCAAAACGCCCTATCAGACCCAGCGATGTGGTGTGGCCAACTCCACTGCGTACAGGGGTCCACTCGGATCTGGACTTCGTCGCAGAAACCGCGGGGCTGTTCTGACTTTTGTCCAGGAACGAGACCAAAAAGGCTGGCCCCGCGGCCTACACTATCGGTCCTGGTGAAGTTTTGAATTTCGCGCTGCACCAAAAAGATTGAAGAACACATACAACACCAGGTATTCGCTGGTCGTCACCGACCCAACTACTAATCCGGCCCTCATCAGGTTATCTATGGGAGAGCGGACGGGATCCCGAGTTCTCTGATGGGTATGGTCGTATGTGCTAGATGAGAACGTTCAAGATGTTCATAGTGGTCGTGGCACAGGTCCAGACGCAGCTTTCACTAGCTTCCCTGCGACAAACTTAGTTTAATTTAAAATCAGTGAAATTAAGACAGAGTCATTCCCATGGAGTTGCTGCACACTCAGCATTTACATGCAGTGCAATTTTCAATTTTTCATCGTCTCTCAAGTCCTACAATCCCGGGAACTCTTAATACTCGATCACAAGCCGCGGAGTAAAGCTTATCTAGAGCAGTCTCGGACTACCGTAGCAGTAAAGCTTATTAGAACATTTCTAACTATCATTCAGTGCCTCATCGAAGACCCAAACACCTAGGATATCTTTCGTCGAGCTGTACACACGAGCATGACTGGGGGACGGTCCGGATACAAACGTCTGTTCTTTGCAACAGATGTCTACGAAAATCGACGTTACAGGGCACTTTTTGGCCGCTTCCTACGCAACATCGGTCAATGAACTACGTTGTAAGTGTGCATTCTGACGAAGACTTGTATAGGTCGGCAGTTTTCTCCCCAGGCCGTGGCGAACATATTCCTTGGATGGCTATCTGGCTCACTGTAGGAACATTCCACGCATCATTAGATCCTACACTGGAGCTTTTGGAAAACGCCAGAGCGAGTGTTCTTTCGTCTGGGCATCACATGTCTTACAGCTCAGTCACTGAACTTGTCAGGCAACATGGAGCCAACGCATTGAGCGGCGACTCGGCACAGATTGTTGCCAAAGTGCACTATGTCTCTTCTCTTTCTCAAGAGCAGCGGAAGACTTTTGAAATAAAAAAGCTCATTTACACCTGAGAAAGCATGATGAAGGGGCGGAGAGCACGTATTTTGGCTGTTCTTCGCCCCAATGTCCAGGTGTGCTCTCTGCTGGGCAGTGTTGAGAGTGGGCCTTATGCGGCCAGCTGTCCACGGTGTTCAGGGGACAGCCAGAGCGAGGATCATTCGACTACCATCGGGGAATACCAAGCTTTCATTGTTGACGACCGGATCACAGGGATCGAGATTCTGCCATCCTCCGTCTCAGCGAACGATCCCGGCCATCCTTTCGCTTCCGTCCCAGATGGCCAGCCGGGTATGCTCGCACAGACAGCTTTAGCCCGACTTCGCAACCCCCTTGTGCAATAGTATGACGAGTTCTGCAGCTTGGCCGCATTTTCAAGCGATTCCCGACTGGGCATTTTGCAGTAGCAATTTATTTTGGAGAAACCTGGAGGATCTGAGGAGGCCTTCCTAAAGTTGCGACGGTTGCGATCTGACGGCGACCGTGATGAAGATCGGATCTCCCTGGAGGAGCTGAAAATTCAGGTTGGCAAAGCTTTCGGCCTATGCCTTGAGAATGCGGCCCGTTTTCAGCTTTGTCTCGGTGCGCTGTTTCGAAGACTTTGAGTTGAGACCTGGCGGGCGGAAGGTTGTATGTATTGATCACCTTCATGAGGACCCTCGATTGCCCTCGATTCATCACCTTATATCTTTCGAACTGCACCTCGAACTCATCCTTCCTAGTAGTGCTGCAAAATGGGTTTCATCCTCGACCTCGGAACATCTCGGTGCATTTCACGGTTATACGGAGGCGGCGGGGTACGGAGGACAGAGATAATGTTTGATTCTACTGAAACATACATGTGTAGTGTACGGCCTCCTACAGATTGGAGTGGTCGGCCTCCCGCATTCAATAAATTAAGATTGGTTCCAACAAAACTTACTACTACAAGGACGCGGCGAGAAACCAACAGTGGAAACAACCCCTACCCCTGAGTCGATCAAAATCTGTCATATCTAAGGCTCACAAGCCCAAACTGCTTCTGGCAATATCCTTGCTTGCATCCCTCACACAGCTCTCGTTCGTGAGGTGGCCCTCTCTTCTCGTTGTGATGCCGCACCTCCATCGCGGCTCCTGCCCACTTTTTAAGCCGGTACGCAACTCGTTCAACGTAGCTATCCGTGTCGATTGTCAGCTTCCCGAGGGAGTTGCAGGATTTGCAGCGCTGGTTGAAGACGATGGCGTTGTAGCCGTTGTTGGAATATCCCCTGATCAAAATTGCGACCGTCTTGCTGCTCCACCGATCTTTGGAGCAGCTCTCATTGACGCACTGAAAGGTGCCCATGATGTTGGTAGAGTACTGCTTGTTGTACGTTTCGTCGCGATGTGCTTTGTTGAACCATGTTGATGGCAGCACGTCCTCGACAGCTTCAGCGACTTGTTCATGAAGCCATGGAAACATCGATGTTGGCTTGCTCTGTCCCATTGAGAACTGTGGTTTTGGCATCGCATTAGATCGACGTAGAGTAGTTAGAAGGGCAAGAAGGCTGTGTCAGTCCTGCTCGGGGCCCCTGGATTTTATATTCGACTGCCATAGACTGCACGTGGAAGCAGAGTGCTCCGAGTATACATTCCTTGAACCACCCAGTAGTCCCCTTTCTCTCCTCCCAAAATGGATTAGGCCTTGTTGGCGCAGCCACTATTCTTTGATGGCAAGGATATCCTAGGTTACTGCTCCAGATGGCACTTCTCGATGAATGCCTCAGCAAAGGAGCTTCTCGGAGAATGGATTTCTGTTGATGGTCTGTGTTGTGGACGAGCTGATTATATATCGGTAACGTGGTTGATAAGCGAGTGAGACAGACAAGCGAGTGAGACACGAATCCGCGACCACAACGCTCTCGCACCTCCAGCCACGTATCTTCCACAACAAGTCATGGCACCCCAAAGCAAAGAGGCAGGTATTCAGCTTGCCCTACAAGCTATCATAAACGACCCAAATCTTTCTGCGCGGGCCGCAAGTAGGATCTATTCAATCAGTCACGCAACTTTATCCCGTCGATTGAAGGGAACACCGT